>OX328013.1:29461562-29889062 GCA_946811545.1 Netelia fuscicornis | reverse complement strand
AGACAGTATTTCATATTTTAAATCGAAGGTACAAATTTTAGTAGAATAAAATGAAAAGAATAATTGAAAAACAGCCTTTTACCCACTCGTTCATTCGCGACAAATGATTTTCATTCGTCGCTTCATCGTCACTTCAGACAATATTTCATATTTTAAATGGAAGTCACACATTTTAGTAGCCTAAAACGAAAAAAATAATTGAAAAACAGCCTTGTATCTACTCGTTCATTCGCAACAAATGATTTTCGTTCGACTTCAGATAGTATTTCGTATTTTAAATCGAAGGTACAAATTTTAGTAGCATAAAACGAAAAGAATAATTGAAAAATAGCCTTGTACCTACTCGTTCATTTGCAACAAATGATTTTCGTTCGACTTCAGACAGTATTTTGTATTTTAAATCGAAGGTACAAATTTTAGTAGCATAAAACGAAAAGAATAATTTAAAAACAGCCTTGTACCTACTCGCACATTCGCGACAAATGATTTTCATTCGACTTTAAACAGTATTTCATATTTTAAATCGAAGGCACACATTTTAGTAGCCTAAAACAAAAAAAATAATTTAAAAACAGCCTTGTACCTACTAGCACATTCGCGACAAATGATTTTCGTTCGACTTCAGATAGTATTTTGTACGAATATTTTGAAATGCATTTTTTGCCAATAACTTATATTTTCAATTTTAATAAAATTATTTGTATTTATTTCATCTTTTGCATTAAAAACGAATACATTTTCTAGCTTGTCTAGAAGACGTCACCTTTTGGGCTTCCAATTTTTTGAATGGGAAGCTCACGTTTAGAGAATCGCTTGGTATTAAAAATTGAATGAAACCTGAAAATAAGCGACGGTAAAAAGAGGGCAATACGTAGACTGACAATGAGAGAAAGTAGGAGAGAGATAAAAAAAGATCGGTCTATTCCCTGCATCCGTCAGTGCAGAGAACGCGGTTTTATCAAGCATTTTCTCTTGGTTTAGCGCGTTTATCCGTCCGTCTGTCCATCTGTCTGGCCGTCTGTCTATCCGTCCGTCTGCCTATCTGTCATGGTTCAGCAACGACCGAGGATAGAATCGACGAGAGAAGGAAAAGAAGAGCGTCGGGTTGGATAAACTAGGAGATGAGGTAAAGTCAAAAGCATACCGTAGCGTGTTTCGTGCGTATGGGAATACGTAGTCGACCGAGAGATCTTTTGATCTTTTACTACACATGCCCATGGGTATCGGCGTGGTTGCGCATTCTTCGTACGAATAAAATATATGAGAATGCGAGAGAGCGAATGAAAAGAATGGCCGACTCCAAAGCGATGTCGAAAGGACGTATAAAATTGTTTGTAAAGCAAATAAATCGTGCACCTTTCCAAAATAACGGAAACAGCCAATTATCGCGAAACAAAGACCACGGGAAAAGAAGATTGAAAAATAGGAAAACCATTTATATCCGGATTTTTTGTTTAACAATGCCGGGTGTACTCTACGAGTCGTTACGAGAATAATTCATACAAACGATAATCGCAATAATCCGATGTTCTTCGGTTTCAACCGCTTTTCTTTTTAATATCTTTCGAAATACGAGTGTTAACTTTTGTTCGAATAAAATTCGAATAAATATCGATATTCGATCAAGTTATTCTCCTTTCGTTTATTCACTCGAGATCGAGGAAGATAATAATTAGATTTTTCATTTAATTAAAAAAAACTTCATTAATCGTTCTTGACCTATTATTATTATTATTCAATTTTTCGTTTCGATGCGGATAACAATGAATCATCCTGCTTTCGATAGTTTCGAGAACGATCGCGATGGAATTTCCTTGAAGACGAAAATTCGTCCTGTCTAAAAAAATAAATATCCGTTTCTTCAGTCGTGCGATTCAAAGAGTTTCCTTGCTCTTTTCACCCAGTTTTTATTTTATTTTATTTCGAACTTGCTGTATCTAGGCACGAGCCTAGACACACACACACACACACAGAGTTTCGATTCGTGTCCCGGCTTTGGCGACAGGCGATGCGTGCATCACGAAACTTTAGGAGAAGTAAAGCAAGAGAGGATCCTCTCCATGTCTCAATCTTCATCGCGGATTTCCGATGTTTGGAGAGTCGAACGGGTTACGAAGGAAAGCGAGTCGTTAAATATTAACTGTGTACTCAGCCGGTTACATTAGTAATGTGTAAGGTAGATGGGCGTGTGTGTACACAAGGAAAAAGAGAGCGAGAGAGATTTAGTCCAAGTCGAATCTGACTGAACCGGATGTGAATCTTACTGTCCGGAACTCTCGATATATATATGGGGCATTTCATGCTAAATCGGATAACTTGAAACTTTTGCATCTCTGATTGTCTGAAAATTCTCTTTTCAATTTTTTTGATCTAGCCACTCACGAGATATATTTAAATTTTTACAAAAACATAATCTTTTGTCAGATGGACAGTTTGCGATTTCATCAATTTTTAAACGGGGTGGCGCTAAAAAAGCAATTTTTTTTACAAGATTCGTTTACGATTCCACGAAACTGATTAGTCAAATTAGTGTAAATTCCGAAAAAAGAACCCACGATCTGTCGAAAAACCTTAACAAAAGGAAAATACATCACCCAAGTGAAGTTATGTGAAAATCGTCCAATCGCGATACACACCGTGAGAATCCACGCGGGAAAATATTTCATATCTCTCGGGTAACATTTCTCTGTTTCGCTCTCTCACTCCACGTCGATCTAAAATTCCCGTCGTCACGCGTTCCCTTGTTCAAGCATGCAAAAAATAAAAAAAAGGATGTCGTGTTTTTGATTTGTAGTTTTTTCGCGCTCTCGCGGTCGCTCGAGAAAAACAAAGGGCGCGTGTCCCAAGCAAATAAATTTCGCAGACAAAAGCAATCGTTCGCTTTCCTCGAGAAAATACGCAGAGTTGTAGAGTGTGTGAGAGAGAGAGAGAGGGGGGGGGGGGCAGGGAAGGCGAGAGAGATAGACGGAGAGAAAGAGAAAAAGAGTGAGAAAGATAGATAGATATTGAGAGAGTTCGGGAGAAGAAGCAGCAGGCGCCATCAGGCTCTCAGTCTCTTGCATCCTTTGGCCCCTTTGTATCACGACTTTCGGAGTGGACGATTTCTGGTATACATAGATATACTCGGACCCTGATATACGTGGTATTAGGACAGGATGAGCTTCGGGGCTCCAGGCCAGAACGCCATCTATATCTTATGCATTTACAGCACAGGCTTCTCTCGCGAATTCCTTTTGTGTTCCCGACTGAAAGCTGCCAACGATGGAATAAGATGAAAGTTGGAAGCTTATGGACCTGGTGAGAAGAGAATGCGATAGTAAGGGTTGGGCAGAATGGTAGCAGGAGGAGGGGGAGTATGATAAGATGAAAGACAAGGAGGAAGATAATGCGGAGAGGTCCTTAAGGCGGTGTGAAAGGCGCGGAGGGCGCGGACGAACTTCGACGGGATCGACATAGTAGTCAACGATGCGTACTACGCGTCACCGTTAGATGGCAGCGTATAGTGAAGACTCGAGGATGAATCCAATGCCAGCAGCGACATACAGTCTCGGTGATAAACAATCTCGTGCCAAATGCCTGTAATGCGTCGGGAATTCGACGAAACATTATACAAATCTGCGATCGAGAATCGAAAATTTGTTATCACTTATCGAATCGCATTTTTTTCTCCTCTAGGAACTAAAGCTCAAGGTATTTTGATCGAGCAATTAAATTGTCGGTAAATGTAAATCTGCTGGCAAAATTATTATCATTTGAAGACGAAATCCGTGAGATTTTTATCAATTTTCAAAATCTTGTGATCATTTGCGTCCGTAGGACTATTGAAACGTATAGTATATTAAAAATTCAATCAATTCCATTCATTAATTTAAAAATAACATTTGCACGGAAAATTGCACAGGGCGCTTCGAGGGTAAAGAAGGTCTGTCATATCGCCTTAACGAGGTTCCTACCCATTTGGTTATCGAAGCCTGAGTATATATATGCAGATATATACCTCCCCGTATATCCCTCGGGATATTTGGTCGCACGCGTGGGTGAACCTGCAGGAACACACTGATAACCTCTTATCCCCGTGAAGATTTTCGAGATTCTAGAATATTCAAAATTTCGTTGGAAGACCGGGAGAGTAGACGATCTACCTAATATCGATAAATTTTTCACAATAGGTAGTATATAGATAGGTACGAGAAGAAAGAGAAAAAAAGGAAGTCGACAAACTGTATGAACACATATATTTTCCACCAAAATGACTACCGTTACGAAGCAAATTTTGCCCTTTATTCGTCGTACCTACGTCCCTAGAAAATAAATTGGAAAACATACGATTTTATAATAGATTTTAATTTTTGAAGATAATTAGGACAGCCCAGAGAAACGAATGTTTAAATTACAACCGAGTTTCAATAGCTGCAACGGTTATTTCGTGCGCTGTTATAAAGCCATGTCACGAGGAGGGTTGAATATACAAAAGTGAACATCCCCGGTGCAAGTCACGTAACCGAGTTGGAGGGTTTGGAAATGATGTTTCCACATTTCATTTTCCTCCATGTAGAATCGTAAGATTTACGTTGGAGGGGGTCGAGGTAGATGCTTCGGGATTTAAAGGATGGAAGGAGGTAGGAGGATGGGGATGGCACGGAATGGAAGTATCTTCCGCTTAATTTAGTACTCGCTTCACCGAAAGCTCGGATTATAATATACATATGTATATAAATTGTATCATCGAGGTATTTTGTCCCATACTAAAAGCAGGATTCCGGTTTTACGTTGAAGGACGGGTATTTGTTATTGATACGGACGATGCGAAAGACAAGAATATTATGGGCGTGAAAATATGTATATAAATTTATGTTGATACTGCCCTTAGTAGCAAACTATGGCATATAAGGGGAAGGGTTGTGAGAGTGGGGGATCTGCAGCATGCAAGAGCAACGGAGACGATCTCCCGGTCTCGCCCGTTCTATTTCTGTGTCTCCTCGCTGCTTGTTCGCATCCTTCCGGCGAACTTCCGGGTGAGAAGCTCTTACCGACCCATGAATATCTTAGCCCACATAAATCAGGCTGAGACATACATAAAATTCGTATTCTCCGAGAATAAGGTAGCCCGACCTTCGTGTAGCACGTGCGCACGTGACACGCAACCTGCTTATTTCGAAATGGAAAAGGAATATATAAACTCTGATGGGGTGTGTATAAACCCGTTCGAAAAACCCATCGAGACTTGACAATTTTGTCTATGTTCTGCTCAACTTCGTAGTTGTGCAAATACACTTGTAAACATTTAAATTTTGTAGTTACATATATACGTATATTTTAACGATCCGTAATTTCCTGTACAACGAGAATATCACATTTTTATTTTCGATTTGTTGTAATTTATTGCCTAAAGTTTGAAAAAAAGGAATTTTCATATTTTTTTTAGTGACAAATTGCAATAAACTGGGGAAAAGAATGTGATATTCTTGGTGTACGGATAATTATCCATACGACAAGCCTCCTATAAAATCTTTTTGGATGGTAAAAAAAGAGATCGAGCCCTTCAAGTTGTTAAAAGTGGAAAATTGGGGTAAACATCCCTTGCAAGAACAATATCAAGTTCTTAGACTCGCTTTGTCGCAATTTATTGGTCAAAAGGTAAACGAAGATGCAATTTTGACTTTGTCAGTTTTTGATTCGTAAATACGTACGAATCATTGCGACTTATTACCTCATAAATTTTACAATATCAAAGTTTACCTGGCTCTATTTCGGGCGAGAGCTGTATCGTTTTATATCTATAATCACTATACACGTCCTTATTGTTAGCTGTACATTCTCGTAGTATTTGAGGTTATGCATTGCGCGTCGGTACTTCCAAATACTACATTATCGAACGTGTTTTCAGCGATGAATTACAATTAGGCGCATTAATGCTCGTGTATGGTTGGGTTATGATGCCGTTGCATCGACGAGTTTAGATCAGTCCTCTCGAAACTCTGATGCAGGTTCATGTGTCGGCGAACTATTTATACAAATGTGATCAGCTCCTATTTTGCTCGTACATATACCTAGGTACTACTCAATTGCGCGGTACGAGATGACTAGATTTTGATACGCAATGTTCGTTTACCGATAGCCTGTATTTATTATCACCTCTCCCTTCGTCCACAATTTTGACGGGTTTGCGCATTAATCCCCGAATATAGTTACGTGCTATATTCGTACGTCGAAAATTTCAGCGATATAATAAAATAATTAATTTTCACGGGAGAAAATTAATTTTAATAAATGGTTTCCGAACGACGCGGCTCTTTCGGATCACACAATGTATGTCATTCGCTCTTGTGGTGCCCGGAGATGAGATAATAGACACCCGTCCGCGTAAATCCGAGGCAAATTTCCGATTAATGAATCTTGTACGTTTTTATCGGATTTGTCATATCAATCCTTGTGTCCCTGTTCATATTGTCATACGAGATTTGCCGGAAATGTGTCTGGATTCGTTACTAAAAAAAAAAAAATCCTGGTGCCTTTCAAGCACCGAATTGATTGATCTCGCACCAATGTTCTTTTGTCTTTTGCGAATAGGCTAGCACGACTTTATGGTTATTCTTGTATTTTTGCTCGTTGCATTCACAATGCTCGAGCCAGAGTTTAGAGGACAGATCAGCAACACTCGGAAAAAGTTGAAGCCTCGCGTCAACTGTTTAGTATCCACGTTAAGTTGGCCGCAAGCTATCGTAGTCGTATATTAAGCGACAGATATACAGGGTGAATTTCATAAGGTGTAACAGGCTTTATTCTAAGGTAGATGGGACCATTACAAGCAAAAGTTGCAAATATACATTGGGGATATTTTTAATAGTTAATCAAGATAGGGGACGTGATACGAGATATCAATTTTCAAAGGTGGTCCAATCAGAGCGCGCGAGAAGCGTTGTAGCCGCCCACCTCCGCCCTAGATGTAGAGATAGCGCAGTGCAGGGCGTTACATTTGGGGTTGCAAAATTCAGAGCAGTCCATTTTATTTATTATATTATTACACAGTCATTTTTATTTCTTGGGCATTGGCTGCTAGGGCGGAGAGTGGGCGGCTCCAATGCTTCTCGGTGTGCTCTGATTGGACGAGCTTTAAAAATTTATATCTCGCAAACTATTCAAAATATCCCTAATGTATATTTGCAACTTTTGTTTGTAATAATCCCATCTACCTTAGACTAAAGCCTGTTACACCTTGTGAAATTCACCCTGTATAATCTGGCGGTTCGTACATGCCGCTCGAGTCTTTTCGCGACTTATTATGAGATAGAACTGGACAAATGGTGCAATGATGACATATGTTTATATTTGAAGTCCGTTTACGTTGCTCGAATGTTCCTTTTCAGGGAGCATGAACACAAAAAATAATTATTTCGTACGCACGATTGTTTAAATATTTCTAAAGATTCGAAAACATCACAAATTTGTATATTTTTCCATAGATAATTTCCCTATAGATAGCGAATATTAATCTTGATGCAACATAGTTTTGATTTTTACAATTACTTTTCATTTCCACCGCGAATCCAGATTCGCTATTATTCTCAGTAAAAGTCGACGATTTGTTCTATAAAATGACGTTTGAATCATCCGGCTGCGATAATTTATCAATTTTTCGTGGATCTGTAAAAATTGTATGTAAATTTTCTCACGCGAGTATATCTATATACATGGATATGAGTATATATAAATATATAAATAATGTTGTACTGTCTCAACACGTAGTTGTATATCTATATAAAGCGTCGACGTTCGACTGTAGGCCTACCTCAAGGTATAGGTGACGGTCGAGTGGTAAAAGGGTGCGGACGAAACAGAGAAAGAGAAAGAGAGAGAGAGAGCGAGAGAGAGAGAGAGAGAGAGAGAGAGAGAGAGAGAGAGAGAGAGAGAGAGCGACCGGCTACGGTTGAGCGTAGTAGCGGCTCAGCGTGGTGGGGATAGCGACTTGGCTCTCCCATTCATCATACCTGTTCATTCATACGCTTAAACAGTTCGAGACTAGTCTAATTTGCGCACGAAATAAGTGTGTTAATCATCGATATTACACAACGAGTGAAATATGTAATTTGTATTAGCGTTTTAAAATTCATCGTTCTCACATCCTATTGGTGATATTAGGTTCGTATAATATTCTAAATGAAGAAAATAACGTCTACAAATTATGCAATTTCGAATTCGGGAAGAAAAATTTAAAAAAAGTTTTAATTAAATTTGTTCTTTTAAAATTATGCATCGAGCTTGTTTTAAATTGAATTATGACGCGATTAATAGATCGTATAAATTAATTTTTTTATTTTGTCGGTAATTAAGGGATTTTAATCGATTAATTAATTTGTTTTCTGTGTGCGCAATGAGCTGGCAAGACGAGCTGATTGAGGTTGAGTCGAGCTGTTTAATTTCTGTTCGAGATATTCTTCGGAACGGAAAATTTTATTATTATTATTATCATTATTATTATTATTTTATAATAATTTCACTCTAACCGGTGTTTGCTCTGCCAATTTTACAAATACGAGTTTTCGTCATAATATTCTTTTCATTCTCTTGATAGGTTTATTATTATTATTTCTTATGCGTAAGAAATAAAAATAATTTGCCGAAATAGGCATAGAATGAACTTAATCTCTGTCTTGTGTGATCAAAATACAATTTATTTGGTGGAATCAAATTGAAGGTAAGATTCTATTCTATAGATATTCTGGATGGAATGGAATTCTCATCGTGACACTAGATACGGTATATGTCTGCTTCATAATGATAGAATGTACAAGAAAGGCGGAAGTTTGTTAACAAAAAAATGAAAAAAAAACCAAACAAACCGTCATGTTGATACGAGATTAATCGACCGTCGATTCCGGCGCTCTCGTCCGCTTCCGGTCTCGTTGTCGAGCGATCGACGCATCGAAAGCGATCTTCTTCACCGGGTCGTTATCGTCGCAGAAAAACCTGATATAAAAAGTCTTAATCGAGAGGTTTTTTCCACTGCCAAATTAATCAAAGATATATGTACTCTCTCTAACGCTCTTTCTTTTTCTCTTTCTTTTTCTCTATCGACTCGTTCAGGCAGCATTATAATATATATAGGTGTCATCAATCAATCGGAAAGTCTCGGATAAAAATTAACGAGATTTATCAGGAATCCCGTTCGTTAAATCCGACGGCAGGGGAGAAAATATTCGACCTAGCCGAAATAATTGCTTTTCGTTTTGCGCGCAGAGTCGTGAATTTTCGCATGCGTGTTGGTGTACATGGGGCTGCGTTCCGAGAGGAGGAAGTACAGCTTTTCCTCCCATGGCTCGCAACCCTCGAGCGGGAGAGAGAGAGAGAGAGAGGGAAGGACAAGGAGAAGGAGAGGGAGAGAGAGAGAGGTGAAATAGCAGAAGTTCTCTTTTCTGGTACGCTAGGGCTTTTCGATAAACGTCCAGTCACGCGAATTTCACAATCTTGTAATTACTGGACGTCGAGCGCATGAACCCCTCCGGCGTAGGGTTCCACCTTTCTACCCAATACCATACCAATCTCGCCCTCGATGCCCGTGGAGAGTTCGGGAATGGCTAGGATTTCGTTTACCCTGTTCGTATGAGCGTTATATATATATTGAAGTTAAATATCACAATGGAGAGTCATTTTGGCCACTGACGAGTCTTTGCCCATTCCGGTATAGTGATAAGAGCACACGAAAACATTTATACCTTGAAACCTTTGATTATTAGCACAATAAGTATCTACACTAGCTGCCAATTTTTGCATACAAGAATGTTCACATACCTTACTTTTTTTTAAATCGACTCCTTCCGTAAATGCAAATTTCCAGCAGAAATAAAGATACAATTTTTTGTTTCAGTAAACCAAATGTGCCCGGCAAGTAGCAATTTCTCAATTAGCAATGTTATGAAATAAAATTTTATAAATATTGTCATTGAATCGAATACCTTTGATTTGTATTAAATTTTGTTGGACATTTTTATAATTGTAGCTTCGTTTTGACGGACGACCTTATTTGTTTTTCGTCATTTCGGATTTCATATTTTAGTGATTAGAATTGTCGAACCTCGGATTAACTTCGGAAATTTTATAAATATTATCATTGAATCGAATGCCTTTGATTTGTATTAAATTTTGTTAGACATTTTTATAATTGTAGGTTCGTTTTGACGGACGACCTTATTTGTTTTTCGTCATTTCGGATTTCATATTTTAGTGATTAGAATTGTCGAACCTCGGATTAACTACGACAGAGTACAATATTGAACGTACATGTTCCATGTATATATGTACTAACCTATATGTATATAGATAAGCAACGCGCCCTACAGCGTAACGGGTTCAACCACCCTCGGCCATCACGACTACTAGAGGTCTCTCGTATGCGTCTCGTATAGCCTCACGTTTTCCTTTCTCTCTCTCTCTCTCTCTCTCTCTCTCTCTCTCTCTCTCTCTCTCTCTCTCTCCCTCTCTGTCTCTTTACCTCCCTCGTAGACGTCGACTGTCCTAAACTGCGTCCATGACTCCTGGGAAACTCCACGTTCTCTTCTCCCTCGCCTCGTTGCGATCCCGTGCACCGTACGTTTATGCCAAGTTACACCTACAGATTTCCAGCTGTAGCGAAACGTCACATGTGATGTTCCGGCTGCCTACGTACATCGTCCAGACGGTTCTAAAACCCAACGGTCATCACCATTCTACGACTTCTATGTTCTGTGGCGTGTTCACATTTTCACTACGTACCATTATTATTCCTGTAGACGTTGACTTACTGAACATTGTTATAACGAATGATCCGTTGTTATTTTTGAGATAAAATCATTTTTCCAAAAAGCACACAAAATATAACGTTTTTTTTACGATTGAGAAATATTAATTTTCATACGTCGAATATCAATATTTCTTTAATCAATTTTACTTATATACATTTTTAATCACGTTTTTTATGTTCAATTAAACAAAATATGAAAACAGGAAAATAATTGGAACGAGGCTTGTTAGTTTGCACTGTGCGAAGATTTGAAGTTTCTTGCTCTTATTAATTAATATCATCAAATATTATTGATTATTATTATTATTATGTCCTAGAATTGTACGACGAATTGTCTGTTTCTGTTCAACGTAGCTTGCTCGAAATCTTTGACGGCACGACGGACCGACTACGACGTCGTTAATTATACATCACCGAAGAGCCGAGGAACATTTTGAGAGCTTTTTGTCATTCGCTGCAACGGGGAGCAGGTACGTAACTGGCACTTTTGTCAACGAAGAAAATTCTGCCTCCCCTTTCCCTCGTGCGCGATATGGTTCTAGCGTCAAAGGACGAAATACCGCCAAGGTTTTGTCGCTGAGTACAAATGTGCCCACAGCGGGAAACCCATTTCTACTTCTCTATGAAGTGATTATACGGTCTCGCATGGGAACACCCCAAAAGCCTCGTGACATACGAAACCTTCTTCTCCCTCTCGCTCTCTCTCTGGCGAATGATCGAAGGCTTGTTTTTGTATACTTTGCGATCCCGACGGCTATTTCCCCGTGGATGTCGTACGAAACCGCCTCGACAATAGGACAAACCTAACTACTCTCGTTTTTTTTCTAATGTGTATGTTTTTTTTCATATTTTTTTTATACGAATTATATACGAGCTTCGAGGGATGCGGGCGCTCGGATTTCTCGGATCCTATTCTTCTGCCAGCTCCGCGCTTGTCATTTCGTTGCCGATAGACGGCATTGGTATTTTACTTTCGAAGGGTCGGGAGGGTCAAATTTTTTTTTTAATTAAAAGGACTCTGTAGCCCCATTTCTGAAAGGGAAATTTCCCGTTTTTCCCGGAAATATCCTCCTAAGGGGACCTGCTAAAAACCCTTAGTCGATGAGGCATTTTTTGCTCCCAAGCTTCTTCATTTCATGATATTCCTATTGCACGGGAAATTTCCGTTTCAGAAATGGGGCTACAGAGTCTTTTTAATGAGGCATGGGTCTCAAAAATTGCGATTTTTGAAGGATCGCCACGGCCATAAAAAGTAGGTGGTTCTCTAGTGCTCGGTGCCTACTTCAAAAATTTATTCGTGAAATTTTCTGTCCGACGAACTAGAGCGAAGGTACAGCTTCGCGAAAAGTCGATTTTTCGAGGGTTCGCGAAACCATCAATATTGCGATGTACTGCATTCCGGTGAATTGAAATCCTTTCTCAGGTTCTAAGAACTTATGTCGATCTCAAATTTCCCGTACAATAAGAAAATCACGGTTTTGTTTCATAATTTGCAGATTTTATCAACCTTAAGTGGGTAAATCATTATTTCGTGTTTTTTCCATTTTTCCCTAGAGTTTTTGAGATATCGACAAAAATAACGTTATATTCTTCATCAGCGACAAATTTCCGATTCCATATTGACCTAATGATGGCTTTTGGGGCGACAAAAAATTTCGTCTCTCGGCAGGTATCGGTTTGACTATCGCCCTCCAATTACCGACAAAACATCAGTTGACATAGAATCTCTCGTCCGTCTCTCGTCTCAAATTCTATCATTCAGAATTAAAAACCTTCGCTATGCCGCGGCAACCCTCGGTTCCTTCCACGAAATAAATTTGTTTCGTTGATATAAATTCCCGTTGAAAAAGAAAAACGACAATTATGATAATTTGATAAAACGTATTATCGTACAATGAGAGAATACGCGACATTGACAAATGAATTGTAATTGGATCATGCAGAGTGAGATAAAAAAAAGATCTCGAATCGCGGAAAATATGATTCCAATTTTACACCCTACAAAATACTTTGAAACGGTCGTGTCATCCCGTCATTAGTTACAGCTGACCACCGAGTCTCTACCGTATGTACGTTGAAAAGCCTGTCTTCTCGCTTCCCGCTGTATATATATGCGATGACACGAACGACTATTATTCAACGCCACACGCGCCACAGTATGTAAAAGTACATACTGAAATATCTCTCGGAGTTAAATTGATGATACGAGATAACCCAAGCAAATCCCGTTGAATTTTTTTCTAACGCTCTCTTTCTCGTCCGGCGATATAAAATGATACGCGATGAAATACAACGACAATGTAAACATACGCGGAAAGAATTAATTTTCCCAAATTTAAATTAATCCAATGTCATTAATCATTAATCCCACTTTTTGGTAAAAAAGAAGAAAAAAGAAAACCAAAATATTCAAAAAGACGAGATTTTCTTTCTTTAATTAAAGCAAGTACACGCTTTTTTTTGCTTTCACCGGTGTATGAAATATACGTTAAATGTGTTTCTTTTCTCTCACGGACGAATGGCACTTTGAAGCGAAATTTCGTTTTCTCATTCGCTTCTTCCAGTCGCGAGAGTGAAAAAATAAGGTACTCCGGCTTTATCAAATTTTACGACGCTTGGCAACTACGTCTCTTGTGTTTCGTTAAGTAAATGTGATAAACGTTCGTCCAGCTCGAGACATAAAAACAAGAAGAATATATATATATATACATATATATATATGTATAAAAGAAAAAGAAAAACAATGAAAAAAGAACGGTAGAAAAGAGAAGAAAAAGGGGTGTAGGGCGCTCAAAGAGCTCTCCAACTCTCACTAAAAAAGCACACATACACACACACACACACACGCACACATATATATATACTATTCCGAATTACCTTCGTTCGCAGTTAACGCGTATTCGGGCGAAACGATTTTGATTGTCCCGTTGTTTGCGCGTCCCGCTATGTTTCAAAACTCATCCTCTCAAAGTATCGCGAGATCTGGATTTTCCACGTTACATTGTGTTGGATTGCGCAATTTCGTTCCGTGTCGGGAAACGCGCGAGAGGTATCTCGATTCTTCCCTCAATGTGCGACAGTATTCTTCCTTGAGAGTGTGTGTGTGTGTCGGTGTGTGTGGAGGTGTGTGTGCGTGTGTGTGTAGTGAAACATCGGCTTGTATGGTGTATAGTTACTGTTCTATGGCCCGTTGATGCGGTGCCGCGGAGGACAGAGATTTCAATCCGAGCTCTCGCCTCTAGCTATTTCGCGAAGTGGGGGAAATCTTCCATTGTGATGAGAGAAGAGAGAGAGAAAGGAGAACCTCGAGGAAAAGTCTGAGCTCTTCTCCTGTCTCATCTCGGGACGCGTGCGAAACTATTGGTATTCTAGAGAGTATATATGTGTCTGTGTGTGTACGCACACACTTATACATATTGCGATATATAGCTTCCGGCGTTATATGCTCCGCAACTTGTAATATGTTCCTACCGCTGTCAGACGGAGATGATTTTGCTAGTTCGAAAAATCCTTTGTCCTGTGTATTATCGCTTCGTGCGTGACGCTTCGATATTACATCTCGAACGATTTTTCAATCGTCGAGACGAGTGAGTTTGGTTTTCGAAAAATAGTTTTGACCATCGTTCTTTCCATCGTAAAATTTGACGTCCTTTCCAAAACGTAATTATATTTGAAAAACGAATTTTTCTTTTGTTTTATTCTATACTTTTGACTCGAAATAATCAAGTGCACCGACCCATATTGCGCGCGCGCGTGCGCGTGTGTGTTAGCCGTACGTGCGAAGTCTCGAGGCACTTATGCGATCTCGAAATTTACGGTAAATGTGGTTATAACCACATCAAAAGCAATATGTGTGCCCTAACAAACCCCCCTCGCGAGAGGTCTCTCTCTCTCTTGCTGTCTCACTCCCTCCCCCGTATAATATCAAAGTGCTCAAACGGGAAAGGTAAACGGGAACGGGAAGCGAAGGGAGAACGAGAGAGGGATGAGGCCCAGCAGCAGCAGCGCAGGCAGAGAGGATGAACATACCGTAGATGTGGAAGAGGCAACGGTGGAGGATAGAACGTGCAGTAATAGCGGTAGAAGTGCGATGGAGTGACATGTGCGCATACCTATTGAGGTACCACATCAAAAGCTCACTCGAGAGATATCTCTTTCTCCCTTTCTCTCTCCCTCTCCCTCTTTCTCTCTCTCTCTTTCTCTATGACTTTCTCGGACGCGTCTGTGCACTGCACAGCTATGTACATTGTGTGTGTGTGTGTGTGTGTGTGTGTGTATGTGTGCGTGTATGTGTGAGGGAGAGAAAGAGAGAGAGAGCGAGAGAGAGAGAGAGAGAGAGAGAGAAAGGACTTCAACCTATCGTCACGGGAGATGGGATGACCATTATCGGAGTTCATTATGCGCGAGGTCTTCCGTAAGATGATCTTCAATAAAGCTGAGGTTCCGTTCCCTCGGGTGTGTAGACTCTCACTCACTCGCCGATCGAAGGATGACATAGCGCAACTAACCCCCGGAGCGCCCATTCGCGGTCATTTTCCCTCACCGCGCGTATTAAGTTTCGTCCCTCGCACACACACGCGCCCGCGCATGCGCACACCCACATAAACCCCACACCCCGGTTTTCTTTGATCGCGAATTAATCTTGACGTGCTCCAATTAACGCCACAAAACGAGGTGCTATTTCTATCGCTTCTGATACGTCGAATACAGCGATGATGTTCCCGAATTAACCGGTATATTTCCAAAATCTAGATGTTTCGACTGTCAGTGATATCTCATTATCGAAAACGTCATAGTCATACACCGATATTTCTCCGATTGCAGCCTTCCCGTTCTGGATCCGGATAGACCACAGAGAATTTGCAAATGCGAGAGTACACATTAATTATATTCACGCGTAAATAGGAGAGTTGTTCGATTCGGGATTCGGTCAATATCAATATTTTATCGTGTTGTTCTATAAATAATTAATACGCTGATAAACGTTTGAATTTTTAATTTGAATAACAATTGGTTTAGAATTAATTAATTAAAAATAATAGATAGGATTGTTCTATCAATGAGGATGGAAACCTCCTGTTTCTTATATCGATGTTAATTCAAAATTTGAATTAGTTTCTGGCTTGAAGCTGGTACAATTTAGAAATTTGCACTATTTACATTTGGCATTTATAAACGATTATAATAAGAGTTATCTTCGATAATAATTATTTCCTGAATATTTCGTTCCATCATTTCTCAATATTTTATATCCTCGTGATTCCGACCCTCGCATTTCCATGCGACGTTATATTGTTCAAAAAAGACTCGTATCTACGCACCCGCCAAGTAACTTTCTAAAAAGGACTTCCGTTAACCACGCCACACCCGGACGATATTCATAATGGCCCTCTCCCCTAGAAATACACGGTAGGAAAACCCCATTGGGGCATCCGGCCACGCGTTTTGACTATTCCGCGGTTACGGGTTATTAGAAGGGGGATGAAAAAAGGACGACACGACCAAGCGCGATGATGAATAATGAGTTTTTGGGCTTGCGATGGACCGAGAGAGAGAGAGAGAGAGCCCAGTAGGATACGGAAACCTGCTCGAAAAGTTAGAGCCTGTGGTGGGAATATTCCTCATGGATGTGGGTTGAGGGTTGTTACGCCATATGACGATGATGGCGGCCGGAACGACGATCGCCCCAAACATCAGTTGCTGGTGCTCAATGTATCGTGTATACTTGGCCTAGTCGGATGGACCCTCCTTGCCACGTAATGACCTATAGCTGTATTGTATTCATTGTACCTATATATATATATCATTGGTGTATAACTATATAAGGGATGTTAGGGTAGCGCGCACAGGTATAATGATCGGATCCGGTTGGTTACTCATGGCACGAATTAAGTGGTCACAAATGGTTACGCAGGACCTATCATGCTGCCGCGAGGACATCGGCCAAGGACTGGCACGTTCGCCACCGCGCGATACGCCCCGTAATTGGGTGGAACACGGGCCACACTGACCGCGCTCTGTTCACATGCGGTTTGTACCAATGCATCCGGTCTACGGGATATTGCGACCTTTTTGCTAAAATTCTATGGCCCTTGTCTCGGCCATTTTCACGAATGAACGCGGATTTAATCGAAGTGAAAGTAAATTTGTTTTCGTCATCGAATCTAGTTGGCGAATTTGGATTTTGGATATTTTTGAATGGGTTTTCGGGTCTTTTTGTCTAACGAAGAGAAGACTGGGTTTTATTTATAATTTATTTTTTCGGGTCAAAAAAGAAAGTAACTTTCCCCGGTTCGATAGTTTGATTGATAGCCCTACGAGGGAACTAGGATCTTCATTGTCCGTGTGTATGGAACCGAAAGGAGAGCCCTCTGGGGAGTTTATACAGGGTGTACCATGGTCGGTCCACGACAGAAGACTCCAAAGTATCCATCGATTTTCGGCAATTTATTGCTCGACCATTGACTCTCGTCCCGACGTTTCTTACATCGTTGCCCTCTTATCATCCCTTATTCTCGATCATTGTTCCGTAAATCGTAACCTTGATATTTTATCGCTTCTTGCCGAAAGATGGTGTTGCGTCGTTAATTTATTTTTTAAATTAATGAATTTAGGGGGCTGAAAGAGGGGAACTGTATTCTTTTTTTTCGTTTATATTCGATTTGATAGATTTGGCGGGGTTCAAAGTGAACTCATCGAGGGGGAATATTCGTGGAATGTCTAAGAGCCTATTGTTACCACCAGCCAATCCGATGTCACAGAAATGGTCGTCTAGGGAGCTCGGGGGACAAAACAAGTTCCCAAGCTCGTGTACATGTTTTATACATAGGTGATTCCAACAATAATCACCGAGGCATCTGGTATCAAATTTCGTATGTTCTCGTTAAACCGATTTTTCATTTTAAGTCGCGGATAAATATTTTGAAACGATCAAGAATTTCATGTCTATTATATCAAGACTGCATTTATTTTATATAAACTTTTATACTTTATTAACTCTAATTTCATAAAGACGAATTACGCCCTATTTTTGTTAATAAAAATTGAATCTCAATGTTTGAATGAAAAATTACTTTTTAGATTGATGCGCCATTTGACGATTATACGTGTTTTATACATATAGGACATTCCAACAATAATCACCGAGGCATCTGGCATCCAATTTTGTATTTTTTCGCTAAACCGATTTTTCATTTTAAGTCGTGGATAAATGTTTTGAAACGTTCAAAAGTTTCATATCTATTAAATCAAGCCTGCATTTATTTTATATAAACTTTTATATTTTATTAACTCTAATTTCATAATGACGAATTACACCCTATTTTTGTTAAGAAAAATTGAATCTCAACGTTTGAAAGAAAAATTATTTTTCAGATTGATTAACCATTTGACAATTATACGTGTTTTATACATATAGGTTATTCCACCAATAATCACCGAATCATCTGGTATCAAGTTTCGTATTTTCTCGTTAAACTGATTTTTCATTTTAAGTCGAGGATAAATTTTCTAAAACGATCAAGAGTTTTATATCTGCTAAATCAAGCCTGCATTTATTTTATATAAACTTTGATATTTTATTAACTCCCAAACCCAAACTTTCGTTTGATAAATATAAATTACACCCTATTTTTGTTAATAATACTTAAATCCCAATGTTTGAATGAATAATTATTTCTCAGATTGATTAGCAATTTGGCGATTAATTTCTCGATGAGTAATGATGGAATGACTCGTATATGTTATAACTGTAGTAAGTTCGGGAGTTCGCGAAACGCGTCAAAGAAAATCCGTATACAGCGTGTAAGCTCACCCTTCCCCGAGTAATGTCAGTCATCTATATGTCCCTGGTACGTGGAGAGGCCTATAATTCGTTCCGCACATGTGCGCAAATCTAATGTCGTTGTATATAGGCGTCGGAGAAGCGAGGAATAATATCATCGTCGATCCTTCTGGTCCCTACTGCCGTTCGGGGTTCTACCAATTTCGACTACTATTACCGGCTGAAATTGTATACGCGATGGTACAAACTCTCGTGTTCATCTCGTAATCCGCGCATCTGAGACAAATCAGTTTAATCCGCGACAACGTCTGTCTAGTATATTTTTTCTCGCCAGTAATATTTTGCAACGTTGAAAACGATTTATTATTAAAATTAAAGAAATTATAATTCTTTCATCATTTTTTTCTACTCGATATTCACAGGGCGATAATTCAGTAAAAAAATACTTTTGTCACTTTCTATTTTTCAATTTTCGACATTTGTTCATTTTTTGTTTCTTCTTCCATTATTATTGTACTTTTTTCATCTTTTTACATTCTTTAATTCACCCGTATTCCCGTCTCTCTCTCTCTCTCTCTCTCCCTCCCTCTTTCCTGAATTAAAAGAGGAAAGCTCTCCTCGTGGATTCGTTTCAATTCCTCGAGTCTTCTCGCACGAGAGCCAAGAGCTCGCTATATATCGCGAGAACCGCTCCCGTGGCTGCGATTACGATGAAAACTTTGGCTGCCGTCGTCTTTGAATTTCCTCTACCATACCAGGCGCATGCCGGAGGTATACACGAAGGCCGGTAAATGATCTCTCCCAAATCCCAAATAATCGTCAGGCCTTATTACCCGTGGGGGGAAACAACGCCAACCGGATTTGTTATACAGCCCTTATTGTTCTTGAGCTTCGCGCTACGTAGGAAACTGTGTGTATGTTAATGTAATACGCATGCGCAACGTTGTTTCCCGTTTTGCCAATCCATAGTCCCAAAAAATCGCAGCTTTTTATTTTCTAACTTTTATTTTTCGAATGTTTGTCTTTTTTGGACGAATGCGTAGATACATGGGAGTACACTGTAACCTTTATATATGTATATTCTTCGTTCACTACGATGCGAATGGTTTACGCGAGATAAAGTCGCGTGTCGATCGATCAATGTTTATCCCGTGAATTACACACGGGGACAATTTCGATCTCACTCGGTCAGCAATCTTTTTTCTTTGCCTTCTTCCGGTAAAGTTAACGAAATTTCGCCAAAATATCCAAAGTTTGATGTTTGTTAGGAAAACTTGGTGTTTTTACCTTCGTTGAATATCACCGCTTCGTTTTTCTCATCGGATTTCAACCTCTTACACTTTTTCTTCCTTTCTCTTCATTTCTCTCCTTACCTCTTATATATTTATCCTAGCGATGATACTTCAAAGTCTCTTTCGCAAATGTAACACAGTGAGAGAGGGGAGAGAAGGAGAGATTCTGAGAGTGAGAGTGAGAAAGTTTCCCCATAAATTCTTGTTATTTCCTACACCGGTGGGGACCGATCGTAAATCGAGGACTCGGTGAAATCCTTCTCATTCATCATTTCATCAATTCTCAAGCCTCCCAAACGTGTCCCTAAAATTGTCCATCTTACATACTCGTGTTCAGTTGCGTAGAACATTTTTTTCTCCTACTGAAATTCGATAATTTCAACTTGAACTTCACATGATAAAAATTGAATGTGCACGTGTATGTTAGATATATATATATATATATATATATATATATATATATATTGGGCTTGTCCAATTTACCAGAGCACTCAATATCGAAGTAGTAGAGATTCGAACAAGGTGTCCTTTCATTTTTCCTCAATTTTTGTAGATGCCCGGATCTCCACATCAGTAAAATTTTTGTATTCTACCAAGCCACGTATATAAATATATTCAAGCCGAGTCTTTGGTACTTCGTTCTCTTCGTCCGTGTACACTCATTGTTTCTCATTTTCTTAATCTAAATTCCATTTACACTTAATGGAACAAAGCTCGAGGACTTTAATTACTAGGCGGATCGGGTTTAATAATTTAGTAAGTCTGCGGATTTACCCTTTCTCTTTCCCTTTCTCTCTCTCTCTCTCTCTCTCTCTATCTCCAGTAGATTTTGAGAAGACAATACGAGAGCGAGAATAATAATATACATATGTACCTATACCACTCTCTATTTTCACCACGTTTTCACTCCATTCTCGAACGATTCTGCTTCTCCGGATTTCATCGTACCAACATTATCGCTCCTGTCTTGTTCCTATATATATATCTATATAAATACACGCCGTTTCGATCTCGCACGTCGAAGCACACCGCGAATGTCGTAGAGATCTCACCGCGTCTTTAATCAATTCCGAGCCAGCGGGAGCGTTACCGGATTCACTCTGTCTTGACTCCATACACAAATATATATATGGGAAAATACGTATTTCGTGCCCTACCTGACGCGTTTCATATATATTATATATTCGCTCTAGCTATCTGCGAACCTCCATTTACCTCCCACCAACGCGCATACCTAAGGTAAGCCACAGGGGAGTCTGGAGGGAGATTTTTGGGGCAACGAGAAGCAGCAAGAGAGAGGGAGAGAGATAGAGGGACTCGGGACGAAAATCGACACACTACGTTCTCTACCACCCTCGAGTGTCTTCCATTCCTTCTCACTTTGGAGTCATATCCAACTGGGCTATCGCTCCTATCTCCCTCCTTCACGTTTCTCTTGGAATCTCGAACTTTGTTCTTCGAAGAAATTCCCCATAGCGTTATCTTCATATTTGATGTCGTCTCGTCCACTCGGCTAATATCTCTTGTTGCAAACTTCCTGTGACGATGTATACATATATGTATGTGTCTATGTGTAGGCTTGTGGCAAGGACGAGGACGAGGGGCTAACGAAAGTGGGCTGGCCACCAACCCTCGGGGTGTATAAAGACTACATCGCGTCGTAGGACTGGCCGGAACTCTTGACGTTATCTACCTAGAGAAGCTTTTCGTGAAATACTATATAGTACTATTATGGTGTAGCCTTGGTTTTAAGAGATGTATATCTGTACGTGTTACAGTTTGGTATAGCGAACGCGACACTCGGCTCAACTCGGTCATCCAGCGTGGTAGGTGGAAAGGTGTGCCTCGTCGACGAAATCTTGGACGTTAACGAAGTTTCACCCACTTTGCCTGGGTCAATATTAGCTTGACAATGTGCCAGAAGTTAATCCACGCGCAATCTTTCTGCCTCGCTCCTTCTCGCTTCTCTCTTTCTCTTTTCTCTCTTGTTCTCTTTGTCTATGTAACGCCCGTCCATTATTTCCTCGGGCTATATAATATTTCCGGAAGGCAAGCCTTTCTCACGAGTATAATCATCCTCAACGCCACCTCGCTTAGAGAATGAGTGCGCTTTCCTCGACGACGAGAATATCATCATTATTACATGACAAATTTTCTTCATTTACTTCCGTCCATCTCTCGCTTTCTCTTACTCTCCAACCTCGTCATAAATTTTGTACATTCGTACCGCGTCAGCTTTTTCGTCAATGGAAACTTGCGGTTGATTAATTTAAATAATCCACGAGTCCGAAACGATGTTTCGAGAATACAGTACGCTCGATTTTGATACAATATCAAAATTTTTGTATTCGTAATTGAAAATAATGTTTTTCGACCTGATAGACAAACAATTCTTATTATCACTTCAAGCTGGAGACATAATCGTACTCCGTTAACGCGCTCGTTTCAAATCGTCGACTCGTCGCGTAGTCGACCGAGTGAAACTAATAAAAAGCAATGTCCACGGTCTTTTAGGACGAGAAAGAAGGAGACTTTTCAGTTTCCATTCCAGAGTTAAATTTGTTGATTTCAGAAAAGTTTTGCCAAAGCGTAGCTTGAGACGCGTAATGTTGGCGGCTTATGCGGCCCGAGAGAACTCGAAAGAGGGACGAAAGAACGATGGGGGTGAGAGCTTGTACACCACGCAAATATCTATACGTATAATATAATCTTCGAAATTTTCACAAACCCATTTGCGTCTCGTTCGACGTATTCCCAACGCTCCCGACAGTTTTTGCCCCAATGGAACTAGGTTAATTAATAGGATATTCTTCGTATTTCGTTCATCTTTACTTCGTTTTTTGTTCAACCCCCCTTTCGCGAAACGTTATCGTCGTTATACTTTGTCGGATATTCGCCCGTCACTGTTCGTCCACCCTGCGCTTTGTATATACCCCACCACACCCATCCTTCCCGCGCGTTTCTCCTACAACCCATTAAAAAAAATGTCATTATTCAAACAGAAGGATCGTAAACTTTTTAAAACTTTCAACGTGCCATCCGACATCACGAAGCATATCTTGAATATAATTCTTACATTTGCAACTTTCGTTCTATCGTATAATAAGAAAACTTGTTCGATATTCATTCCAACGTCGAGTTCGCCTCCGTTGTTTGTAACCGCTGTCGTTAAATATTTCGAATAATTTCGAACGATACAAAACCAAAATTGTTTCGTCGACATCGAAATTATGTTTAAGTTTGCCCGCGCACGATTTAGACTCGTAATCGATAGAGGAGTGAGCGTCGTTCGATACAAGCCGCTCCACCCTCTACGAGGTTCTCTCGTCTCATGCCTCCCTGGAAAGGGGCTCGAATGAATGTTAGGAGAGTACTTATCGAGTGATCACGCGCTTAACTTGTCCTTTCGTATCTTTTGATTTCTCGTCTTGTTCTACGACCACGGCTCGACTCGTTCTATTCTTGACCATCGCTGTAATTTTCGATAAGTTGAACGCTGAACGATATGCGCGAACCGCTCAATGAGGTCTCTATGTCAGGAGCAGCTCGGCATTTAACCGTGTAACGTATGCTTCGACGGTTCTTGCATTCGCGCTAAATAACGACCATCGCTAGAACCCGGGTACTTAACATCAGGAGACTCGCCATTTTGTACCTCGACGTTCACTCAGACGCTGTTCTCTCATCCTTCATCCGCGCGGGAGGGTACCGCTCTCCTCCGTTTGTAATAACCGTCTACTCGTTTATGCGTCGGTTCAGTGACAGGAATCATTCTCATGCGATTTATTACTGTGAACACCAATCTACCGTTGTATTGTCGAAGCTCCTTCAAATGCGAAGTCACCTCGTATTTTCGTTTAGGGTTTTGGATCGAGTGATAAGTGAATATGACTTTTGATTGAAAACTCACGATAATTGAGCCGTGAAATGTAACGTTTTTATTGGCTCGTATGGGAAAAGCCCGAAGGCATGAAAACCCATGTTGTTCGACTATGTTATTGTGCACATGTAAATACAGATGTGATTTTAATATTAAAGGTTTTTCGCGCGCGTCATTGCAGTCTCGTGTTTAGTTTCATCAACCTTGTCGGTTGGCTGTATATTGAATCATCAACCTAATCGGTTGGCCGTATAGATTCATCAACCTTATCGGTTGGCCGTATAGATTCATCAACCTTATCGGTTGGCCGTATAGATTCATCAACCTGATCGGTTGGCTGTATAGTTTCATCAACCTGATCGGTTGGCTGTATATTGGCCTTTGGTAGGCCCGATAGTACGTATGTTGGTCTTACATAGACCTTGCCGTAAGCACACGACCCCGACGTACGTTGTTCGGACGACGACCTGAAACTGATTTTTTGAGTGCACGCGCCTGCCCACTCGTCGATGCTAGATCTCGCATCAATGTTGACGCGAGCCGACAGGACACGGCGTTTTTGAGACGTTGCAATGACGAGACGCTCGAGACGCTGCAATGACGCAATACTTCGCGCCATGATCATCCACAGAACAACCGTATTTTGCTCTCTTTTGGATCATCGAGTACGTGTTACGTGATCAGCTCTTGTGTAAAGAAAGGTTGCCCGGTTCTATACGTTCGTTGCTCTGCGTTGCGATTAGCCGGCTCTTGTAGTGTTTGTAATGTGACGCTGAAAATAAAGTGACGACCAACGAATGTTGTAAACGCAGTGCTCGATGTAGACGACTTATTATTTTTCCTCGCTCTCCTTTATCCGCTAACCAGGTCCTCGAGCAAACAAAAAGAAATAAAAAAATTGCAATTTTTGAAAATCTCGATCGGAATATTGAAAAGACGATGGGGTTGTTTTCTTTTAAATAAAATAATCGAGAGCTGATTTCTTCAAGAACGAGGGAATATTCGCAAATGTCTAAGGTAACATTTATCATCGTATCTCAAAGATAAAAATGCATCGATCTTCATTCGTGATCGACGACTGCACAACGTGCCAGGAAAAAACATTCTCAAGACTCGACTGTCTACGTTTAATGTCGTGTGTGGAAAAAAAAGTGTGTGGGGGATCGGATGAAAGTTTCTCTCGGGAAAAGTGAATTCCGCAGGGTTGGCCGGTGAATCGAAGTGAGAGCGCGTATATATATAGGGGAGGTTGAGAATGCGAGGCTTGGCGGTGCGGATTGTAACGTTCGTCGACGGAGCCCGATCCGAGTGCCAAGTAGACCTACCGTAGAGGCAAAGCGACGAGAGCGTTCAAAAGGAAAAGCTCTCACGCGCGCATATATATATATATATATATATGTGTGTGTGTGTGTGTGTGTATGTGTGTGTACGATTGAGCATTTCAGGTAGAGCTAGAGTAGGAGAAAATAGAAAAGAAGAGAATTCGAGAGAGCAAAGCGAGAGATTCGCGGCAGGAATGAGATGAGTCGAGGGACGAAGGATGAAAAAGAGAGGGGGTTGGGGGGAGGCGGAGGAAAATGCTGCGGAGGGACAAATGTCCGAGGGTGAATTTCTCCAATATCTCTCTCCTCTTTCTCCTTCTCTCATACACATACACACAGAAAAAAGTTGCGATTTCGCTTTCTCTTTGTCACGCCGTCGCCTATGCCCGTTTACTCTTCCTCATTTTTCCGCGAACTTCCCCTCGCGAAGAATGGAACGAGGTAAAGCTTATGGGGGGGGGGAGTAGGAGTAGGGGTAGTTGCTGGTTGTACGGATAATGGGTGAGAGTAAGAGAGGGAGGATTGGCAGTAAGGAGATGGCTTCAAACGAACGAGCCGCCGTGACAACGTTGCCCCCTTCTCTACTCTCGTGCCACACTACTTAATCAAATGGAATTTATCAACGCGTTCAGGCCGTCAAATAAGATTCAAATAAGATGAGGGTTCGTCGAGACACCCCGCAACGTTCACAGTTGGTGTATATTTCCCCTGTCTCATTCAACCCCCCCCCCCCCCCCCCCCCCCCATTCGTAGCTCTTCGACGTCCCTTCGACGTCGATGTTTCGCGGTGTTGCGATTGGTCCATATACCCGGCATACACAACCCTCCACCCTCGCGCTCTCGTCGGTCATTCAACGCTGTTTGCATTCGGAAGTGCTGCCTATCGGTCTTCATACGTGTAGGTAAATAGATCACAATCGCTGATGGAAAGACATATATCTTCGATATCTTGAATAGGGCTAATAATAAGGAAAGGAACGATAAGGGGTGCAAAAGAGGGACAGAGAGGAAAAGGAAAAAACTCTTTTATATACGAGGAGACATATATGTCGTAGATGTATGTTACCTCCTATGTGTTAAACATAGAAATATCATTTCCCCAAAGCGACGGACGAAAGAGAGATGCGGGTTGTCGCACGAGACGGAGGTTATAAAAGCTAACGTCGTAATGGAGAGAGTTGCAGTGGGTGGAGCGTCGAGCGACTAGCTTTATACACACGGTTATACCGTGTTTATCAATCGGGGATGGAAATCTGTTATTCGAAACAAATATTTGTGGCGCCGTTAAAGCAAATCTCTCTCTCTCTCTCTCTCTATCCCTTCGTCTATTTCTCTCCGTCTATAGCGTTGTGCTCGCAATGCATGCGGGCTTCGTACGGCGAGACTAAAAAAAAGAAGAAAGAAACGGAGAGAGAGCAACATTGCCACAGTAACTGCGTGATATATAAGAACGAGAGGTACCGGAAAAGAAAATATTTTTATGCGAAAGCACATATTTCATTCTTTGCGAAAAAAAAAGAAAAGAAAAAAAAAACACAAATGGAAAAGCGGTAAAGGAAAAATGTTTCTCGACGTTAATGTGCACAAGAGATGGAGAAAGACGCTCAGGGTGGATGGGCAAGGGGCAGGGGGAGGGGGGAAGAGGAATGTTTTGTTTGCAAGATTCTTTGCCGGAGCGAAACGAGATTTTTCGCATACACATAAACTTACGTACAGATATATATTTATACCGAGACCGACGCTTTTTTTGAGATTAATTTCGACAATGAAAGATCTACACCCAAACCGACGGCGGTTCGTCGGCTCTCGAAGTTCTATTGTATTTTAATTTTTAACCAAAGTCCCTTGTTTTTAACGTTATTGACAAATTGAAAATTATCGAATAGACTTGGAATTAGAGATTAAGCTCTTCGTTTCTTCGATCCGTTCGTCGAAGTTGATCCATGATGGTCAATGGTTGATAGAAAGAATCTTTTAACATCAGTCTTCGTATTGTCGAGTGTTGTAGAAAAGGACCGGAAGAACGACGAATCTAGTTTACTTACGTCGAGGGAGACTCCTATGTACGAGGAAGTTTGGTAACGTCCGACGTTCCGTCATTCTCAAACTGTTACAAAGTAACGTTCCAAAACGAGGCAGTAAAATCGAGACACATTTTCTGGTAACGATTTATAAATAGAATTTCTCTTTTTGTTCTATTTACAAACATTAATGTTTGTTTGTTCGTTTGTTTGTCTGGTTTGCGTTTCTATACCATTCATTTGTTTGCGGTGAAAATTTGGTGAGTTGTTGAATGGAAGTCTGCAAAGGGATCTGAATTAGTAGAACTATTTTATGTAAACAAACAAAAGAGTATGGGATAAATAAAAGTGTATGAGCTGTAGTTACGATATTAGCTATGCGCAGGAATCCGTCGAATCTTTCGCATAATGAAAATTGCATTTTCGGAAAATTGTCTAACTTCTGGCATGAAACTTTAGACCTGCGATATCGCGGAAGGCAGTTTTGGCTCGACGCTATAGTATTCGAGTCATTAAGGTAGACCATGAGGAAATGAACAAAATCGGGTATACGGGCAATTCTTATTTTTTTTGCAGAAACGGCGAGAGATGATTTTACCTAAAGGGAATTCTCCTTTCATAAAATCGTTTTCCGGCTGTCAGCTTCATCGTCCCAGCCGATTCTCGTGGAAAGGGCTATGCGCTACTTACATCCCTCTTAGTGGCAGAAAGTGCCCGGGAGCTGTATCGTCGCTGAGAGGAAAACGAGAGAGCGACCGTAGTGCCTAGACGATCTCTCTCTCTCTCTCTCTCTTTCTCTCGTTGTCTCGTCGGAGTGTCTGTATAGTCGTGTGGAAAATCTCGCGAAGAGAACAGCAGCAGGACATAGGAAAATTCCCGATGTAATCTTCCGGATAACGATAACGCTCGGTGCATAACGCCTAAGTGTTAAGAGAGCACATAGGGACGGTAAGAGAGAGAGAGAGCGTTTCGCATTGGAGAGCATCGAAAGGAGAAGAGAGGGAGGGAGAGGGAGAGAGAGAGAGCGCTTAGAAGGAGCGCAAAGAGCAAAGCTACATTAAACGATACGATGAGCGCGCACAGACGGAGAAAGAGAGATCGAGGTGAAATCTATATACACATCCACGAATATAGCCCATCGGATATCTATATATATATATACATATATATCTTTATATACACGTGCATAGACTTGTGCTCAACCCCACACTAGCGCGTTACGTAACTACGTATAACTACAAAGTTATTTCAAAGAGAGCATTGTCTCAGCTACGATGTCGTATAACGTTGCGTCCCTCTTTCTCTCTCTCTTACACTACCTCTTGGCCGCTTTCTCGTTTAGCCCTCGAGGCTATGCTTGTATTACAAGTACAAACTACAAACGTCGTTTGTGCACCGAGACGTGTGGCTTATACCCCTTTCCACCCTTCCTCCTCTACCTTTAGAGCTTGGGGGAAATCGTGACGCCGGATTTCCGGGACTCTTGCCTGGTGCTCTGGTTCGAGACTCCTTGTTTTAGCTCACGGAGCCGCAGGAGCCGTCAGTGCTTATTCCGTTACTACCAGTAAAGTCACTACTATCCATGTAAGTGTCTATATGTATATACAGGTTTACGTAGCTTGTACAACGAGAACGACGACAGTGAAGGAGGATGAAGATACAAGACCGCGTGTTTCAGACTCCCATTTTCCATCTATACACTGATCGAGAATAAGACGTCAAGGCGATGAGCGGTTACGAACCAAGCCAAAGGGCAAGATCGGTGCTAGAGCCGGGAGAAGACTGCCGAGAGAAGGTTCGCATCGTTGTATTACGTGTCCCATCAATTTCCATCCAGCCGCGGATACATTAAACCAGCTCTGATCAGTCGTCGCAACAAATCCGCGGATGCAACGTGAAACTCTGTCGCGACGAAAACCACGCGAATACCTATCCAGCTCTCATCACCACTATTTGTATCTCTCACTCTTACCTACTGTCGGTACCAGCGATTCGAAGCTCTCTCGTCCGTGCGACTAGACTCAATTGCTCGCATCTCACCTCGCCGTGTATATCGACAAAGTGATATAACCGTTGTCAGGGAATTTGCAAACTTGGTAATGCCTTCCTCTCGCTCTCCCTCTTCCTTTCTCTCTCTCTCTCTCTCTCTCTCTCTCTCTCTCTCACTTACTCCATCTCTCTCTCTTTCATTCCGGATCTTGATCGTCGACGAACACTTTGACCAATCGAATTGAAACTTTGGGGTGAATTCGTCGCTCGCTTCGAGAACGTGTACGCAAAGCGCAAATTTATCCGTACGTAAGCCAAAGTTTCCGCTACGTGGAACAGCGAGGTCCGTTCCCTGCCTATAACACGTATCGCCGCTGTCTTAATCGTATTCCCTCGTTGATTCGAAATTCGTATGGTAAAATAACGTTCGTTAAATTGTCGCGAAACGAATTATCGTTAGGACATTTCATCTGAATTTTCCTTTTCATCGAAACGTAAATTTCTGATATTGGTGGCGCGAGTGAAAACGCAAACACCATTTACCCCGATCGAAAAACAACAAATTTTCTCGACTCTCCAGCGATTAATCGTATTAATCGGATATCCTTTGTTTCCTTTTCCTCCAATAAACCGTCGTTATACGCGCGGGAAGATAAACGGATCGATCCGCGGATAACCGCGACGTGGGGAGTGGTCGGGTGGTCGGGCGAGGAATCGTCTGGTTTTCACGGATAATTGAGTTCGGCGTGACACGGACCCCCGTGGCGACGTAAAAAGAAAACAAAAAAAATCTATACAGAGAGATCGCGCCGTTGGATATCGTCGTCGACGAGATAAACCGCGAAACGAAATGGTGCGCTGGTGTCGGCAACGTTCACGCACGTCGTTAAAAAAGTTATTAACCGAGGCCGCGTCAACGAGGGTTTCTCCGTCAGATATTCGCGGTAGGGTCAAACGAGGCTACGGCAGGGTGTGGCAGGGACGAGAAGGAGGAGTGTAGAGTAGGCAGAGGGGGTGGAGTGGTGAGAGTTTTGATGCCCGGCGTGTGATCTTCCGGAGATTTGAAAGCCTCGAAAACGCGGGATGACGCGGCGAGGCCTGCGGTTACTCGATACGCGAGGTACAATATATATATAAAATATTTCGTTCGTGTGGATTTGGGTGACTATACGTATATATGGCGCAACGACGTGAAATGTGGAAAGAGGCGAAAAGGGAAGCGGAAGCGGAAAGCCAGCACGTGACATCGAAATCCTGGGAGCGGTGGAGAAAAAAACGTTGCCACGTTATACGTATACGTATATAAGCGATACGATGTATTTTGCTACGGTGAGTATATACATGTTCTATGTACAGTTAAAGGTTGGAGCTTCCAACACATCAACGCGTATATATCAGTAGTCGACCTTTGCCAACCGGGCTTTCGGGGATGTAGAAATACGACGAATAACGCCTCGTGCGAGATTTCGTACCCTTCCCTCCCCGTCCCCGGGCCCCGTAGACGACCGTGAAAGCATCCCCAAGAGGGCAAGGCAGCAATGTTGGCCGCGAAGGGCGATCGGAAATGGGGCGGATTCGAGAGAGACGAAGAGTTCGCTATGAGACCGTTCTTGGTCTCCTATGAATGCGCCATTCGCATGACTCCACTGCGGCGATTCGTTCGCCCCCCCCCCCCCCCTTCTCTAACCCAAAATCGAACTACCCCTCATCGAGTGGAGGATCGATTATATCGCCGTATAGCGACCGAATATCTTTCATTGTTGCGCTGATAGGAAATATGTATATATATATATATATATGTGGGTGTGTGTGTATGTGTGTCTGTGAGTGCGTAACGAACATATATATTTTTGTATATGCTTCTTTTGTATAACGACACAAGCAGACGAAGAACTTCGTCGCACTGGTCGATCTGATTTCTTTTCTATTCTTCCTTCGATCTTCTTACGCCATTTCAAGACCCGGTGTCAATATGGTAAGCTTATGCGAGTTAGGAGATAGACATACATTTGCGAGAAATCAGCACGATTGGGAGCGAGTAGGTAGATAGAGTTAATTAAGAATTTTTTTCTTTGTTTATTTTTTTACGTTTTTCCATTTTATCATGCGTCTCCTTCACAGATATTTGAACATGCTACGTTTCTTGATTTGTGTCAGAATCACTTCGTATGTCGCAAATTACATCAATATCTTTTTAAATTACATCGATGATTTTTCTTTTCTTTTTTTTTCTAGATTTGTCGATTTTATTATTTGTCTCTTTCGCAGATATTAGCCTACGCCACTTGATATCGTTTTTCGATTTATTTCATAATCATTTCGTAAGTCGCAAATTACATCAATAGTTTTTAAAATTACATCAATATTTTTTCTTTCCTTGTTTTTCTAGATTTTTATATTTTATTATTTGTCTCTTTCACAGATATTTGACTACGCTACTTGATATCGTTTTTTGATTTGTGTTATAATCATTTCGTATGTCGCAAATTATAACAATACTTATTCAAATTGCACCAATATTTTTTATTACCTTATTTTTCTAAATTTTTCTACTTTATTATTTGTCTCTTTCACAGATATTTGACTATGCTACTTGATATCGTTTCTTCATTTGTGTCATTATCATTTCGTATGCCTCAAATTACATCAATGCGCCATATATTTATATATATATATATATGTGTGTGACCCCCTGTGTGTATATATATATATATATATATATACACAGGGGGTCACGTTATAGCGAAGTCAGACAGCGCACGGGAGACGTGAGTAAATAAATAAATAATTGGGAATGCCGGACCGTCTGTCTGATGTTGTACGTAATGATGTTGGCTCGTAGGAACTAAGAGGGGAAGAAAACCACGGTGAGCGTTGTAAAGGGATGGAGGGATAGAGAGAAGGAGGCGTAGGGGCGGAGGAAAAGTGGATGCTGTGCAGACGCATACAGCCGCATAGCTAGGTCTCTGGTGGTGAATTTCGAACCGCGCGCGTATATACGAAGCCATTTCAGGATGAACTCGTATACCGGGGTGAGGATCAGCCTAAGGTTGCTCTGCGGGCCCCGGCGGAAAAGGAAACTCATCGGTAAGCCGCGGACGTATCGCTTGTTACTTATGTACGGTGTAGCTCTCGTCCATCCTTTATGGATAACGAGCAAAGCTCTGAAGAGAATTTCCCTCTTTTTTTTCGAAATCCTGACGAGTTTTAGATCGTGTATGTATACGTATAATGTATATATATATATATACATGCTTATAACAGTATCACCGAGAGAGTTTTCTTTCATACATCGGGCCCTTCAGGATTTCACGTACTGGCATTTTTCTATGTATATTCGAGATGAAAAAAGATAAATGTGTACATCGAGTGATACAACTTTTCAGCGTTTCGATGGTTGGAAAATATGATGGAAACTAGTATATTGGACGAGAGTCGTTATTTTCAACGATCTTTTCGTAGAAAAAATTTCCGTCTATCTCTCAATCCTATAAATTTAATTTTTGGCTAAAATGAATATTAAATGTTTTTTTTTTTTCAAGCGCTGCTCGTTATATCTCGTTGCGTAATTAAGGAGGGATTTCTCAAAATTGATGACAAGGTACGAGTGTTGATTCGAAGTATTTGCAAATTCTCACCACAAATTAGCAAACCTACAAAAAAAAAAGATTTAACGAGATCTTCAATTATAGACTTTGCAATTTGAGCCTGCGGTCTCAATCCATCATCCCATATATATCTATGTACGCGTAGCCCAAAAATTATGTGGCGCCCGAAAAAAAGCAATAAATTCCACAATCTCGTGCGTCAGGTCGAACATCGAAATGGTTTACGAGGGTATAAGCTCACGATAGTGCAGAACACGGGGGCTCTGACTTGGGGGAGAAAGATTGCAGTTTTTCTTTTTTTATTAGAGAAGGGTACACGCGTAGGTGGTCCTGATGATAAAGGGAGAACGAGAGGGAGAGAGAGAGAGGGAGAAGAAGGGACTAGAAAGATCGGGGTGAGCCAACGGAGCCTTCGGTGGTCTCGATCTTCCACGCACTGTAACGCGGACAAATTACACACCGAGAGCAATCCTGGCTCATCTCGCTGGGGGTGCACACGCACCGTGCACACTCTCGCGTATATACACGCAATAGGTTGGGGTACCGAGGTCACCCCTCGTTTCTTTCATAGCCTATAATACACTTTTACGTCGCGTGGCGCGCAAAAGAGGGCGCGACCCTGCTCCCGTGACATCCTGCGAAAGCATCCCCGTCCTCGTGTGTATCTAATATATATATGTGTGTATGTATATATATACCACATTATATATACTCAAGTTATTTTCTCAACAACGCCGCGCGCCCTGCGACCCCGAAGAGATCCTTTTTTTCCTCGTTTTGCGAGAGCGAGATCGGCAAATTGTGACTTTTAAGCCGCAGCAGTCAGACACACGCCACCATCATCCCTCCTTCCTTCCCTCGATGGAACCGAGAGTGCAGGAGGGATTGGATACCGTTTTATATATGTGTATATATATATATATGTATTTCGCACGCTCCATGCTTTTCGCACTCGCGAGTTTCTCTCCCGCTGTTCACTCGAAGCAGCGCACTTAACCACTGTCATATTCTCGGGTACCGACATCGCGCTTTCACGTTAAATATATCTAGATATCTACACATATATGGTATGCTTTTGCGACGACGACGCTTCGGTAAAAGCTTCTAGAAGAGAGCTCAGCTATTGGTATAAAGGACGCGAAAAAAAAGAGAGAGGGAGAGAAAAACGTAAAAAATAAAGAAAAAAACGATTGCGATAGGGTACTTACATGAAGCGTCTGTTAAAGAGAAAGTGGCTTTTTACACGTGCAACGCCCCCGCCTCGTTCTCGCGGTATAGACATTAGGCGTGTTTTATATGCTTCTCGTGTAGTTCGTGATGGAACGCGTTTTAAGAATTCACGAAGATCATACAGAACACCTCGCTTCCTGCTCTCGTCAATAAGGCGCATATCTTTCTTGCTTCTCGTTCATGAAAATCGAATAAGGATAGTTTTGTCGTTTTTTATCCCGTCGCGTAGTGGATGAATCGATTTATCGTACGAGTTTGATTTCGATTCAATAAAGTTAATATGAGGTTGCTCGAAATCGAATTTTGATAAAATTTTGGGTAAATGTGCGTTTATTTATTTCAGATAAATATTCGCTTCGTAGTTATTGGAATTATAATGATAATAATAATATGTATAATATCAATAGCAATAATAGAAACGATAATAATAATCATTGTTATTATAAAAATATTAACGATATAATAATTATTATTATGATCATTATAATCATTCTTATTATGATTATACGATTATTATAATCATTCTTATTATAAACATATTAACGATATAATAATTATTATTATGATAACTATTATTATATATAATAATAGCAATTATAATAGTAATTATTTTAGCGTTAATATTTTTATTATATATAATAGGGTAGAGCGGGGATAGTTGAGCAGTTTCTGGCTTAATCGATCATAACTCTTAAAAAATGCATCCGATTTGCTTGATTCTTGCACCGTTAGATCCGCAAATTCGCCAACTCAAAACGCCTTCAGAAACATTATCCAATTCAGGTCTGATTTAGGAGATAATATCGTAAATGTGAGAGAGTGTAGAGCTGCTCAACGTGCCCCATAGGTGGGGTAAGTTGAGCAAGGGTATGAGGTAAGTAGAGCAAGGTAATAATTCCATCAACAAATTAGACACATGCAAGACCATTTGATGCAATGCAGTAATAAACCAATAGCTACGGATTAATTAGCTATATTTTGAATCATGAACATTAACTGCAACAAACTGTGAAATGTTTTTTCTTAAATAAACAAGGAGTCGCGCGGCTACCGGCGATAGCGTAATGTATTCATCTCCACCATGTGATGCGTGCCAGCCGATGAGGACAGTAGAGCGTCATTTAACTAGCCCCATCCAAAACTGCTCAACTAGCCCCTTCTCAGATTTTTTAACAAATGTTAGTTTATAATGAAATCCGTACCACGTGCGTTAAAACAATTATTGCACATTGATAGCCACTTAAATGTACTACATACTAGTACTCGTCTAGTTGATGCCATGGTTTTTCACACAATGCTAGAATAAAAATACTTAATCACGTATTTTTTTACTTTTGTGTGCAATAATAATAAAACGTCCCGTGTCATCGTCTCGTGCGCCGCGTGGCTACCGGCAATGATTTGTTGTATTCTCCTCCCCCATACCTCTTTTCCGCCCATTGCAGATGCACAAGCTTGCGATGCTTAGTTTTCGAGATATTACGATTGTCCAACTTACCCGCTTGCTCAACTATCCCCGCTCTACCCTAATAATTATAACTATATATAATAACTATAATATTAAAATAAAAATATTAATATTATATATAATAATAATAATTATTATTATTATTTTCATATTCTTACATAAATAATAATAATTGTTAAAACGATATAAAAATTACAGTAATAATAATAGTAACACTCTCGACCGAATAATATCGCAACGTAATGAATTCGTTTGCTCCATGCATGCCTTAAGTTTTCGCGGGCATGATCTAACCCAAGCGGAATTTACAAGAGAAAGAGGAACGTTCGAGAATCAAGCCTATAAAATATAGTCTATTAAAACTACGAAAGTTTGACGCAAGTCAAACAAATTATTCACGAAAATTTGTGCTCCTTCTCGCTGCTCTCCGGTAGACTAAAATTGCTGACTGGTGTTATGAACTACTAGCTAGCATACACACACATATATATAGATATATATGAGTGTGTGTAAGCATGCATATACGATAGCATGATGGCAGAATGCTCTTCGGCAACCAACAGGGTGTTGGAAGAAAATTCAGGACCGTCATTACAGGTTGTTCGCTTCCCTTGGTCTTTGCCGTCTTCGCTGACTCTGAAAACAACTAGTTACAAGCAAATGCACGTAGAGCTTTCTCGCGCAGCTCAATTCTACTAACTATTACGCCATGCTGAACATATAACGATCGCGCGAGCTAATAGCGTATAGGCGAAGAGTGCTATCTAATCACGATTAGCATAACGCTCCGCATGCTCCGATTAGCGCTGCACTCGGGAGAAACGGTGAAATATGTTAATTCAGGATGTTCTTACCAGCTATTTCCTCAAAACAAATGCTTCAACGACGTACGATGCGACGCGATGACGAATATAAAAAATTTCATAATTTCGAGCACGATTTGAAACGATGTGAGATTTTTCTCGGTGTTTATGCGAGTATTCTCTTTCTTTTTTTTGAGACATTTGTTGGTATTAAATATATTAATTTTTGGAGAGGCAGACACGATTTTAGTATCTTGGGTTACTTTTTGCAAGATGAAATTTTGCAGGTGAAATTTTCAACGAATTCTCCAGGGCTTGAGCAGTTATGTTCGATGTGTGTGTATCTGTATGAATTTATATGTAAATATACATTCTTTCTTTAGGAGGTAGACCGGAATATTTTCTCGAGAGCCTCGCAATTAGAAGGTAGGTTTAACTTAATCCGGAGCACTGGAACGTGATGTTCGAATTCGCGTGACTGAATCGCAAGAATCCGGTTACTAAACCAGCTTAAACCTTGGTGCACTCGCGATGCTCTCAGCTGTTCGAGACTCTTAATCGCTCGGCGACTTTGTTAAATTAAACGCGAAACAAAGAGAATTTTTCCTCGATCTACTTGCCGATAGAAACAAGTTTTTGTCTTCAGTTGCAATAATTCATACTTGGAATTAAACCGAAGAATCGTTAATTAATCAACCATAAAACATCCCAGGGAAACTAAACGTTATTAGTTTATAAAGAAATTCTGATAAATTTTTCAAATTCCTCTTCGTGCGAGTTAGCAAAAGATTTTAAACAATTCGTTAGTAATGAAAAAGATAAAAAAATGTACGTTGCGCACAATCTTTTCAGTCATTCATAAAAAAGTGATCTTGGTTTTAGTTCGATGGACTTATTGTTTCGATCGAATGAAATTTGATCGACGTTGGAATAAAAAAACGTACTTTATGAAGACGAATCTAATTGACGTCTGTCCCTGATAAACTCGCTACCCCATGAATGATATTCCTTCAATCGAAATTTCTTCGCGCGAATGCGAAACACAAATGCAAACTTGAGATGAAAATCATGGAAAATACAGTATAACGTTGCTCATCACGCGAAAGGGAATTTATGAATAATGAAATTGACAATTTACTGAGCCGCCAGCACTCAACTTATGAGATATGGGAATTGTGAAATATGCAAAAGAACATTCCTCGTCCTGACAACTTCAAAGGGTATATCTCTTTCTCGCTTTACCTCTCCCTCTCTCGCTCCTCCTAGTTCCTCGGGGATACCAGACCCCGGCGTGTTACGCGAATTCTGCGATACAACCGTTCCAACGTATTTTTGTTCCTCACACTTTTCATAAAAATAGAAAAACGAATTTCACAATTTATTAAAAAATCTTATTGATCGATGATCAAAGCCGTGAACAAAATCGGCGAATAATTCGGGTCGATCTAAATATTTGGCGCGGTAAAAAAAAAATGAAATATTCGTCAGACTCGAAAAGCTGGCAATATTTGAGAAATTTGAATAAGCAAACATCGAACGACCTGGTCCCCGGGAACTTTACGCCAATTAATAGTCCATACAATTTGCGAAATGTAATTATCGTGTACACGGCTCATTTTATCTTTTGGCGCACAAATGGAAAACCTCGTTGATCGAGCGCCGGTTATTTCCTGCTCGAGCGAGTGCACGGAATTTATGGTCACGCGAGCTCGTTAATCGATCGGTTCTAACGAAAGGAACGAGAAAACAACGAAAAAACTGTTATATTAAAAAGGGAGAAAATCGTAACTTCAATATTTGCACGCAGGGTGATTTCGGTGGCGAAGTTAGTCCCGTATTTCGTTTTACGTATACCTATATATAAATCGGTAAGCGGCAGACTGATTGTGCGTTGACATGGAAAATCAACTTTATAAATTGGTACTGTACACATCAGACACGTGAGTTAAATGTCATCGTCCGTTTCGAATATATATGGAGAATATTTATACATAGCACGATTCGTCGTTAATAGTCGACATCATTAGCCATCAAATTTCTCTATCTGCCATGTTACAGAAAATGCAAAAATAAAAATTGCCAAAACGGATCTTCCAATCTCGAAATAATTGACCCAATTAATTCAATAAAATTAACGATTAAATCCCATACGTACCATAGCGTACCTTTCCTTAAGATTTAAAAAAAACTCATGACTACAGAAAAATGGATGAAGATTTCAAAAAACATAGTTTCATAATTGTGCCAAAATTCTATCATAGTTAAAAACTGAAATTAAAAGAAAAATGCCTTTTTTTCAAGGATCTTATCAACCGATATAACCTTAAATTTATTTCCTAGAAGCTACCGTCAGCCGGTAAAACATATCCAAAATTTAGATCAATCGATTTACGCGTTCCTGAGAAAATTTTGTTTTTCTGATTTCTACATATTTTGCTTTTTTTCAATAATCAATTGAGTTAGGGATTTGAAATTTTCAGGATGTTAATATTTCATTAGCACCTACATATTCTCCCAATGCCATTAAATTATCTCTCGGTGACAGATTTAGTATACTTATAGCTCTTTAACGAAGACAACTGCGAGAAATATTTTCTCGTTTGTTTTTATTCAATTTAGTATTTTAAATAGTTTTTTGTCGCATAGAAATTGTCGCATTGCCGCGTACCTTTCTTTAAGATTTAAAAAAACTCACGACTGTAGAAAAATGGATGAAGATTTCAAAAAACATAGTTTCATAGTTGTGACAAAATTCTATCATAGTTAAAAACTCAAATTAAAAGGAAAATGCCTTTTTTTCAAGGATCTTATCAACCGATATAACTTTAAATTTATTACCTAGAAGCTACCGTCAGCCGGTAAAACATATCCAAAATTTAGATCAATCCATTTACGCGTTCCTGAGAAAATTTTGTTTTTCTGATTTCTACATATTTTGCTTTTTTTCAATAACCAATTGAGTTAGGGATTTGAAATTTTCAGGATGTTAATATTTCATTAACACCTACATATTCTCCCAATGCCATTAAATTATCTCTCGGTGGCAGATTCAGTATACTTATAGTTCTTTAACGAGGACAACTGCGAGAAATATTTTCTCGTTTGTTTTTATTCAATTTAGTATTTTAAATAGTTTTTCTGTCGCATAGAAATTGTGGCATTACCGCGACAATTAAAACAATCGAGAAATATTTTTTCGATTGTTTTTATTTAATTTAGTATTTTAAATAGTTTTTCCGTTTCATAGAAATCGTCGCATTACCAAGAGTTCCCTACCTGGGAAATAATCGACGATAGTCGTCAGTCAAGCTTGTACCTAAGCCCAAATGAGCTTCCGCGTAGTATACATAAATTACAATAATCGCAGCACGTTGTCCGGATATTCGGATGGTTTAAACTCGTCGCATAAGCTACGCGCTTATAATGTTAAAAGCTCATTTCGATTCATGGCGCGTGCTTTGCTACAATTATCCGACTCGTTAATGGCGCCGCAACGACTCGAATCATTTTTACTCCAGGTACCGCCTCTGTTCCTGTGCATAATATTTCTATACACGTAATACACGCGTATACGTATAAATACAATGCGTATCGCATCATTATCGATAATTACGTACACTCGTATTAATCGCGGCAACAATCAATTCCGTTAAAACATTCGATAGTGGTTAATCGATGAATAATTGCTCCATTGGCAAACGTTGCACATTTACGATAAACAAAATGGGTATCGCATTATGGCCACGATTTATATCGTAATCGATCACAAACGGCTGTTGCGCGTTGTACCGATTTTAGCGGGCTCTCTTGTCAGAATCAGGCGTTATGGTTGTCGACTCGAAACGTCGTAAAATTAAAGTACCTCGCATCGAAGAATCATAGCTGCTTTATGTGTATATACATATAATATATCGTAGGGAGGAGACAAGGGCACTGAAAAAGCTTTCACAATAGTCATGTTAATTCCGTTGTTTATATTGATTGCCACTCTGCCGGATGGAATAATAAAATTACCTCATTTTCCATTCGTCGATGTCACGATAGCGCGTGAAGTCACTGAAATGAATATGTATACAGATTGATAGAATAAAATTGACAACGGAAATTTAATAAAGTCGTTCGATAATCGATAATCCGATATTATCGTTCGAATTAAAAATAATCGCGTTTTCGATTGATCTGGATCTTAAGGTAGTCCTATCGTTACAGCGTTTCCGTTACATTTCACTGAAAATTTGCAGAAACGTTCTTTGATGTCAAATGTATATGTGTGTAAAATTTCAGGGGCCTTTATCGACTCAACAATCACGATATTTATTCTTGAAAATCGTCATTTTTCGCAATCTTCCATAAGAGCTTGTGTTAAATAAAGCAACATTATACAATTCGTATCTCGATCATTTGGTCGATGAAGCCTGTTGAAATTTTGCACACTTTTTTATATGACATCAAAGAAGCTTAAATTAGTTTTTATAACAAATCTTACGGAAACAAAAATGCATGATTTTGTTTATTATATAACAAATAAACTTTACGTAGGATCAATTTGAATTTTGAGTATGTTGTTCTTTAGTCAATTTGCAACGACTTTTCTTAATGAACTTAAACGTTCGATTCAGTTGAAATGTGAGAAAAAACGAGAATACAATTTTAATCCCCCACCCAACGATACGACTACCTTAATTAAGTCAGTTTAAACATTATAACATTAAAAACTAGAGAGTATCCAGAGTCTGTTAGCTTTCAACCCTTATAGTGACCCATCCGGTAGGGATCAATACGCATGCGTCACATGCTTGTCTCGTGAACAGAGAATGAGAGCTCGAGCGCCAATGTGGCCATCCGTTATGGCTGTCGTTACCGGCCATTTCCCTTCAAATGGCGAGTATGACGAGAAGCGAGCTTTATTGTGTTTCGTATTTCATGATTTCGAGGTTCGCGGCCGGTTCGCCCCCCCCCCCCTCTCTCTTCCTCTCTTACTCATTCTCTCTCTATTTCCCGAATGATTCCATACCGAACATTCCGCAGACTCGGTATAATGCATAAACCCCGTTTCATCAATCCTCATCTCACCCCCTTTCTCTGTTTGGGCCCGCCTCATTTCTCCTAATAGCGGTTTCACGTTAAAGCATCCTTTGTACATCGAAATCCAAACTAATACTCCCCATAATAATAATAATAATAACAATAATAATAATAATAATAATAATAATAATAATAGCAGTCGGAAACATGGCTCCGTGATACATTAGCACTTATTTATTCCATACGTCCGACAGGCCGCGTAAATGTACACCAGCGCGTTTGATAGATAATCACTAGCTACGCGGGTAGATGCTTACCGAATGGCGCGAATTTCAAACGATATACGCGATAACTATCGTTGTCGAAGAATGAAACGATTTTATTGAAAACAAGCGTAGTTTCGCACTCGCGTCGTCGATCATTGGAATAGGCTGATAAAGATCGATATCTACTTTATTGATAAACGATATTTCGAGTTAATCAAGGAAAAACTTTACTTTTAATATTCTATTCTTGTATACGATATTAATTGTCCTAGAGAAATTGTCCAATAAGTTGGCATAACTATCGATCCGTACTGGCGTAAGTTCGTTTTAGTGGATAGTGTTCGTATCGTCACGCTCGGTGAAACGTAAAGTTCGTTGCCAACTCAGTGAACGTTCAATTAGGTTGATGTGCCTTTAACAGTTCTCATCTCAAGTCCGGTCACAGTATGTCTGCTACCTTCTATATATGGATGTCTGGACATTGTCGCTTCGTTCGTATGTACGTCTCTTTGATGGTTTCCGCAAAAGCTCCCATTTCTCACTTCGATTGGCCCGGAGTTTTATCCCTTTCTCGAAGCGAAACTATATTCCCGCGAGATGAACCCTTTTACATCGTAGAGCCCAGGGAGCGATCTGAGGAAGCGACTAACTCCAATCTGGACATCCTTTCTCTCCGTCTCTCACTTCGTCTCTGCGTTTCCTTTTCGTTTCCATTGAATCGTAATCGGAATTCGTAGCTCGCCTTGATCAATGCAGGCGAACTTCTATGCCTCGTATAATCTCGGAGTCGTCCAAAGTGTTTCTGCAACATTGAAAGCTCCGGAGCGTAGCGAGACACGCGTGTCTCGCCCTCCCTTCGTATCTTTGGAAAGAGCCCGAGGAGATCGAGATAGAGCAGCACACATTTTGCTTCGTCTGGCGTAGCAGAAATTTCCAGACTTGATACATATATATATATATATGTGTCTGTGCAGCAGTGTGCGTTTGTATATATGTGTGTAAACCAAGAGCTGCGTGCTGTTCTCGCGGATCCCTATCACCGTCCGAGCGGCCCTTGACCATTCCACCTAACCGATATCGTCGGCAATTCGAACATGGGAACACCTGGGTCGAGGTTCATGGTTCGAAAAGCTGCTGGTGTGGCCGTTGGCGAATCCGGAAGTAACGCTATAACGTCGTAGCTGCAACCATCGTCGTCGCCCGCCACGGACGGGCGCGCGACTGACCGAGATGTCAGCAGAATTTTATGACTTCTTTAGCAAGCTAACGTAGAGTGTGGAGAGGTGAGGGAGGAGGGGGAGGTTTGCAGCGTCCAGTAAGCTACGCCAGCTGCTGGAAACGCTCTCTTACTACTACGAGACTCGTGAGAGAACATAGCGTTGGGTTATTCACCCCCTCATAACCCTTCCCCTCTGGTGCACTCGCACCCACACACACACACACGAATACATTCGTCCAGGGTCACACCTTTCCAGATATAATGTTTCCATCGGTTTTCTATCAGTTCTTCCCCCGGTACTTTTCCCTCCTAGCGATCTTTTATATGACCACCCCTTATTCCGCTTCGGATCGTTTTATACCTTTTTTCTTTATTCTAGCTCTCTCTCTCTCTCTCTCTCACGTGCTCTTTCGGTCTCTCACTTTCCTTCTAGAAATAACGTAACGATACTTTACCATTACGGGAGAAGTTTATTGACCAGTTACGTGAGAAGTGGCGGAGACTATTTCCGGTACGAGACGCGAAGGGGGTCGCTTTGCTTAAAGTACGATTTTTTCATTTTATATTTGAACCGAATTAAAGTAAACTATCGATATGCGATTCATTCGAATTCTCAAAATATCTTAAAACGCGACAGGTTTACCTTCGTCTCGTATAAAACTTTAGCTTCTAAGGTTTTATAGAAAATATAGCTCGTGCAGGATATGAAAATTGTTCGAAGCTTGAGGAAGTTGTTGGGAGCAAAGTCGGGATTTTCGATGATCGCGTTAATGAAACTTTGACTTTGACGGGCTACAGCGAGTTCCCTCAAGTGCACGAATTACTATACGTTATAAATTTCAGAGACTCGTAACGCTCGATTAACTTTAGAATAACGAAGCCAGTGTCGCAGCGACGGTAAATTTGCGTCATTATATTAAATCGCTCCGGGAGATTTGAAATTTGATTTTCACCGCCATTTTCACCAGATGTCGATCGTAGCTTATATTTGCGTCACGTATAAAGATCCTGACCCGTATTTTTACCGTTGATTCGACATCCCCTTGACACAAGTCGAGTTATATACACGCGGACACGTATTAGGCAGTGAAAAGGCAGGGGAGGATCGGGGATGGGAGGTGCACGGACGCGCGCGATATTGGAATCAACAAAATTGCCGTTGAACGAAACGGTTTCGAGGGCGGGAGTACGGGTTGAACCGTAGGAACGATAAAATCTGCCAGTAAAGTGAACTAGAACGCGAACGAATCGCTGCGATCCATTTCCCGACAAGAGATTGCTGACATTCGTTCGGCACAATTCACGAATCCCATTGAATCACTATTTTTCCACGCTCCCCTGAAATCGCATCGCGGCCCCGTCATAGCCAAGCATTTCTAGCTTTATCACATCCGAAAGATCCGACTCCGCTCCAAAATCTCGGCTCCTTGCTCTAAGAATCGAACGAATTTGGATGAGGCTTCTGGCCATTCGATTTCTTTAGAAATAGGCCTCGTATAAAGCCAGGATATCTCTATAATCGAACAGATAACTAGAGAACCGATATGATATCAAGAAATTGTAAATTTTTCTGAACTCGTGTCGCTCCTTGTTTTGGAAGATTGAGAAGTTACGACTATTATGACAAACTTCACCAAGACTTTGTGAGTCTAATTAATAATAATCTGTAAGAGGAAAAAGTTGAAAAAGTGTGTTAATTACTTTTCATCGGAGTGAAGTCTGCTCGACCTAGATAATAATGGAACGGTTTTTATTTTTACTCGAGTGATCGACGTAACGTGTAAATTATAAAGTCAAATGTAGAATAACGACAAGGGTCGATGAGAACCGAAGGGACGAAAGGAAAGGGTGAAAGGATAACGCGAGAGAGACTGCATTGAAAATGAGACTGAGAGCCAAGATTTCAGCAAGGCCTGAATATTGAAGTGGCTGACTTCTCAATTTCCTCGTTCGCACTCGACGGAAAGACGAGAACGGCGTTCGTACAAGCTCTACCTCGTAGCGCACAATGCCAAAACTTTCGTAATTCAATGTGTACTCAACTTCATCGAACCTTGACCAACTGGTCCAACTGCCACTCAAGAACAGTGAGGAGAAATGAGTCGGTATTGGCAGATCGAACGTTTACAGTGGAACAGCTGCATCGTTGAGTGGCCCCGTTCTCAACTTTGTTGTATAGAAACTGAAATGTGGGCCGTTCGATAATTCACTGAATTTTCTCATTTATATCTTCCTTCCATCGTGGACCGAAATATAATTAAATTTTCACACTCCTTCCAACCTCGAGATCCTATTATACTTATTTATTATACGATGTTTCTTGACACAGCGTCTGCGAACGATGGAACTTTGCATCGTGTGAAGGAAACTTTATTATGTTTTCTTTCTGATAACGAATGAAATTATTTGTAATATCTCAATATACTTGAATAAAGTAGAATAAAGTTAAAATGTTTCATACTTACTGGGAATTAAATTTTATCAAAATAATCGTTCGATCGTTATTTATTTTCTGGAACTCGCGATATGGAAGATAACTTCGTTCGATCACTGTTTTTCCTTGCTTTTCGTGTCGCGGTTCTCTCGATAAATACGGTATCTCGAAACTTGCCCGTTTTACGTCAAAGATCCGCGTATCTTAATGATCTCGGTTTGGACGCTCATGTCTCGATCTCATAAAGTTTGTGCACTATAGTTGCGGCCAAGTATCTCTCGCTGTAGGAGGTGCTCCAGTTCGTGACTTATCTCGCACACGAGATCCTTTTACCGAGAGAGAGAGAGAGAGAGAGAGAGAGAAAGAAATTAAAGGGGGAGAGATCCGGGGCGGGAGAGCACCTCACCTTGAAATCAGTCCTCCGCGTCAGCAATTTTGTCCGGGTTTTGAGCTTTTCTTTATAATTTTTATACCATCACGTTTCGAAGCATATCGCATCTTTGAATATCCGAATGATAATAAAATTTCGATAAATTTCATACACGCGGAAATAACGAAGAAATATTTGCCTATTCCGGAAACAAAATCAATCAGCGCAGTTTAATTATCGAATGACATTGAATGAGAACCAATTAGCGAATATATTCTGGAAATAATATTTTGCGCATAATTGTTCTACGCAAAGTGTGCGAACGTTCATTATTAGCGGAGCACCGATCTTAATTACGCTTAATTACATTCGAAAAATAAAATAATTTAAAAAACGTTATTTTTATTGCGATTAATCATAATTATTTTGATAGAAATCATTTCAATCGTCGTTAGTCGAGATCGAACGATTCGATCGACGCGTGTGCGAACGTTGCAATCTCATTTAACGAAATTTACTCGGAGAACGAGCGTGAAGTTTAGGAAGACCGATTCGCGACAGGTTCGGACAGTTTTTGCAGCGGTCTTCGTCACGGAAATCTAACCGAATCCTCTCGGTTGTCTTTCGCGCTGCGATAGTGCGGGTTCGAACAAAAAGAAAGAAAGAGAAAAAAATAAAATAAAAGTAGGGAAGAGCAGCGGCCGCGGTGATTTGCGGGCGAGCTAGGAATAAACCGCTGCCACGCTTCGCCGGATCGAATAAATCAATTTGACATGATCTGATTCGTTCCGACTTGGCTCAACGGGCGTTCCAAGAGGCTTTTCGTGCCCGCACGGAAAAGCCCCCGTCAAGAATCGGTCCGATCTAGCCTTATTGGCTCGGTCCCCGCAAGACCGGGTATATACGTTTTATCTCTTCGTATCCTCGTCTTGATTTCTCCACCCGTTCCACGGTCATCAACCTTTTCGCGCATTTTCGCGACACTAAAAATCTTCTCGTTTAAACGACAGTAATGACTTTGATGGAAAAATAAGAGAATTCGATCGAGTGGTAATTGTCCTTTGGACGAGCGTGCCAGGTTTACGTTCGATTCATCGGAAAGTCATATTAATCTTTGTTCATTTAATATTTTAACTCCTTACCGCATACAAAACCATATATGGCTGCTAAAGTTTCTTTTGTTCGGCATGTTAAAAGATTTTTTTTCAATTGCTTTGTTTCGTGGATAAAAGAATACATTTCGTTACATGAAAAAATGTATATTTGTATTCAAAGTATGTTCCAAATGCATGTTATACATCCAAATGTATGTGTGTATTCAAAGTTGATTTAAAAATAAATCTTTTAACACACTGAAAAAAAAATTAGAAACTTTGGCAGCCATGCATTGCTGTTGAAGTTTGTATCCGGTAAGGGAGGCAAATAAAAGAGGTTGCCACTAAAAAGAAAAAAATTTGTTGCATCTCCTTCATAATTCATACAATAAGGGGTTCATATAGTTTTAATAAATAAATAAATAATTTTATAATGATAAATAAATAAATTAATAAATATTATAATTATATAATTTATATTATAATTAATATATATTAGTTTATTTATTTTTATTTATTTATATTAGTTTTTATAATTTATATTATAACTAATATATACATTATATTATATAACTATATATTATATAACTATATATTATAATACATTTATTATTATAATAATAGACAAATTAAAAGTTTAATAAATAAAGAAAAATATTATTTCGATATTATTCTAAACATACAAAAGTTGTATTTTTATAATATTTAATATTATAATAATGACATTTCAATATCATTTAAAATATCAAAAATAACATTTTTATATTCTATTAAATATTAATTGATTAATTGATACAATATATAACATACGTTTCAATACTTTACAATAAACCCACATATACAATATATATAAATCCAAAATAGTCGTATGTAGGTACCTGAAAATATATTTATTTTATAATTTATATTATAATGAATATATATTATATTATATAACTATATATTATAATACATTTATTATTATAATAATAGGCAAATAAAAAGTTTAATAAATAAAGAAAAATATTATTTCGATATTATTCTAAACATACAAAAGTAATATTTTAATAATATTTAATATTGTAATAATGACATTTCAATATCATTTAAAATATCAAAAATAACATTTTTATATTACATTAAATATTAATTGATATAATTGATACAACATATAACATACGTTTCAATATTTTACACAAACCTTCACACATGTATATATCTATATATATAAATCCAAAATAGCCGTATGTACTGAACATATTGATTTCCATCAATCATACAATTTTTCCAAGTATTCGTATTAGCGCGTATGTCCGTGTGTTTGAAGAAGAAGGTGGTGCAAGTTTCGTACTGCAGTGATCATTCCAACTCTCTCGCCGATGTTAACGATAATTAATGAAATACGTGACCTAACGAACCAGTGGCGGAAAGTATCGTTGTACGCGTCAACGCCTTCCAGCGTATGTATATGTATATACGTATATATGTGTATATATGTGTGTGTATACACGAATGAAGAAGGGGATGAAAAAGCGAGCTGATCGGTAGGTTCGCGAGGTGTGCAATAGTCGCCGGGCAAACTGCTCGTGTATAACAACCGAGTAGCTAGAGAGAGAGACAGAGAGAGAGAGAGAGAGAGAGAGAGAGAGAGAGAGAGAGAGAGAGAGAGAGAGAGAGAGAGAGAGAGAGAGAGAGAGTGAGGAGAGAACATGGGCTTGAACGCGAGAAGCGGCTCCTCGTATAACTTCGGCCATGGCCGACGGTGAAAAGGGTGAGGAGGGATGAAGGAATAGCCACCGAAGGAGTTCTATAGACTTCGACACACGACCTCCGTCTCGCTTCGTGTTTCAGCTCGCGTTCGGTCCTGGCATCGAAACGCGCACACACACAAACACACACACAGAAGCACGCACACATTTACGAACTTTCTCTTCTCCCTTACAATCCGGGTTTAAATTGCACTCACGTACGAGTCGGCATCGTGGAAAATAATTGTCGATCCTCTCCTTCCATCTATTCCCCTCCCGCTATTTTACCCACCCTTGCCTCGTTTAACGAACGTTCCAAGAATTCACAATTTTTCGACAATCGAGCCACGTATCTCGTCGAGTTACGTTCAGGATTTTCAAACTTACGGATATCCCCATTCTCCTTGTGATATTATAACGCAACAATGTAGATATAATTTATATTTTTGTATTTTTGTTTATTTATTGGACGTGATATTTTTCCTTCCTCTTCTACTAGTGATAAATGATTGTGGGGGAAGGCGGGGGAGGGGGGGGGGGGGTCAGAGTGACAGACACTTCTTCGTAAATACGTCTACGGGATATAAGGAAACGTTATCATCGTTTCGCCGAGTAAGCACCACCGGATACGAAAAGAAAAAATTCGGTAGCCCGTGCGAGAAATGTCGAAGTCATTCGGTCGAAAGGCACGTACAGTCATCCCCCAAGCAGGCTCACGCACAAATGTATATACATAGCGAGGATATATCGTTGTTAATTGACCCAATGTACATACATGTATATACCGTGGTTGAGTGAACTTCTGATAGACCTCGTATCTTCCTATATACTAATATTATCGTATCGTCCTGTGTACTAATACTTTCAAGATTATATATACAGGGTGAGTTTCATAAGATGTCTCAAACTTTATTTTAAGGTAGATGAGTTTATTACGAACAAAAGTTGCAAATATACATTGGGGATATTGTTAATAGTTTACGAGATATAAATTTTTTAATTTGGTCCAATCAGAACGCGCCGCGAAGCGTTGGGGCCGCCCACTCCTCGTTCTAGCTGTAGAGATAGCTCAGCGTAGGGTGTTACATTTCGGGTTGCAAAATTGAGAGCAGTCAATTTTATTTATTATTTTATTGCGCAGTCATTTTTATTTCTCGGGCGTTGACTGCTCTGAATGTTGCAACCCCAAATATAAAGCCTTATCCTGTGTTATGTTTACGGCTAGGGCAGAGAGTGGGTGGCTCCAACGGTTCTCGACGCGCTCTGATTGGATCAATTTAAAAAATTTATATCTCGTAAATTATTAAGAATATTCCCAACGTATATTTACAACTTTTGTATGTAATGATCCCATCTACCTTAACATAAAGTTTGAGACACCTTATAAAACTCACCCCATATATAGATATAAGCGAGGAAAATGCAAGGGGGTGAAAAAAGTGATGAAGATGAATTTCATACCGCTAGGTAGTCTAAGATGACTAGGATTTTTACTTTGCAGCTCCTTTTTTTCCAATCAGTATATATATATTTATATATAAAAATAGAGAGGTAGTGGCATAGGGGTAGCGTTTTCGGCTCGCAAGCAGTGGGCGAGGGTTCGATTCCTGCCGGTACCAATGGAATTTTTCTACGTGCTCTTTCTGTGCTCCCGGTGGTTCGCAATCCACCGGAGGTCCACTGGAGTGGTTGATCGTGGGTTTGAGGCTGGAGATGTGCGTGAGAAGACATATATGTAAAAAGGCGAAATCTGCCTTACATTGCAATCTGTCCATACAACCACCTCGATCTAAGAGCTATGCACCAAGTGACTATCTGTGTACATATATGAGAATATATATGTATGTGTATTACATGTTTTCTAATCGCCGGTTCCGTTTGGCACCGCGCGGCCATCGTCGTCTCCAATTTTGAATAGTTCCGCCATCGTCCACGGTGGCGCTTGCACGAGTTACGCAATAGTTCGACGAAGACGAGCGCATCCCTAGTAACTCCACGATTTTCTCACGTTTCAATGCGCAAATCGTCCGCAAATACGTTTGAAAATCGATCATCCCGAAGGAATGAACTTGCCGATACCATTTGTTCACATAATTATTAACTTTTCCTAAGAAATATTCTGCTCTAACGTCTTCCCACATAACCTCAAATCGTAGTACGGTCGCTATCGAACATCGACAACGTTAAGCGAAACGTTTATTTTCATGATTTGCTATCGTTAACATAAACTCGATTAATGCAACATAATTAGGGCGTTCGAAGGCAGAAGGCCCATATATTTTTATTAACATTTCGTAAATGTTGTGTCCCGCATTTATTTACGCCTATACGTAAGTCACGTCAGGCTTTTCACTATCGCAGAGTCGCATTGTGCGAATGCTTTCGCCAATACGAGAAAATGCGCACTATCGTTGGCCGAGAATAAAAAGTGCTGGGTGAACGAGAAGCAGCGAAAAAGCCTCGAGGTTATTCCCATATTCGCGAATGCTCCCAAGCATTGCGGCTTTCTCTCCTCTTCTTGTTATACAAACAAGAAGTATGCGGAACGATATTGCAAACCAAGGTAAACGCAGGCTCTAAGATACAAACGTATATCACTCGCGTTATCGTAGTAAAATCAGAAGGGCCGATGTACGAAGCTTACGCTCGGAACTCACGCCCTTTTAGGATTAACCTCGAGTGATATAGATACATTTACACGTGTAACAATTTATATACACACACGCGTATACATTCGCGTATAGCAATGTGGTAGAAAGGACAAGTTCCAGTACAGCATCGCGCAGACTCTACGGAGGGACCTTTATCTGTCGAGTATTTTCCACTGAATTAAGTTTCTTGCCTTCTGTTCTCCAAGTTTATGTGTTTCGCGGTGAGATAGCGGGCTCTCGCGCTCATCTTCCACCGGCCGTGTGCCCGCTACCGCGAAGCTGCTGTGCGGAGCATAGCGACTTTGTATGGTAAGAGAGAGAAAGAGCGAAAACGGGAGGGAAAGAGGGAGGGAGAGAGAGAGAGAGAGAGAGAGAGAGAGAGAGAGAGAGAGAGAGAGAGAGAGAGAGAGAGAGAGAGAGAGAGAGAGAGAGAGAGAGAGAGAATGGAAGGGAGAAAGCCGCCGGGTTTTTGTTTGTCTCGGTGCGCAATATTCCGGCACGAGCGGTGAGATACACCCTTCCCCTTTTCCTCTGATCCTCTCCGCACCTCTCTCGTTTCCTTTTACCTCGCAGAGAGTGCTTCTTCCTCTTTCTCTCTCTCTCTCTCTCTCTCTCTCTCTCTCTCTCTATTTGTCTGTCTCGCTCGTTTTCATTCTATCGTTCGTCGAGCCAGCTTTCCCTCCGTATAAAGGGTGCGTTGGCGCGTCTTTTTTACCTACGCGGCTTCTTTATCTTTTGACCGAACAGACGGTCGCGAACCTCCACACTGCGAAAGCTCTCCCGGTGCATTCCTTTTGCTCGAGCGCAACACCTGCTTTCTCCACCTCTTGTTCCTAACCCTTTCAACATCAACATGTAATAATAATGGTTGTTCTCCTTCTCTCCTCTTTTCCTCTCTCGTATACTTATATATTCGCTTATAATCTTGAGCAAACTCGACTGAAATGGCCACGCTCGATAATCCCTATCTACTTTTGTCTTATCTCTCGTCTCTTTGGCGCGTTTGCCAAAACCTGATTTTTTTTTCATTCTTTACGCGTATCGTTGCATAAAGATACGTTCTTTTTCTCTCCCGTCTTCTTTATTTCCCTTTTTATCGCGACTCTGGAGTTAAAAAAGAAATCCTTTTTTCGTACGAGATATATGAGGAAGTGTGTATATCTTATTTTTCACTCTGGTTTATGAGAAACCTTTTCATTCCTAGCACGCCCTTTTTCGATCGTTACTTATATAACCCCACTTACAGATTTATTTTACACAGCTGAATGAAAATGTTTTTGATGGAACGGTTTTTGTTGCCCATCCCGGAAGTATCAAGTAGATGAACACTCGCGCAAACTTCACGTATACTTATAGGAGGGCAGGAAAAAGCTTGCGCGAGCTTATACTTTTTCCGCGGGCTCATGGGGATTTCTCGTGAGTGCCTATGAACTCGAAAGTCCATTCAGCAAATCACATTACCTAAGTCTTGTTCCGCAGGATTCTCAAAGGCTTTGACAGGGCTTCGCGTGCGCGTGTGCTCTCGTATACGCAGAATTCTTTTCCGGGGCCGAAAAAGATGGAGTCCCTGTGGCGCCTTACCTCATTGCTGCTATTCACTACCCACAACCACTATGTTCCTCTATAAGATACATACATATATATATATACACACATTTATAAAAGCCTAATACTTGGGAAGGAAAGAGTGAGAGAGAGAATCTTTGCCGACCTTACTTAAATGCTTTTCGCCCTCACCCACCTACACATATATAAGCTACACGAGGTATTATCCCCTGTTTGAAAAGCTTTTCCATCAGTTATTTCTATCGAGAGTATTTCATCGATTATTGGAATCATATTTCAATTCCCTTCCTCTTTCTTCTTTTTTTCACCACTCCCTTCCATATCTTCGTTCTATCAAACTAAAATATATCGTAGGTGCATGGTATATATTATTATTATAATACATAATACATAGTACAGTTAGTGAACACGATTTACGAATGGAGCTTTTACTTTCGTTCCATCCACACACCGAGTACAACACTCGATGTTATCAGATAATTTGGATAGTTATGAAATTTTCGATAATTATCGGTCTTATCAATAATCACAGTGTGGTTCTTGTTGCATGGGTAAGATTCTTCATCGTTGGTTAGAAATTGGATCTATGTTTAACAGACGTAAATTAAAATAACAAATTTTCATACATTTTCGTGAGAAACTGCAACTTCGAGCTTCACAATGAGAATATTGTTCGTAGTTTGATGAATTTGACAAAAAGAGGAAGTTTCAAACATGTGCCTCAGGGTTTTCCAATATATATGTATATATATATATATATCTGTAAAATCCTCCATATATACGCATTATTCATTCAAACCCTTGGTGGTTACGATATACGCGTGTGCTTGCAAGTGCGAATATGCGGTTGAAGTAGGAAAAAAACAACTGCCTATACACGTATAAAATATATACTTTTGTAGTATGTGGCAACATAAAATACCTTGGCCGTGAGCTCGAGTTGTGGAAAATAGTAGGTGGCATTGCGTTCCGGTACAGTTATACACACATATATATATAAGTATAGTTGTATATGAATAGAAAGAGGAACTGCACTCGGTTTTTCCGCGGACACGCTTACAAAAGTATTCGTCGAGCCTCTGCGGTATGTTGGTCGTGAATGCGTCTAGACAGCTCCACTTCACGCAATGAAAACGCATCAGTCGACTCTTCTGATGCAAAGTTTCATTATTTACCCGACACGCCACGCGCGGTATATTCGCGGGTACATAGAGCAAACGCTGGTAGGGAGACAGCCTGCTCGTTCTCCTCTAGGGATGTATATGCACCTTGGGATATATTCTTTCAAGCCATAATCCTTCCCTCTCTCGTTGCTCTCTGTATGGTGGCAACGATTTTCTTCAACGTGCATAGCACACGGGGTTTCTTTTTTTTTCGTCTACTTTGTCGTATTTTGTTCTCGGATCTTTGAAATTTCTTCCGCGCTCTCGCCTCGTAACTTACACGTTTATAGGTGAGTATATGTGAAGGGATCCGAGAAAAGGGACCTACGAGGCGAAATATCAATTTTTTAATTATGAGTTATGCTTGTAAGTTTTTGAACCGAGCTTTCATGTGGTGCAAGCAGAAATATTGTATCTACATAATTTTACAAGATATGAATTATTTAAGGCATCTTCTCACTTTGGAAATTTAAAAAAATCGATTTTTTTTTTTTTTTTAAATTTGAAAGTACATATCTTCAAAAATGTCATCTCGAAATTTCATAAAGATCGGACGAGTCTAACTACATTTTTTGGCCACCGTTAGGCAGCAACCCACAGCATACGTATTGTTCAGACTCATGGTGCAAGTACAAGAAAGCAGTGAAAAACAATCAGATAGAAACTTTTAAACATCCTCCTGCTCTAGCTGATGATGTTCAAGAGGTTTTGAAACCGATCTATGAAGAACTGACGAAGGACGAGTTACTGGAACGATGCCTCGGAGGAAATACCCAAAATAACAACGAGTGTTTCAACAGCTGTGTCTGGGCAATGGCGCCGAAACACGTTTTTACGGGAAGAAAAACCGTGGAAATTGCTTGCCAAACAGCGGCATGCATTTATAACGAAGGGCTACAACCTGTTTTAAAAATTTTGGAGGTGATGGGTGTCAAACTAGGCCCTATCGCCGTTCAATACGCCGAGAAACGCGACAGTGATCGCGTACGCGTAGGGAACCGCCGCAGCTCTAACGCTTCAAAAGAGACTAGGTCGAGACGAAGGGAAGCTATTTTGGACGAACACACCTTCTACGAAGAATCGGAAGGTCCATTGTATGGAGCAGGCATCGCTGATTAACCCGAGGTAAGGTTTTTTCATGATTTTTCTGCAACCAAAACTTTAAACGCAGTTATCTCAAAACAAGGTTTTTCGGTGCTTTGTTGATGAAATTTCGGAAACTATCCGGCCGATTGTCATGAAATTTGAATGACATATGCTTCATAGTTATGGCTATAGCGCATATCATCAGATTTTTGAAATTTTGATTTTAAGAATTTTTTTTTTACAAAAAACTGCAAAAAAATCGTGTTTTTTTTTACTTTTTCGAAAAACGTGCGCCATTTTGTTATTTTCGCGAATATCAAAAATCTGATGATATGCGCTATAGCCACTGACATACTGAATCTAAAACAGTTTTATTTTTTTGTTTCAGACGACCCGTCTCGGAGATACCATCAACAAGCCACGACCATAACATTTTTACACGGGTTTTTCGATGCTACTGATGTATTATAATAATTGTTTAAAAAAATTAAAAAAAAATTTTTTCATGTACTTGAAAGATGTGTTTATTACATAGGATCCGTTTTATCCCATAATTTTAAGCAAAAATCCTCGAAAAAAAATCGCAAAAACAGCCTATTTTTGAGGCGCTTAAAGTGAGAAGATGCCTTAAGATTTTATCACTCGAGCGCGAGCATTGGTTTTCATTTCTGTGAAAAATTATTATTTTTCACTTCGGATTGCGTCACATATATCTATAGATGTTTATATGTAGCTATGGTGGCATTCAAATATTGTCGAACGAGAGTTTCTGTCGTAATATCGCAATTTTTAGTTAAAAAACTTGAAGGGAAAGGTAAGTTATATGAGCGAATAATTGCACGTCATGGGAAGAGACGAGTTCGTGGAATTTCAATAATTGGAGTGGCCGTTACAGTTGAATCGAAAGAAATATATATATATTATATGATGATATAATTAAAATGATTAAGAATTATATGACGATTCATAACGGATCAATAATTTACGAATAATTGAATGAAATAATGAGAAGGAATTATTCTAAAAAATATTGTTCAATATCCCAATAATTTCCTCAATATTTGTCAAGTTCAAATCGAAAATAATTACGAATCAATCAATATAAATAATATAAATTGATAAATATAAAAAAAATGTAAATATGCAATAAATAAATAAAATAATTATAAAGCATTATTATGTTTTTAATAACATTTATCGTACCCCGAAATAACGACAAGATTGTCAACACGTTGTTCATTACTAAAAATTCATTGGGTCGAAGATCGTAACAAGATAAACCAGAAATTGGCACTGAGTTTCCGCGACAGCCCGGAAAATACACGAGTCGTGACGTGGTAATAAAGTTGCGGGGGGAGGTAATTTGTTAACCGAGCAAGATCGGTAACTCGTTTTATTCTCAAACATCTCGGACGTATATGGACCACTCGTATTTACAGCGATATCACGAAACGCAACCGTTTTCCTCTCGCGTGGTCTCGATGCTTACGAGAACACGTGGTTTTATCTCGCCCGAAGTGTACGAATGATCTGTCTGTCTCGACTATAGGGCGAAAAAGGGATACGAGTGCGAGGGTGAGAGGAGAAACAAAACGAGCGCGAGATCGTACAGAGAACGATGGGAGAGATCCGTTCGATCTACATTCCGGATAAAAGAATCGTATCGCCAGAGGTGAAGAGAAGAGTGTGCCAGAAGTGAAGAGAAGATTGTACAGGAGGCTGTTGGTACAGCTGCGCTAGACAGGCTTCCTATTTTCTAGCAATGATGAGATAGGACAATAATTTTGCCATTGCCCCCGCGCGTTCTATCGTTACGCGACAAAGCGTGACCTCGTAAAAATAAACGCGCGCGAAGCTCCGCGTTACGCGAATAGAGAAGCTTGACGAAAAAGTGGGAGTAAATCCGGGGGTGTCGGTGATCGGAGTACGCGAAGGGATGCTGCCGTTGGCTGCTGCCGCTTCTGGCTACGGTGTTGTACGTTTTCAAAGCTCTAATGAGAGTTTCGCCGGAAGTCAAGCCACAGAACTACGAGCGTCAGAAGCACCCAGTCATATTTGTGCTTTCTCGCATCGTTTTCTCTGTGAAAAGGGTTCTTTCATGGGTGGAATGGCGAAGCCTTCGGTGGAAGCCATTTCACCGAAATGTCGTTTTATCACGAAAAAGAAAACACAAAAAAGAAAACGAGCAAACGTCCGCAAAGAATTTTTCGAACCGTGTCAACCATTGAAACGTCTTTATCGTTGATTTCATCGGAATTACAGAGGAAGCGAGGCTACGGGCTACCTCGCAACGAGGCAACGAGTTTTCGCTGCTATTGACGCATGCTTTGTTTTCCAGGAAAAAAAACTATATGACATGTCGCCCTAGTTGACGTTCGCTGCGATTTATCTTCGTGATTGTTACACGACGTTTCTTAACAATTTAACGTCATTGAAGTTCGAAGAATCTTGGTTAAACTCGCACAAAACAGGTCTATGATAAAATTTATTAATAAAACGATCAAACACAGATGTTTCCAATTAATTCAAATTTCACGCAAGACTTTTTTTTACTACCGCGATTATAAATCGCTTATTTTTTCGTACGGTAATGATCGGACCTTGGTATTGTCACAGCTGAAAATCTTTCTCGGTTGATGCGTCTTTATTAGTCAACCAGACGTTACGGGGGTGCGAGATAGGGTTGGTATGCGAATGTTGGAGCGGTGCCGAAAGGAGAGAGGGTGCGAATGAAGACAGACGCGCGATGGATTTTCGGCGAGAGGGAGCGCAAAGCGCGCGCGTTTACCGCACAATGGACTGGCCCCATTGTCATGCAGATTCCCCCTTGCTTAATATAAAGTGATCATCAGGGGCATCCACGGACAATCCCCCGAACGCGTTAGCACCTAGTCTGCGCCCGAACCACGAGAACTTGTACCACATTCTCGCCACTTGTCTCGTCTATGTATATATATATATATATATATATATATATATATATATATATATATATATATATATGGATATATACGAAGTCGGTGGTGCGTTCGCTACATACGTGCCACTCACTCCGCGTAGACGCGCGTCCCGTCGCCAGAACGCGCGATGATTCCCGGGGAATATACATTCGCACGGTGATATAGACGAAGCGCTTTCCCCTTTAGGCACAGCGAGTTCGTAACCAAGGCAACTCTTCGTTCTCTCCGCGTTATATCCGCGGCAGAAGACTCGCGTTAAAAAATTTAATCGATCAAAAATGTGATATAAAACTGCGATAGTTCCGTTACTATACGCCCGTATCAATGGCGCCATCTACGATAAATCGGGAATAATTTAAATAGGATTTTCTCAAATGACGACAGTCTGGAATTTGTCTGGAAGTTTTTTTGAAGAGAGTATTTTTGTTTCGCTTCGAGTTTAGTGTTGAATCGAACTAATCCGTGGGTTAATTAGTTCGTTATTGTTTAAATGATAATGAAATTTTTTAAATGATAATGAAAATATGATATTTTGAAGGGTATGTCGTACATGTTACCAGGACATTACGTTGAGAGTCGAAACATTGGATGATGGAAGGAAAAATCAAATGCGTGCCAATTTGATGCATCGTTGTCTGAATCAATTGTTGGGGGTGTCGCCCTCGCTTTGATTCGATGGAAGGGGTGACGTTAATTTAATCAGGCTTCTGAAACGAGCAGTTGCATGATGAGAAGAGCTTGAAAAAAAGAAGGTGATGGTAAAGGATGTGGAGTGGGAGGAGGAGAAGAAGGAGGAGATTGGGGAGAAGGAGGCGGTTTCAAGGAGATGAGAGAGGACGAGAGAGACACTCAAATTTGCAAGGGAAATTAACAATGTTTTCCCTCTCTACTTTCACGTTTCAAGGATCACTCGACGTTAAGTAGCCATCCGCATTGTGAAACGTCCCACTTTAACTGGCACCACCAGAAAGCTCCGCGGCACCCCAAACTCTCACCCCTTCGCGACTTTGTCCGCGCTCTCTCTCTCTCTCTCTCTCTCTTTCTTTGTCTCTGTCTCTCTATCGCTCTCTCTCACTCTCTCCAACCCTTCTCCTTCGTCACTTGAACCGGCTTGCATAAAAACATACGACTTCCCTCAGCGAGCGAAAAAATAATTCAATTGCCTTTAGCCAGCGCACCTTCCGCACTGATTCGCTCGTACTTTTTTTGCCATTCGGCCGATTGATTGACTTTGATACAGTATTGAATTTTCTTTCTTATAAGGCCAATTTTAAGAAAAAATTGATAATAAGTATGATCGCAATTTTTTAAATTCACGTTCCATCACCGGTGCGCTTTGAAACATTACCGAATGCACGGTCGAGTGTCCGTTCCCGCGCTTAACGAACGTTTTGATTAATCTGCTTCTAGGCAACAACTGAATATAATTAATTCTAGCGTGTTGTCATAGACATCGTTTGATGTCTACGTCGGTGGTATATCACGCTTCGTGTCACGTTTCGGTCCTCTAATTGCTGAATAACTACACCGTTCACTGTCCGCCTTCCCTAGCGCTAAAATTATTTCTACCCTGATGCAATATATACGTATATATAGATACGCCTCTCTGCCGGCTCTGCAATTAGCTGACAAAGATCCAAACACCGCTTGACAGATTCATTAGGAATTATACGCCTCTCGGGTTTTGCTCGTAAAATCAAATAATAATATTCCACTTTCGTGAAAAGTCTCTCGCCTCTTTCTCTCTTCATCTCGAGCCTCGAGTCTGCAAATTTATCGATCCTCCCCGTCCGATTTCTGTCTCGCGGATGATTCAATCGATTCTCAAGCGTGGAACAAAGTATCGGGAGATCCCGTGGGAAATATACGTGGTCGGAATTAAACGCTTTTTCCGAGACGATGCTGCCCTCTGGTGGTAGTGGTGACGCGCAATTTATAGACGCTTTTCCTTCACCCTTTTATCCCCCTATTCTCTTCGCCCACGCTCGTTTTCGCGTGATTTTCGCCGGATTTATATATCCCTCGACAACGAACCATCGTCTCTTTTCATCAACTAGAAATACTCTTTCGAGTTCCTGTCTCTCGATACTTCAGCCTTCTTTCTCGGTGACGCGAAAGCTCGATATACCAACGCGAGAAATTCAATCTCGCATCGCAAATTGCGTTGCCGTTTTTCTTTTTTTTTCTTGCGTTTTTCTTCTCAGTAGCATATTATAGGTAAAGAAAGGAAATATGTCATCAGCCTTGTTTTTCCGCGTGGTATTCTCAATGCCGCATGCATCCTAGACGGGAAAGATAATGCCGAGAAATGAAGAAAACAAGTTGTCGGTTGAAACATTCGAGGAGATGTATAAAATTGCAATTTCTATTGGAAAAAACGTGATATTTTTTCCACGTTTTATATATATTTACGATGTTTAATTGCCTTGCCGATCTCGAAGTTTCATCGTAATAGACATTTCACGAGAAAAATATTCTCACTTCATTCGATATCGCGGTCCCGATGAAGAGATATATCGCGCATAATATATTTTTTTCAGATTCATTTCCTTTTATAAAGTAAGGTATTCCACGACCCTATGTTTCGCGAGAAAAATGGAATGCCAATTTATTTTTATAACTGACAAAACTAGATCCGATAAATTCGGGAAAGACGTACTCGCGTTGGAGCGAGCACCGACGCCGAGACCTTCTTTTCATATCGAAATTAAATCTGATGTCACTATATGTCTCGCTTTGCGAATTGCTCTTCGTGATTGTCCGCGCATGCGTGTATGTGTGTTTGTGTGTATTCCAAAACAGGATCGTGCCATCTTTTAGACAATCTCGATGGTCCATTCCATCGCACCTTCTTTTTGTGATTGAGGAAATAGAAATTCGAATTGCGCGCTCTACAACCACGCATGTTCGGGTGGCACGCGCACTACCGAAATCAACAGGAATTGAACGATCCAGGGTGTCGATATTGCGAAGGGTGGATCGAGCGTTGGGGAAGCGATTAATTACGGAGGTTCGAAATATTTGGAAACCCATATTTGAACTTCTTTGCTTCAAATTAAAATTTATTTAAAACTATTCAACATTTGTCGACAATTTTTTTTAGTTTTGTTCAGAAAGACTTGATTAATAATTCTATGTAGGGGTTTAGAGGATATTTGAAATAAAATAATTTTGGGACCAGTTGAACGTCGAAAAACATTGGTTCGAAAAATGCCTATTTTCTATGTATCTTTTCTCAGGAATCGTACGTCCGATTTTGACCATTTTTATTGTGCGTGTATATTAAAGTGTTATAAACAATGTATCGAAACATTTTTTCGAAATTTTGTTTTAGCATTTTTTGACATCGTTTTGAAATTTTGGTAAAATTTTTTACCACGTTTTTTTATCTTCAAATCTATTTTTCTCGGGTGTAAATCGTTTTTTCAAATAAATGGCTCGGCACATCTTTCGTTTGAATGTACTTGTTACGTCAAACAAAAAAATATGCCGATATGATGAGTTGATTTCGAGAAAAGGTACATTGCAGGTGAAAAAACATAACTTTTTAGGAGACACGATTTTCTAAAAAAGTTTGAATTTCTAATGAATTCAAGCGCTAACTTAAACAAATTATTTAACATACTTCCACTGCTCGGAATTTCATGAAATTTGAACGACATATCAAGAAACACATGTACTTTCAGAAAAAAAACTTAAAAAAAATGCATTTTTTGACTCTGAAACATGTCGAACCTTCTTAAGTAAATGTTTAAGTGTTAGTTGTTAATGATGTTAAGTGCTCGTTTACATCGAAAATATTTCACAAAGAAACGTATAAACATTCTTGATAAATATTTTTATTTCCAATTTTTCATTTTTTATTATTTCCAAAATGTATTTCTATTTATTTTTATTTCCAAAATAGTATCATGATCGTCCATGCGCGATGGCAACAATAACGTTCTTTAAATTTCGTTCCCAAAATTTTCGTCTATTAAATAACGCCACAGCTTTTTGGTACGTTCACTTTCATACAAAATAAACAACTGTTCTTTGTACCATCGTCTCATACTTCATCACACGACTACGCGTATTTGTATCTAACAAATTCGAGGAGTTTGGTACATTGGGTAAGTGCGCGGGCGTGCCGAGATTGGCGAATGTACGATCACGTTAACCCGGATGGAAGAGTTTATGGACAGTTTTGCTAACAGGTGATGCCCCGCGCATAAAGAAAGGGAAAGACGGGGCATTGTCCTTTCATGGAAATTTAATGTATGTGGCTTCTTCGAAGGGTCCTCAAGTCTGAGTGTCGTAGTCTTTTGTCCCGTTCCTCGTTTATGCTCAAGAACCGAAAGTAGGTCAGTGGGATATAGAACCTTAAAGAGAATCTCGTTTTACAATCCAGTATTTTTCATCATCATCGTCGTCGTAAGATCTTCGGAAGACGCTCTTAAAAAATAAGCGAGCAACAACAATCCTAATGTATGGAAAAATGCATAACGCCACGAGAGCACGTAAAAAGAGCAAATTGCATTGGAATTTATTGCAGAAGTCGTAAATGTCATTTGATAAATTTATTTTGAAAATAAAATTTCGCAACTCGCGCATCTCTTTGCAAAACTCGCGACTGGCGACGGGACGGTAAGGTTGCGAGGAGTTGCGAATAAACGTTTGATGATGAGCTTCTCTGTCGGTGAAGAATCGTCTTTCGCCCTCCTCTGGAGAGAACGGGTGAGCTCTTTCGCAGGAATAAAGTACTCGAGAATGTTATGTAAGAGAGTTGAAGGTGACAAGTGCGCGAGGGGTAGATAAGATAAGCCTTCTACTTTGTAAGAGATGTGTCAGAGGGACATACATGTACAGCATTACTATGGAGGTTGGATGATCTTTGTAGGAACTTGGTCGAAGTTCTCTCGAGTTCGCTTCATCCACGGGACATGAAGAGCAAGATAGAATGGTTCTACGCGAGACTCTCCGTCGCATCAGTCTTATCTCACCAGGTACTGTGATCATCAGTTATTATCATCCGTTCTGCGTGTTAATGACGATATAATTTCATTCTATTATCTACACCAAGCTATCCGAGTATGTCTCGAAATTTAATGGACATTGCGCAACGCGTCAATGCCATTCGCGGTTTAGCTTCGCTGGTGCTTGTACAATGTCCTTCGTTACGAAACTGTAGTTTCGTAACAATGACGTGTACATGACACTTGGGTCAAATTGATCTTGCTACTCGAGTGTTTAAAAGATTCCAACTTGCTACCTTGCATTCACTTATTCAATTTGACGAAATGAAATTCTAAGAATAAATTATTAATGGAAATTGTTTGGTCAATGGCGAATTTTTTGTATAGAGTATTGATACAGAGAACAGATTTTTTTTTTAATTGTAGGGTCACTTTGAATCCATGGAAGTTTATTTGGATAAGGCTGAGGGTTCTGAGATAAACGTATAATATTCAATTAGGGAAAATATTTTATAATTAGTACACGTTAATTATCTTTCAATGATATAACATATTTATACGTTTATTTTAAATCTAATTAACAGATGTGAGGGATTATATCGAGGGATTTGGAAGTATATGTTTTCACCCTTATCGTCATCGAAGTCGACCCAAAGTGTGATAAGGTTGCTCCATTATATCAGGAATTTCTAAAAGCTTCTCCCAGATTTTCACCCTCAATTATATTCTCTTCTCACTTCTCACCGTAGGTAACGTAATTTGCATTAAAAACGTATCGACAATATAGTGTGTTGTGCGTGTATTTACCGCTCATCCATCAAAAGTCACCGCGTTGTTACTCGGCCGAGGGTAATGGTACGCAAAGAAAGAGGGAGAGCGAGAGAGAGAGATGGAGAGAGAGAGAGAGAGAGGGAGAGAGAAAGAGAGAGAGAGAGAGAGAGAGAGAAGAAGGGACAGATAGAGAATATTAGGAGCGAGGAAGACAGCGAGACAAGTGACAAAGTGTCGGAAAGTTAGGAGAATCCCGCTCGACCCGCCTCCTATAATTTGCTGCTCCTGAGTTGCCGGTGTGTGCTATGCCGAAGAGTCGAAACTCCCTCGCGCCCTCGATCCCACCACGTTCGTAACCCGGTTTTGCGTCTATTCGCATAAATCTGTCGCCGGTGAGACAGTCCTGGTGACATACACATGGTGATAATTGACCCTGACACAAAGGCAAAAGTTTTCATTTGCCCGCACCCTGCTGATCAAAAGTTGGAAAACGTAAATTTTAACGTTTTTTCATCATTTGATCGACGAATTGCGAGAAAATAAAAATAGCAATGTAATATTCTTCTTGTTCGGTAAATTTCTGACGTCGAAACATTCTTATAAAGTCGTTTTGGACATATTTTTATCTTTTCTTTTATTTTTTCGACGTATTAAAATTCTCGAATGTGAATAACCACTTGGGAATTTCGACGCTTTCAATAAGTCGAAATTATTTTAGTCTTAGAGGACTTTGTAAAATCATGGCGGAATTAGAGATTTCTCATATTAACACGAATTTCACCTTTTTATTCTCGAATTATAGCAGTTTAACAGGCAAAACAGTTTAATGGCAAAAAAGGTGACTTTTTACAATTTTCGATCGCTAAATTGCGACAAGTCGGGAATAAGAATGTAATATTGATGGTGGATGAGATGTGTGACCGTTTTATTTATTTAGTGGGATAGGTGTCGGCTATGCTCGGTCGGTGATTCCTCGTATGAACTGAGGCAATTTTACGTTTCGATCCGGCATTATCTAAGTGTCATTATCTAATTTGCTCCCAATCGATCACCTTAGGACCGGGCACGCAATTGGCACGGCACTGCACGAGTAACGAACTCGCCGTGACTTGGCATTTCAGTGAGAACTGAACTAGATATCGATCAAACGTGATTTACACAACACGCACATATATTCTATTTGATATTGACTGAATTTACTATATCTCTTCAAATTGAGTTCATCTTTAATAATCACTTGGTAAATACTATCTACACAACATTGTTGCAATTTGAAACACAATTACTTACAAATATGACATATACACTACAAACGACTCGAATATAAATTCCACATTTCAGAATTCACAGGTCGACCAACGAATCGACTTTGTACCAAAAAAATTGATAATCATTGACACTAAATTGATGTTACTACTATGTCTTACTTGACATTATTGAAGGGAATTATTTACATATTAGTTCCGCAATAAACTAAATGATAGAGAGGTTGCAGGTTCTTGCACCCACAAGCGAGGTAACATAACCTAAGAGCATGCTTATGAATACATCTTTTAACTATCATATGACTGTTTTGAAATTATTTAATATATGTTTGCTGACACACATTTGTAACACACAGAAATGATTTTACTCATTTATAGTTATTACAATAAAAATTCTGAAGAGGATCCAATACCGGATCGAAACGTAAAATTGCCTCAGTTCATACGAGGAATCACCGACCGAGCATAGCCGACACCTATCCTACTAAATAAGAATGTAATATTCTCGGTTTTACGAAAAACTTGCGAAAAACGCTGCCTCCTTACAAAGTATTTTTCGGCAAAATACAAATTTTGATCTTTCGACGGGCTTGGAGTTCCAAACGGTGATCACCATTTTGGATGTTCGATGCCGTAAAGAGTATCGAATTTTCGTTCCTCCACAAATGACTCTCTTTTGTCCTTCCTTCCAACCTCCAAATTATGATAATTCTGATAATCGTCAGACGAGTCTCGGGGGAACTTTCACAACGTTCGTGTACTCACGGTTTTGTCAACCCTTTACAAGTCGTACCCATCGTATAACGTATCTCTATATATACATAAAGAGAATATAAAGTTCAAATCGTCCTGTACCCGCACCAACAACCGGCTGTGGTAGTGCGCTGGAACGTGGACTGGTTAAAGCTTCTCTCTTTGATATGTGAGTCTCAAAGGAATCTCTTCGTTAGCCGTCGACTGGCGCGTGACCTAGGTTTGAGAAATCAGTACTCTGAAACCGCTTGCTCTCTTCTCCAACCTCCTCCAGTAACCCCATCGTTCCAGGCCTTTGGAGTACGGTAGACTCTTGACCCACCTCGTCCTGGCTAGCGGTCCTCCGGTCCATGCTAGTGAGGAATTCGAACCCCGATCGCACATGTGCTTGGTCCAAAATTTCATGCTTTCGTAGATCCAGTTTTTTCAGTGTACCTGGTGAAATGTTCTACTCAAAGAGATTCTCTTTGCTTTCAGCCGAAATCAGTGAAATACGAAAAAAAAAGTAGTCACGAAGGTAGTTACTTTCTACTTGAAGAAAAATCTTGTTCTTAATCGAAATGAGTAGAGAAAGAAAAAAAAAAGAAAGTAGTTAGGCCGAGTGCGATTCGGGACGACCAGACACACCGGTCGTTACTTCCTCGGTTTCTCCGTCTGCGACGAATCCACCATTCAGTTTGTATAATTTCTCCTTTATGTCGCTCCCGGGAGCTCTTGGAGATCTCGAGGAAGGTGTGAGACCGCTCGTGTCTTTAATATCAATAGATAGGTACGCAGTTTGAAAAGTCTCGCGGCGCGTGCAAAGTCCCTCTTTCGCAGCTACTTTATATGCGCTCCTGCTCGGATGAATTGCGAGCCGTGAGCGGGGAACCGGACGCGTGTATCAACCCCTATACATTGTGTCATGCAAACGTAAATTCGAAGCGAACACCCGGCAGACCACTTAACGGTCATAAAGTGCCTGGTGACTGGAGTACCCACTTCAGGGGTTGGAGGGCTCCGTGAGACAGACGAGAGGCAAACTTCTTGAACGGTGCCAACTCCCACACACTTTAACCGATGAGTTGCTCCCTCTGATTTCCGGGTCCAATCGTACTCGCTGTAGGTACGCACTTTGTTTGTCATACTTTCTTTTCCGTGTTCCTGCAAGGAAACGAAAACATCCACTTCTTAATAAGGGTACCTTATTAATATTTTCAGACAAATCCTTGTTTCAGGGTGCATAGTTTATTCAATTTAGGTAAATTTGTGTGCAATTTCTTGGATATGATTTTCAAACGTTGGGTAAGATGGAAATCGAGCCGACATCAAAGCAAGGGATGATCCAGGCATATTTTCACGGGCAATCCACAAGAATGAATCCCGATATTATCGCGTCCCTCTGTCAACCGTATGGCTTTTTTTTCTTCTGTTTGTTTTACAAGTCTGATCGATCGGCGATTATACCGACAAAGTAGACCTCTGTCAAAGAAATCTTCGAGCTAGAGAGGATCGTTGTAAAACTTTATCGTTACGGATAATCGAGGGTTGGGTTGGCGTACACGAGAAGGACGGGAAAATGAGGAGAACGAACGATTGGGAAAACTATCGGCGGGACGAACGAAAGTTCTCGCGCACGGCCGAGGCTTCTATCGACGCAATTCCAGCAGTTAAAGATGGTAAAAGATAATATTTTATCGACGTCGAGCAGACGCTTCACGGATCCATCGCTATAAGTTACTTCCCCATCTTGTCTAATGACTTGGTATATGCCGCGTTCCGGCAGCGCCTTTCTTTGCTAACAGCGAGCGAAGGAAAGAAACGCGAGGAAGGGAGAGGAAAAGATCTCAGGAGTTCAAAAGTTAGGCGCCAGCTCAGCAACACATCCCGCCGCGCTTCTCCACGAACAACGTAGTGAAGTTAAGCTCTACGAAGTTACCATCACAAATGAAGAGAAATGAAATGTAATTTGTAGAGGCTTCGGGACGAGAAAGACGAAGGAGAAATAAGTGTGGGAGAGAGAGAGAGAGAAGAAGCGACAGAAACGAGGAGTTGAGATGAGTTAACCCTTAGAAAATCTTACAAGTAAAAAAATCGTCGCCTCTAAGTACCAGTCTTGTCGAATAAATCGCGTTACGTGAAAGTCTGACTACGATTTGCCGCTGTAAATTGTACGATTGCCACGACTCCCGTCCCCAAATTTTCTCACTTCAACATTAACGTGCTTCGAACGAATGCGTAAATTGAAAGGCTACGAGTGCAGGTAGGTTAACAAAACTCGATGCGTTCAAAAGTCACTCGAAATATGCACGGTGGTTTACTAGCGACGAGATAGAAAAGTATTCGTTGTCAATATTCTCGATCGAGGTTGATCTTGGCGAGTGGACCCACTAGACTCTGACGGCAAAAATGCACAAAGTAAGGTTGAAAGAGGGAAAGACGCTTTAGCTTATTTCGATAAAGCGAGGAAGAAAGACAGAGAGAGAGAGAGAGCCAGTGTACTTTGATCTGCCGTAAAATTTAAGGGTGCGACGAGGCGGAATCGGGAGTGCTTCGTGTAACGCTCGCTGAGAAAAGCCGAGAGGGCTCTCTTGGCCCAATGAAAATGGCAGGAAGAGTCGCTACTGATTTTACAAAGGGACACAGATCGGCAACTTTCTCTCTCTCTCCCTCGTGTTCTTCGCTACATATAGGGTAGGTACCCCTAGATAGCGATCAGTATTCAGACGGCGGCCTTGGAGTCATGCGAGCCGTCCAAGATGGAGGTGGAGAAAAGAAGGAGGAAAAAGGAGAGTCGAGGGATATGTGAAGAAGGAAGAGGAGTGCCTTGAAGCGATTTCGAGGCTTGCCTCCTTCTCTCTCGAACGTCTCGTTGCTGGACACACATAAGATTTCCCGTAGATTCCTCACTGGACGACGGGATGTCCTGCCTGGCAAACTGAACCTACGTGCTCGGGCTTCCTCATGCACTGTTATTCCTTTTCTGACTTCCGATATCCCTCTCGTCGATGCGGATTCCTGATCATTTCTACGGACGCTACGTGACCGTGCTCAGGACCTCGCACACTTTTTACTCCTCTTTCCTTCTCTCTTATAAGCTCGATGCTTCTACGTCCACAGAGGGAAAATAATATACATATACAGAGCAGTGTTGTATTATAGATCCAACCATAACTATATGTTTGCCGTGACCACTCTGATCTTATACGTAGGTAGCACTTTGCTCGACCACCGTGCTTTTCATCCTTCCAGGAAAATGATCCTTACACGAACAAAACGATGAAAATATTGTTTTTTAAAAAAATATATCGCCAACAAACGCTTTTAAATAGCTATTTGTAAAAGCGGGGTACATTTTTTTGCCAGAAATATTGTTTTAATCAAACAGTGTTTTCAAAATGAACGGTATCTTGAAAAATCGGACTTCCCGGAAGGGCGAAATGGTTTTTTTTCCGGAGTTTGATTCAACATCACATATCCAATATTTTTTCTCGTTGACCATTTCACCGGCCATTGTTAACAAAACAAAAACAAAAAAGAAAAGCGTTCGTGGGCAGCGATCGGCCAGCGGTTGGATCATTCGGTATTTTCTCTATATGCGTTATTTGCATGCGCGACCGGTATAGACTATTGCTTCATGTTGACGCGAAACTCACTCCGTGCCCTCTGTTTCCTACCGTTCTCTCTATTGTTCGTACATTTTATACATATGCATATATATGCTCGAGCCAGCAGAATGTTACCGAATGTCCGGATAACGCATTTAGTTTAGGGCAAATGCGGGCAAAAGCTCGAACGGAACAACTTTGTTGGGAGAGGGTCGCGCGCGGACCAAATGCGGGGTCAAAGGGAGGACTGGTAGGTCGTAGTCGCGAAGCGCGTCCAAGCTTGACTCGGGCATGCTATCTGTCCAAGTTGCTCGTAACTTGAATAAATTCTGTGCAACCGCGACGTTAATATAACCCAGACCATAGGCCTCCTCCTCTCCCTGGCTTCGTTTATAAATTCTACAGCGAGGTCGGTTGATGCCTCGAGGGCGACGATGCTCTCTGGCCAGCGGAGAGTTCTCCTTGGAGAGTTTGTCTATCGTCTATCTCTTCCTCTCTCTCTCTCTCTCTCTCTCTCTCTCACTGTCTCCCTCTCATTCCGTGTCTCTCTCCCGCTCTCTCTCCACGGGTAGTCAGTACTAGGGTTCGGGTCACGCGGTAGCCCCGGGAGATATTCTCGACGCTTCAGAGAAGGATGAAGGCACTTCGATATATACATGCATCCAGTTCAACTCCCGCTACGACGAGGTCGTATAGGCGCAGTGTGCTCTCCGCTTCCACAGGACCTCCGGGGCATCCCTTAAAAATGTACGAACGGGCGAAGGGGTCTAACGGTATCAGGCCAAGATGTCCGGTGAACATCTCTCAAATGTTCTAACGATGGAATCGCACGGAAACTCTCGTCCCTCTTTACGTGACGTACTGTCGGCGCGACCTGACCCTCTGGTAGTGGTTCTTGGAATTTTTATTTTTTTTTTGAGGGATTCTTTTTACAGCGTAGTTTTTACGTCTCTCCGGATGTCGTTTTAAATTTTAATACGAACATGATTTGGCTGTGAAATTATTCGAGAAGTGTCGTTAATATACGGCGTGCAAATTGAGAACGTGAATAATCGTGATGGAATTTCGATCAAATCTTATAAGGATGGTTTCAATCAGGGGTGAATACGCACCTTAGGGGATATCGAATAGTTCTAGGCTCGTAAATTTTGTCGATTCGCAAAAACGAAATCGCACAACTCGTTTCCTTCTGATGTGCATTGAGACAAAAGGGATAGGGGTGGGTTGATCTGGGCGACGACGTTATGGGAAATCAAGCGCGGCGCGGGAGTTCAATTTTCCAGGTAAAAGATCTCAAGCACCGGCAGTGAGAGGATCGAGCGTTGTATCGTTCCTTCGCGTTTGCCTGTATAGCTTGGAAAAAAAAATCCGTGGAACATTGGAGTTGAATTCTCGGAGCTAGAGTATCACAGGAAAGAAGAGACAGCGAGGGTGCGTTGGTCGTTCATAGATTTCGTTTATTACTTTTCAATCAACTGCCAAGATGAAAAAATACAATCACGAAAGATAGAAAAAAAGGAAGGTTGAGTTCTGTGCATGTGCGCGTTAGTGTGTGTGTGTGTGTGTGTGTGTGTGTGTGTGTATGTGCGAGGGTGAGGGGGTATAAGAGAACTCGAGCATGAACGAATAATGGATAACGCGACTATTTCTTCTATCCATAGGAAGCTTCGTAGTCCGCGGAGTATTCTTTTCTCTCGGGTAATCAACTTCTCTCGAATCTGCGCCACGAACGAACAAAAAAAAAACAACAACGCAAGAAAAAAAGAAACATTCTCGATATAAAACGCTTCAGCGTCAAATTCCTTTGTCTGCGTTTATCGGCCGAACAAAACCGGATAAAAAGAAGATAACAAATCGAAAAAAAAGAAAAACGAACGAACAAAAAAAAACAATAAAAACGATAGCAACTGTGGGCGGTTGATTGCATTAGGCAGACGCGGAAATGGTTTTCGCTCGGGTTGATGCGCGCATGTGTGTCCCGTAATTCACGGTGTGGAAACATTCGATTTTGTCGATAGACGAATCGAGAGAGAAAGGGGAATTGCTAGATAGAAAGTGAATGAGAGAAAGAGAAAGAGACAGAAAGGGAGAGAGAGAGGGAGAGAAGGAGAAAGAGACACAGAGAGGAATCGGTTTGCACGGAAGTTCGTATACGCTTCAAGCTCCTGAACTTCCGTAATGTTTTTAAACGGGTTAGCATAGTCGAGAATAGTGGCGACTGCAGCACAGCAAGAACGACACACGCACACATATATACATATATACGTAAAAGACATATAGATGGTAACCAGACGAGCGTAGTGACCGCGGGTTCTGACCGCGTCCAGAGCAGCTCAGCCAGCCGCACTCCACAGCTTCCCTTAGCCCTATATAACATAACCCAACCCTCTGTACCCATCGACTACCACTCTTCTCTTCCATACTCCTCTCATTCTCCTCATTCTCCTTGGTTTCCTTTGCCTTCTCTCTATATCTCTATTGCATACGTATGTATATACGTACGTAGGTAGTCACAACAGTGAGCCAAACTCCACGCTACGAAGCGAAGTTGAGCGATAGTTTTATACTGCAAGTTCTGGCTCGAAGAGTACCGTGCCTCCTGCTGCAAGTGTCTCGCTGCAGGACGACAAACCTTGCGGATCTCCGCAGGAGGTGACACATTTCCTGACTTCCCGCTACGGTCCCCTTTATGGGTTCGTTTATGCGCTCTGTGCATCGTTCAACCAGCTCACCCCTAATCCAAGTTCATCCAACCCTTCGTTCCCATTCGACCTTTCGCCCTAGTCCTGCATCGTCAACCCTACGTACGCTACAACCAGTATTCACTCGAACATTGGACGAGAACGTTTGTCCATACGTATTTGCATGGAAGTATGGAAAAGAACGTGGATGCTAGATCAGGAATACATAGACCGAGTTATGACCAAGTCGGTCGTTCAATAGTTGGATGACACCTGATACTGTTGAATTTTTTATGCGATATAATCAAGACGTGACAACGATATTTTTTTTCCATGGTGTTCAAGGAGTATGCTAATTTGGGGAGGTTGTTTCTTTAGCTTCGCTTCCTTTCTTTTACGTTGCTGATGCTGGCCTTACCGGCATCACAGTGTACGATGTATACGAATATGCATGCTAACGGGATTCACCTTGCAAAAATACGAAAAGTGCACTAACGCCAGATGGTTCCCCGTCGACTTTCACGATGACTTCCGGTATTATATGCTACATTCTCAAGGTGAAAAGCGTATATATATGTTTTTCCTCTTCAACCTAGCATACTTCCCTCGTTTCCTTCGAGCCTCTTAGCGAAATTCACAAGTTTTCCTCTTCGTTGGATGCTGCTAGGGCTCGTATATGTTTCCGCAAATTAAATAAGGCGCGTCCTCGGCCCTCATCTATACGCTTTTTTCTTCGTATATTTTTTCTTCTTTTCTCATTTTTGTTAAAAAATATTTTTCAGTTTTGAAATCTCTTTTCGCGGAAAAGAAAATGAGGTACGCGCGAGGTAAGTGCTCACTCGTAGAAGAGTTTACGCAGGGCAACCTGCCGCGAATGCGGACTTTCTCTTAGGTGCTCGACGAAGATGCGTCTTTCTCTCTCCCTCTCGTGCTGTCTCTCGCTCAGTTGGATGTTCCGTGCCCCGCGGAAAACTTCAACTTTTTCAGGATTGCCAAGTTGGAAAAAGTTTCAAATTAGCCCCGAAGAAATGAGACACGAGAAAGGCCTCTTCATAAATTTTAATGGGCAACCTAGATATCCAAAATGACACGACGCGTACACCCTCTAGTCTTTCTTTCTCTCTATCTCTCTCTCCACGTTTGGTAGCATTCGCATTCTTTGAGCTCATGTACACTTCCACCTTTCGCGCACTCTGCAACGAGCTCACCGTTTTTTTTTAATTGAAAAAAATTGTACCATCGCGTTGAATTTGCCTCGAGAGTCTCTCACGCATCGGCTGATTTTTTATTCACACGCGGTAATTAAAATACCGCGAATAAATAAATAACGTTTTAATTTATAATAATATACATATTTCCATGTTTTACTATTTCCATTAATTATTACGTTTTGTCACAAGATTTGCGCAACTGGATCAAATTCGTGTAAGCAGCTTTTTCGTTTCCTTTTGCTTCTGTCGAACGTTTCGCCAAATGCCGAAATCGAATTGAATCCGGTGCCAGTCAAGTGAGATCGAGAACGAGCTTTAATTACGAACTTGTAACTGCCAACTCGAATGCGAAAAGTCGATGCGAACTCGATCGCACTCGTAGGATCGTTCTCGTAGTGCAAAATAACAGCGAAAGGGGAAGAGAGAGAGAGAGCGAGAGAGAGAGAGAGCGAGAGAGAGAGAGAGGGAGAGCAAACCTTTCGCTTACGCAAAAATCGTGCGCAAACTCATACTTCTGTGACTTTACATTCGCTTTGCCCTATTTTTACATACGTATGTTCCAATACTCAACGCAGTATATAAAATCGAATTTTAATTACTAATTCCCGGGACAAATCATTCCGGCAGTCGAGCCCAGGGCCCGTGGAAGAATCCGCTATACCGTAATGATCCGTCGGTTGGCTGGTCGCAAGCGACTCGATCCAGAGCTTTTTTTCCTCCACTTTCCACGTCGGGCTTAATTTTAGAAATCGATGGTGCAAGCTGTCGCTCGTACATTCGACGTTCTTATGAGCCAGACGTATAAATGTGGGAACGCGAACGTTTAGCACAAAAAAACCGAAAAAACGAATTACAAAAACGAAATAAAATAATAAAATCGCCTGTAATAAAATGAAAAATATTTCCTAGTCGAATCTGTCGGTGCAATCTGGCAGCATCGTATGACCATGTGCGGATTCTGTGAACCAAAATGTACATCGTCGTGCGTTATATTTTTTAAATGTCGGATTGATCAAACGAACAAAAAAAAAAAGTAAAAAGTGATAAAAATGAAATAAAAAATGGAATATTGCAGTTTCGAGGGTTGGACGGGGGGTTGGGGAGGGGGGTTAAGCTTAGCAGTGATCGTTATTTTCCGATCGAATTCTATATAGGAGTACGCTCTCGTACCAGGACTCCACCGTCCGCGAATAGACTTTTCACCCCCTTCAGCCCCTTTTTCTCCTTTGCCTATAATCCAGCAACGCGTATATACGTTGCTTTGCAATTAGTCGCTATTATTAAACGAACAAAACTTTATTTCCCAATACTACCGCTTCTACCCCAACTCGAGAGCGCGGCCTTATCTTCGACTCTTTTCCCTTCTCTCGTACTTATTCGCTCGCCAGCAGCCGGAACGTTCTTCGCGTCGGCGTTAGCAAATCGTTCGACATTCTTTGCGAATTAAATTAGCAAAGTTTCGGGCAGGGGGAGAGGGGTTAGGAAAAGGAGAGAAATTCGCGGAAATTATGCCCCCGTTCAAAAGAGCGAGATATTTAAATTTGTTAGCACGTATTCAGCGTTGCGCCACGACGTATTTTTCGACCCGTACAAGTTGGTCTTATGAACTCTGAAACTTTGATTGTACCACTAGCTCCACCCACACGCGTTTGCCTATATTTATACACGATTCCCGCGTAGATGTGTTTCGTGATAATCTATTATTCGAGAGAAAACTCATAACCGTATTGCGTTTATACGTAAAATATCTTCAAAATTCCACCCAAGGCCCTGACTTCCTGTTAATTAAATAAACATACAGCCACCACCTTGATTCCAATGTCGATCGACAGTTTATGCGTTGACTGGATACCGTTATGCAAACATGGAATTTTATACCGATAAGTGGGTAATCAAATTGTGACAAAAATATCTAATTAATTATAATTTCGGCGTTAATCAGTTTTGTCTGTGTTAATCGAATTTTAATTAGTCACTGTTCCAATAATATAAACGCATGAATTTCAGTAACGTGTTAACCCTTCTATAGTGTAGAAAAATTAAGAATTGTCGTTCAAAAACCGTAAAGTTTTGTTATATTCAAAAATACTTTGGCATACAATAAAAAAATGTACAAAATACATCGATAAATGGGTAAGCAAATCATGACAAGAATATATAATTACTTTAACGATTATAATTTCGGTATTAATCAGTTTTGTTTGTGTTAATCGAATTTTAATTAGTCACTGTTCCAATAATACAAACGCATGAATTTCAGTAACGAGTTAACCCTTCCATAGTGTAGAAAAATTAAGAATTGTCGTTCAAAATTGTTAAGTTTTGTTATATTCAAAAATACTTTGGCATACAATAAACAAATGTACAAAATACATTGATAAATGGGTAAGCAAATCATGACAAGAATATATAATTACTTTAACGACTATAATTTCGGTATTAATCAGTTTTGTCTGTGTTGATCGAATTTTAATTAGTCACTGTTCCAATAATACAAACGTATGAATTTCAGTAACGTGTTAACCCTTCCATAGTGTAGAAAAACTAAGAATTGTGGTTCAAAAACTATTTAGTTTTGTTATATTCAAAAATACTTTGGCATACAATAAACAAAATGTACAAAAACATGTTTTACATATACCTTGTCATACTGCATGCTACTCGACGCTCTCCTCGTGACCGTCATGGGAAAACCTGTCAATGGATCGATATTAAAAGCAGTTTTAGGGTGTCTACATATATTTGATGCTTTTTGAACGTTACATAGAAAGTAAACATCGATTTGTGATCGTGCTTACAATTTTTGACTCTTGTTGCCTGGGTACGAGCCAGAGTGTGGACACTGTAAGTTTTCGAAATATCGAATGAATTTCGGACCGTGCGGTATTTCCATTATGCATAACAATTCGGTGTATTTGGTTTAGGTATGCAATATTTCAGTAGTGTGAAATATTTGTACGTTGCGAATCTGACGAGATCGTGCCATCCTGGAATTTTCATCGTTATGATAAAACCGTTTATTTATTTTTGTTATCGCGCCGTTCGAAAGATAAATAGGAATGGAATTCCGTGATATATATACATGTATGTAGATACTTGAGACCGATGGAAGCTTACAAGTACCTACTCCCTCCTCCTCCCCTCTAGGGGAGGGAGGGGGGAGGGGGTGTAGAGAGAGAGAGAGAGAGAGAGAGAGAGAGAGAAAAAGTCATTCCGATCGATTAGCGAGTTTTTTGATGCGATGTAGGGAACAAACGAGCGAAACGCGGCACAGTCACAGCAGCGGCGCGCCAAACTAAAACCTATCACCGTTCAAGCACCGCCAAAGTGGTCCGCGCCCGCTCTCGTTAAAAATGATTAAGCCGATCTCAACTTGAGATACGAGAGTGCTCCAACTCGACATTCAAGTGCATGGATTTTTGCGACCTCCGATTTTCGTTCGATTCATCATCTTTTGTTTTCGCGCCGAACGAGCTTTTCCCGATCACAGTAAAAAAAAACAAATCATTGTGATTTTTCGACGCAAATTTTTCAAATAATGTCAACGTGTCGAAACAAAAAAAATATCGAAACAACAAATATATGCATTCCTAATAAATTCGCAAGCTCGTAAAAATCACTGTTCGCGCAGCGATAAAATAATCGTGCTTTTTCTTCTAGCCGATTTAACGATTACGAATGCCGAAATGGATATTCGATTATCAAAAAAAAAACAAAGAAAAAAAGTCGATTCTACGAACCGGAAGATGTTTAATTCGAACCAAATTGAGTTACGACGAATTGTTATTGAATTGAATGAAATCCGTATTACTTTCGCCAGCCATAATCGTCGCTTCGGTCGAAATGTACCGATCCTTTTTATTTCAGGGGTGTGTAAGTGAGAACAAACATTCATTAACACGTGTACATAGAGAACCATTTGGATTTTCCGTTCGAGCTGGTTTTACAGCATTTTTTTAACGATCTCCTTCCCCTCGTAAATTCCATATATATATATATATACATATATCTAGTACCTACGCAGAGGACGGCAACTGTTGGCCGTGGGCACGAGTGAGGAGGAGGAAAACCGGGGATATAGTCAGACGATGTTATGTTCCCCTTTAATAATCGTCGAGTGGGTGCGCTTTCGATCGAACATTCGTATATATCTGCAACATTTATGTACACATGCGCACATACGAACGCATACTATATATATAAATAAACTATATATGTATATACGTGTCTATATTTATATGTAGAGAGAGAGAGAGAGAGAGGGAGTTACTGTCAGTTACTCTCAGTCACTCTCTCGCTCTCTCTCTCTCTCCCTCTCTCTCTCTCTCCCTTTCTATGTATATATATATATATATATATATATATATAAGTACAGAGAGAGAGAGAGAGAGAGAGAGAGAGAGAGAGAGAGAGAGAGAGAGAGAGAGAGAGAGAGAGAGAGAGAGAGAGAGAGAGAGAGAGAGAGAGAGAGAGAGAGAGAGAGAGAGAGAGAGAGAGAGAGAAACTGCGAAAGAGTTGGGAACAAATTCGTGGCTCGTTTTTCAGGCATTCGTTACGAGCGACGTAACATATTGTACACGAACGGCTGCGAGTCGTCCGTCGATTCTCCATATCGGGCGTATATGGCACGTCCGTGTCTGCGAGCACGGCGATGCCGGTGGAGTCGCATGACCGATCAATAGGTGTATCAGCAAGCGACGCAGCGGTAGTTCATCCATCGAATCTCGTGCACCCATCACCCGGAATCGTGGCCCTGACCCTGCGCCAACGTCCATTAATCATTCCATAATTCGCCCCCTGCCCCTCACTCTTCACTCTCGCTCAGCACCACCGGGCATGGTCTCGCGACTAAACGAAATCTATCAGTTACTCATAGCGGTCCATACCTATTGAATCGTGTGCACAGTCACGGAGTATCGGAAACCCCTTTGGGATCAGAATTTTCATATGGAAATACTAGCGATCTTTTTGTCCAAGCAGGTAGATCGTTACGTTTTGACAGTCGCGTTACACCTGGGATTTGCGATTATTGATTCTCGCGTACCTACCTGGATTAACGACGGCTCGTTCTATACGTTTGAAAGTTTTGATCGAAGGGTGGCCAGGACTGGAGACTCGCGGTAACCACGATCCAAAGGCGACGACGAAGAAGATAGAAATGACGAAGGGTGAGTTATAGGTGGGGTCGTTCGTTACGACGTGTAACGTATCGTACGTGGCTCGACTTACGAGAAGGGTGGCGTGCCTCGCTCCCTTTTGCTACTTTTGCTTTCGCTGGGAGATAGGTATCCGTCCAGTCGTTCATCCGTGATTCTATTCCCGACTCCGACAAGAGGCGATAGAACCCGCCCCTACCACTATCTCCCTCCATCCTGATACGGATCGGCCGAATGCTCGACCGTGCGATAAGACGCGCATGGCTTTTACACCTTGTCGGCCCGTAGGTACATAATGTATCGCGTCACGATATAGATAGACATTATACGATGTTATACATTTTTTATTGCATCGTCTTTTTCACATTGACTCAAAAATAATTAATTTTTCGTTAAATAATGTATTACTCGGTTATTTTTACAAATTCGCTCGTCTTTATTAATTACTAGCGATACCCAGCATGCGTTTCAATGCCGTTTTGATGTCATATGTAATTCATTTGACACACAATATTTTTTGTTTTTCTCTCCATATGTGAAGCATGAACTTTCCAAATATAATCTATTTATTATACACATTTTTAGCGATTGTCCTCGTGCTTCGTTGATGGACATTGCAAATGCGTGTCGCTCTGGAAACTGCAATCGTTTGAAATCGAATGGCATATATTTTGGCATCATTGGTATACGTGACAACAGTACATCGTCTTTTCCTTCAGACTTCCTATTTTAAATGGTGTCTTCGCTGATATTGTTCATCATATTTTTCCCTGGAACCCCGGTACCGTTGCAAAGTCGTGGTGGATTGATGTTTCGTAAAAGTATGATTGGCACGCCCATTTTCAATATTACAACATGCGGCGCTATGCCTGGTAAATGAAACGTATTCAGGAATTCAGTTGGATAATTAACAACTTATTCTTGATTAATAAAAGCAGCAATCGACTTGTACGTTTAAATTTCTCATGATATTCTCTTTTGAATCGTGAAATTTATATATTTGACATTGGTGTTTTGCTGCTAATATAGCACGTTCCCTCAACCACATATGTTTTTTGTAGTCATGTGCAATATTTTCAAAAACTTTGTTAATTAATTCGTCAGTTATTGCTGTTATTTTAAGAAAGTTTGTACGTCGTCGTACGTACTCTAACTGTTTCCTGTCTTGCTTCTCGTTGCTCGTCCGTTTCCGAAGCTCGTAATGTATTTTTCATTTGTGACTGATGTGTATATCTTCCAATCATTTCCCGATGTAATGTCACGATTAAGGAAATTTATCTGGTCAGCGAATTAAAAAACATATATTGATTAAAAAATCAGAATATAATTATCAGTATTTATAAAGCCATGTTCTTCAAATTTGATGACTCGAGGATACCTTGTTCGCGGGACATAAATAAAAACATATTTTTCCTAAATTGACACGTACCTTTATGGGTTTCAGTGGTTTTTCCGTCTACGAACATTAAATTCACAACCATTGACAAACAGTTTTTGACAAAAATTGCAGAATTAATAAAACAATATCTAAGGAACATTTGTAGAGCTTCATAAAGTCGATTAAGTACTCATGATATTCATAATAAATTAATTTGTCTTGAATAATAGTAATTTTTGCGAGGTTAAGCATTCGCGGCACCGTCAAACATGCTGAATTGACTACGCTTGTCACACAAATTTTTCTTTTGACTTATTCGATACCAGATAAACCTCCTCGATTTGACATTCGCTGTCAAATGAATTATGTAATCGAGTCGTTAAAACCAATGCGTGTCTTTTATTTCGCATGTCATTTTGGTAGCATACTTTGACAGCTGTCAAATAATCTCTATATATAGATATACATAAATCTTAATTTTGTTTTGCCCCGTACACGTTTATTGTGGCAATTAAAATTATTCCACTAACGCAGAAACCTTCTCGGGAGTGCGGACTACAATTCACCAAATTTTCATCGCGATCGGATGAATGGTATAGGAGCTTACTCGTGACAGACAGACAAACAAACAAACATTCTTCCATTTTTATATATAAGATACCTCGTACACGTACATACGATTTTCTCCATTGATTAAGAAACGAAATCGTCGAAACTCGACTAACGATAAAGCGTACGTGCGAATGATCGAAACCCTCATGCGATGTCGATTCGACGAAAAGCCGACGTACGTGATTCAAGCTCGGTCGATCGACTTTCAATTCTTCTCTGATTAATCGCGACATTGTATACAACCGATGCAACGTGTTTTCACACGCAGAACTTAACCTTTATTTATTTATCCCTCTATCGTTCAACGATCGAAAAAGTCGTTTGGCGAACGACTCATCCATCGTAAGGTCCTTCTTTTTTTGTCCTAATACTAACGACGCTTTCTTTGTCATCCTCGTCTCCGCAGCGTGACACTTTCCGATGATCTTATATACGTACCGATCTCATTCAATGACGGGAAAGGAGAAAAAAAATTCTACCTACCCCGATATCCGGAGCGAATTAAACACGCTCGGTGTCACACGATTGCAGTTCACTGATGTGAGATCGCTGATTCCCTTTGACTCTATATGCGTATACGTGTGTCATCCCATGTTACATTCTCGATGTCACACTCGCGAGCGAGATCGCGCATACCTATATATATAAATACACAATCTCTCACATAGACCGCGCTATTCTCGACGTTTAGTCCATTGAAATGTTACAAAAATAAGGCCTAACCCTGCATTTATCAAAGTCAGCAATTTTTTTTTTTGATGCATAGGGGATGGTATAGGAAGCTTAAGTCCAAGTTTGTGGGGTTGTAACCCTTGAGGAAAACCCGCCATCTTGAAAAAGGGTTAAAACAATTTTTACGTTATAACAATGAAACTATCCACCGCACAAGAAAATTATGTCGTCGTTTTTTGTAGGAAATTAAATTCTCTACAAATTCCCTCTCTTGACTTTTTGCCGTAAAATCGAAAATAGCAAAGTTATTAACAATAAATGACAACAAATGGAAAAACATCGTTTTTTTGCGTCGCTGTAACTTTTTATTTTTTCATTTTTCAGAAAAATTTATTCTTAGAAATTTTTTGGCGCTCCTTGAGACGAACAAATTTCACCCCTTATTTTTTAAATTTCGATTATTTTAAAGGATTTTACAGCCATTCAAAGGTAAAAATGTGCGTCGGCACATCATACTTTGGGTTTGGGTTTAAAATCGTTGTATTGATATAACAGGAAAACTATCCATCGCGCAAGAAAATTATTATATCGTTTTTTGTAGGAAATGGAATTCTCTACAAATTTGCTCTCTTGACTTTTTGTCGTAAAATTCAAAATACCAAAGTTATTAACAAACACCGATAAAAAGTGAACGAGTAATTTCTTTTAAGTCGCTCTAACGTTTTGTTTTTGCATTTTTCAGAAAAATATGTTTGAAGCTTTTTGATAGAGGATTTTTAGACGAACAAATTTCACCCCTCATTTTTAAAATTTCATTTATTTTTAAAGATTTTACAGCCATTCAAAGGTAAAAATATGCCTCAGCACATAATATTTTGGGTTTTGGTTTAAAATCGTTGTATTAATATAACAGAAAAACTATCCACCGGGAAAGAAAATTGTTTAGTTATTTTCTGTAGGAAATTAAATTCTCTACAAATTTGCTTTTTTGACTTTTTGTCGCACAATCAAAAATATCAAAGTTATTAACAAACAACGACAAAAAATGAAGGAGTAATTTCCTTTAAGTCGTTCTAACTTTTTTCTTTTCATTTTACAGAAAAATATGTTCAATGCATTTCGATAGAACACCTTCTGACGAATAAGTTTCAATATAAATGTGTCAACTTTTGTTTATTTATAAACATTTTACAGTGCTGCAAAGGTAAGTGTCGGAGTACTCGAAAATAGACATAAAAATGAACGATTATGCGTCGTTTCTTTGCAAATTTCATTAATTGCGGCGGACAAATTAAATTTGTTGCTATTGCAATGTTCATAATAATTAGTTATGAACTCTTTTCCGCGCCACCTACGAGGAGTTAATAATAATAATTAGTTATGAACTCTTTTCCGCTCTACCTACGAGGAGTTCATAGCTAATTATTATGAATATTGCAATAGCAACAAATAAAATTTGTCCGCCGCAATTAATGAAATTTGCAAAGAAACTACGCATAATCGTTCATTTTTATGTCTATTTTCGAGTACTCCGACACTTACCTTTGCAGCACTGTAAAATGTTTATAAATAAACAAAAGTTGACACATTTATATTGAAACTTATTCGTCAGAAGGTGTTCTATCGAAATGCATTGAACATATTTTTCTGTAAAATGAAAAGAAAAAAAGTTAGAACGACTTAAAGGAAATTACTCCTTCATTTTTTGTCGTTGTTTGTTAATAACTTTGATATTTTTGATTTTACGACAAAAAGTTAATAGAGTAAATTTGTAGAGAATTTAATTTCCTACAAAAAATAACTGAATAATATTCTTGCGCGGTGGATAGTTTTCCTGTTATATCAATACAACGATTTTAAACCCAAACCCAAAATATTGTGTGCTGAGGCATATTTTTACCTTTGAATGGCTGTAAAATCTTTAAAAATAAATGAAATTTAAAAAGTGAGGGGTGAAGTTTGTTCGTCTAAAAATCTTCTATCAAAAAGCTCTAAACATATTTTTCTTAAAAATGCAAAAATAAAACGTTAGATCGACTTAAAAGAAATTACTCGTTCACTTTTTTGTCGTTGTTTGTTAATAACTTTGGTATTTTGAATTTTACGACAAAAAGTCAAGAGAGCAAATTTGTAGAGAATTCCATTTCCTACAAAAAACGATGTGATAATTTTCTTGCGCGGTGGATAGTTTTCCTGTTATATCAATACAACGATTTTAAACCCAAACCCAAAGTATGCTGTGCCGACGCACATTTTTACCTTTGATTGGCTGTAAAATCTTTAAAAATAAACGAAATTAAAAAAATGAGGGGTGAAATTTGTTCATCTCAAGGAGCGCAAAAAAATTTCTCTGCACATATTTTTCTGAAAAATGTAAAAACAAAAAGTTAGAGCGACTTAAAGGAAATGACTCCTTAATTTTTTGTCTTTGTTTATTAATAACTTTGGTATTTTTGATTTTACGACAAAAAATCAAGAGAGCAAATTTGTAGAGAATTTCATTTCCTACAAAAAACGACAGCATAATTTTCTTGCGCGGTGGATAGTTTCATAGTTATTTTGCAAAAACTATTTCACCCCTTTTTTCAAGATGGCGGATTTTCCTCAAGGGTTACAACCCCACAAACTTGGACTTAAGCTTTTCATACCTCCCCCTATGCACCAGAAAAAAAAAATTGCTGACTTTGATAAATGCAGGGTCAATGTAACATTTCAATGGACTAGTTTTGGTTCTCGTTCGTACGCGCGTCCCTGTGTGTAACCCGAATCTCTTTTCCACCTCGATGGCTCGTACGAATAGGAACCTCGACGCCGCATGTCATATTAAACGACGTGTGCTTGACGGACCGAGAACGACAAAGATATAGGTATTTAGGAAAAAATAAAAATCGAAAAAGAAAGCGGAACCACGCGCCTTATGAAATACGAACGATTTTTATCAATCGCATTCGATCGATACGATCTTCGCAAATTCGTGGTGCTGCGACGATATTTATCGTTTGATCGAAGCGAATTTTTATAAAGATTCGTTATGATTGAAAACAAAATTCTTACCGAGTGTTTGACTTTTTTTTTGTTGTATTTTTTTTTTAAAGATTTGTCCCGAGTCGAGTATAAGAGCGTAAGATTTTTACTCGACGCCAGACGAAAGTAATAACCGTTCGCTTGTCCATAACAAACGAAAGTTGTTTTTCCGTCGTGCCATCGTGGAAAAGTTTGCCTCCACCAACGTTCTATTCGCTCGTGGCTTTTAGAGGGTGGGTAGGTGTGGCGTACACTCGAAAAAGGGAACAAAAAACTTCGGTTATGACACCCCAAAGGCGCGAGAGACTTTTCACGATATTTCCGGGCGAGCGTTATACGGCGTCTCTTCTTTCGCACGTTCCGCGCTTTCAACGTTCTCTCTTCTTCTCACTTGCTCTCTTCTCGACTCGCTCGCTTCGTAAAATATTGAAGTGACTGAGCGCATAGCTGGGGTGCGGGGGTTCCTTTTTCATTTGTTTTCCTAGACGAAATGACGAGACGCGCGCACAGATACAAACGTGTATATGGGCAAAAGGGAGACGAGCGAGATTCTCCCGCGAGGATGCATTTCACTTCGGTCTCCTATCACGCTTTTTCAACGGTTAACCCGAGACTTTCGAAAAGTATTACGCGTATAGTGACTCGGCTGTAACCGATGCTCTTCCTCGCGCATTGAAAAAAGAGTACGGGCATCAGGGTGGAAAGCATCGAGTAAGCTTGACACTCGTCACACGGAGTCTTTACTCGTTTTGCTATCTTCCTCGGTATCAAAAAGCCTCGATATTCGAGCCAACGTTTCTTCGTTTCGACGATAACGTAACGTCGACACTTTTATACGACGATTGATAAATATTTTTACAATCGAGAAGAGATAATTGAAATATTTAATCGATGATAATTATATAACATTGCATTTGATGTTATGACAACTTCTTAATTCGATAAATAGTTTGAGAATCTTTCGACGATTTGTGTTGCATTATAAAATATGTAAGTCATATATCGAGAATATTGTTAACCATAATTTAAGATTGAGGATATCGCTAACCATAATTTTTTGATTATTATGAAACTAGCTTCGTATGATGGTTATACTTTCCATTATATCGCCCGTGGTATATACACGGAGGAAAACCATGTTGAGCTAATGAAAACGAGTCGATGTAAACGCTAGCGCGAAGTCTTCTCTTCTTGTTACCAAACTTCAAGAGGCTGGTGTAAGTACCAGGTATGCATAGCTCGCTGTTGCGTCTATATATCCTTATCCCAAGCTAATTAAGTGTTGCCGATGAGTATGTACTCTCTTAACTACCCCCCCTACTTTCTTCAACTATCCTTATCTCATCTATCTTGGATCCGAGAAATTCTCGCCGACTTTGAATACATTTTATCATTTTTATACATTTTATCCATTTTATACATTTTATCATTATCTATATATACGTAAGATATATTAAGATTTTCTCATTTAAGTATATAAAGTTACAAATTACATCTCGAGTAAATAATGATTGTGTGGTAAAATAAAAATAAACTGGGGACCTTCGTCAGTGCTCTGTTTATCTAATTGGGTACCTCTTGCTTGATTATTCGCTAATTGCATGCACTTTCTCTCCCTCTCTCCATCTCTATGTATCAATCTCGTATATATAGAGACGATATTCATAAATATACAGAAATTGTATCAAAATGCACATGGAAGTCAGTTGGGATCTCTTGGAATTTTCTCCATTTATTATGCTTCTTTTTTATCTACGGTGAGACCATCTATCTTGGATCTGAGAAATTCTCGCTGATTTTGAATATATTTTATCATTTTTATCTATATACGTAAGATATATTAAGATTTTCTCATTTAAGTGTATAAAGTTACAAATTACATCTCAAGTAAATAATGATTGTGTGGTAAAATAAAAATAAACTGGGGACCTTCATCAGTGCTCTGTTTATCTAATTGGGTACCTCTTGCATGATTATTCGCCAATTGCACGCACTTTCTCTGCCTCTCTCCATCTCTATGTATCAATCGCGTATATATAGAAACGATATTCATAAAGATACAGAAACTGTACCAAAATTCATATGTAACTAAGTCAGTCAGGATCTCTTGTAATTTCCTCCATTTATTTGGGTAAAGACAATATTTGTCTCCGGAGAAGTTTGCGATTTTGGATCGATATTAAGCCGAGTTGGAAGTTAAATTTTCAAGCCCGCATCCGCCAACCCACTTCTTCGCCCATATAGCGTATTCCTATGTGAGATAGAACACGTGGCGTGTGCATCCTACCGTTCTCTAGGGTTGAACCAGTTGTCTACTTCCCTGTCGTCTGCACGCTCTCCCAAACCCACTCATCTCTCCGTGAATCCAATGCTCAACCGCATACCATTTTGACATCGTGTGTTTAGCAACGCGCTGCCTCTGGGACACGTTAGAGGGTCGAACAATACTTCTCTCGTCTAACGCCAACCCGATTCACATCCCCTTTTACGAAGATCCATTCGTTCGACGTATTGTCAACCCTCTTGCCACCCCTCGTTCGAATCATTGCTAGGTCTCGCTCATTGTACATCGTTAATAACAATTCTCCGGGTGCATCGTTCCTTATTTTCTGTTAAATTTGTTTTTTTTTACTCCGACCAACTCGCGTCCCACCGAATCTCGTTGTCAGGTAAATAGAGACGGGCGAGAGTTACAGGCACTCAAATTTATATCGTTCCGCATTTTTGCAATCTCCCCCTTGTGTTCTTTTTTTTTATCGTCGATGCGTTCTAAATGAAAGAAAAAAGTAATTTCAGTTTGTCCAAGGGTCTGGAAACTCGCGACGATAAACCGTTAACGATGTATACTTCGTGCGTGCGAGCTTGAAGTTCTCCCTTTTTCACGTTTTTTTTTACGCGTCGAGCGACAATTTTACACGAAATTTGACTACGCCCGTGGCTGCACAGGGAAATCCTGGACAAACGCGAGTTCCCGGGAAAATTGAGTAATTTCTGGTACCTGCAATTTCGCGCGCTCCCGTATTTTATTTCCTCCAATAGGTATTATCATCGTAAATTTGTCATGATGAAATGTCCAAGCCCCAAACAATGTGTAATTTCACCGTCATTTGATCTACCGGGAATTTTCATTTTATTTTTTTTCATTGAAGCGTTGAATCGATATTAAATTCGACGTATCGACGCATTGCTTAGTTATTGTCCGATGGTAGTCGATCGCTGTGTATCGTTTCGGAAGCGTCCATAGTTATCGAGGTCCGTATAATGGTGTCGATATAATTTGAGTTTATAAATATATGCATAAACATATACCTCTATGAAGATCGGACGTTGAACGAATGGGAGAGGGCGAGAGAGAGAGAGAGAGAGAGAGAGAGAGAGAGAGAGAGGCAGAGAGAAAGTGAGACAGACAAAACAGACAGGCAAAGAGAGAGAGAGAGAGAGAGAGAGAGAGAGAGCGAGAGAGAGACAGAGAGAAAGATAGAGAGGGAGAGAAAGGAATAGAGTTCTGGCTCATACTAATATTCATAAATTTCCGTTTTCATATGCATACATTTATATGTAAAACTAAAGTAAGCGCTACCGCAGCATGCGATGCGACCCCGTGCGTTCTCACTGATGGCTCGCGTTCTCCGGTTCCCTATCGGGCGGATACGTGCGTGTGCGTCGAGAGACGCGCGTCGCTCCCGAACAAATGCGGCGGTAGCGTCCCCAAAATACGATCACTGATGCGAGCGGCTTGATTCTCATCCCCATCCGCATATATCCGTATCAACAGCGACCCGAAATTTATCGGGCCGCGCGCTTCGGGCTTCGGGTGAAATTTTGCGACAGTGATTTTTGTTTTTGTTCTTTTTTTTTCTCGTTGCACATCCCTCCACCGGTTATACGTAGGTATATTACCCTACGGGTGAAACTCTTCTGGCTACTATTCCGCTATAGAAACAAAATATTGTCGGAATTAAAACGTACGCACAATGTATCAATATTGTTTATCAAAAGCTCGAACCGATGTTCTAGGAAATGGCGCGTTTTTTTTTTAAAGCTTTATTCTATCATTCTACATATGGAAAAAAACTGCAGAGCTATCGCTCGAAGCTATGGAAAAAAAAACAAATAAATATTCCAATTTATTCTTTTAAATCATGATTTTTTCTAATTTCGTCGTAAATTTTATATTCGTCGCATCGTTTTCATTGTTTCACGAACATTGATTTTTTACTTACAAATTTCCAATTGCCTCGTCAGATGCTCCATTCATTTTGTTACACGATAATAATAATAATAATAATAATGGTAATAATAAAAGAGACGAAAGTCAGGACGAACTTTTTATTCGATTCACGTTAAATCAGGTCCGAGTATACACTATTCGCTAATTGAAGCGAGCCAATTCGGAGTAATGAAAAAGAGATAAGGCCGATGAGAAGATGGAGTTTGTTCGGAGAAAAAGAAAGAGAGAGACAGAGAGAGAAAGAGGATAGATGGTGGAGGCAAAGCCGTCAGGAAGTCGAGATGCTGGGACACGGGACTGGGTAAAACGAGTAAATAAACCGACCAAGAACGGTCGATCTACCTGCTGGAAGACTTAATACCGCGAGACAGACCGACGCTAACAAGGACGACGGAGAGGACGCGCCAGTAGCAACAGCGTACATTTTCCTTTGCCCGTGCATTGTGTGTTCCGCACTTTTCTATACGTATCGAGCTCCTTTCTCGAGCACATCTTCGTTTATCTCGGGTCTTTTCCCGTTTCCTTGGTTGGTCTTTCGGTTTCTCTTGCCGTTCGAGAAAAGCATCGAGGTCACGAGAAAAGCTCGAGCTTACAGATTTTGTGGCATCGGGGGTAGTCGAACACGTATCCAACGTACGTTTCTTCTATCGCGAAAAGAATCAGACGTCGACCTCATTGAAACCAATTCGAAAATTCTATTCTTTCGAAAGAACGACGAAACGGTCTTAAACATCGCCTCGCGTACGTTTTTCTCGTGGTGAAAGAAGGGGAATGGACAGTAGAGAGTCGAGGGGCGTGAGTGACAGGAGAATTGAAAATAGACGTGTTTTTTGACCACATTTCTTTCATCTTTTCTCGTTATTTTGAGTTTTATTTAACGTTGACAAACACCGCATCGAATAAATTGTCCTACGCTCTCGCTTTACGAACTTTGCGCTCGAGTGTCTCTCCGCGACACCATTTTCCCTCGGTCCTCCGATGAATTTTCACTGTAAATTCTCTAAGCGTCATCCGACGCCGTCGTACTCGAGTATTTTATGTACGTACGTACACCGGCCATATAGACAAGATGCAATTAGTTTTTCGTGTGACTGCCAAGGCGTAAAGAGGAAGAGGGACGAGTGGATAAATTATAACGTGAGCTGAGGGGATGACTCGAGGATGAAAATTATGTGATTTCTCAGAGGCTTTTACGGGCTACGATCTACGCCGAGTGGAATTAAAAAACAAACCCGTTTTTTTTGGTTTTTTTCCCTTTAGCTTTATTAGAAAATAGTCGGTGAAATAACGCTCCGTGACGTTTCTTTGCCGGTTCGTCCGACGGCAAAATTTGCTTTAGGGCTCTACAAAAATTAACCGGCAAAAATATATTATGTTACTCGAGTCTCTTCCGTCACTCTCGAGTGAGTCGGTGCGTGAAATAAAAAATTTACCTACTCTCGTCAATATTCCAACTTTAAAATTCACGAACTCGTGAATGGAGAAAAATAATATCTGCTCGGATTAACACGAAAGCCATTCGGGGTGGTTCGTTGAGATTTTTGCAGCAGCGAGCTTTCTCGTTTCTCGATGCGACGACCCGAATATACATTAGTCAAGATATATATGACATTCTTATATAAAGGAATAGCTACATCGACCAAAATAGATTTATCTCTTCTAAATAAATTCGTATTACAGACAGGGATGAAATTTATTTGAACACGTTGGTATAATTGAAAGGGGCGGTCACCCGAACAATTTGCAATCGGAACGCGTACATTTCATTTGCATCGGTTAAGCTTCATTCGATCCGCTCGAAATTTATTTATAGGAAAATACACCCGAATAGATTCTTCGCGAGGAGAAAGATTAGACGCGAGGATCTTGAGAAAAACACGTGTCGTATCTCTCGGAGGGTTGGAACGAGAGTGACGCGCACATAGCTATGTATATAATCGACGTTACAAATTTCGCAATTCGTTCTTTCTCTCGTTGGGGGAGGCGCGCCTTCATCGAACGATTAGGGTGTTCGAGTAAGAAGGTAAAGGAGGGAGAGAGAGAGAGATCTACTATAGTGCCGATATCACGTAAAGGTCAGGCCTGAGGGGCTTGACCTGAGATCAGTTTGGCTACCTAAAGCTTTATATATACTGGTGGAAGGGTCCGTGAATGTTCGCCCCATTGATTTATGACACGTATTCGTACCGGTGGGGTGAAGAGGAGAGACGTTTAAATTGAAAGAAGTCGATCTTATACGCATTCTCCCCCTCGCGTAGATTTTCATTCCAAGGACTTTGGCAGTCAATTAAAAGCTGCCGATTTGTTGCTAGAAACGGAGTATATCGTAAAATGGAGGTGCGCTTCAAATTTAAGGGTGGAAAAAAGAAGCTAGCGCGAAGTACAAAAGGGCTAGAGGATTCGAGGGTTATAATATCTTCGGGGATTAATCCCCTAGGATCAACGTAAAAATGTATGTCTTACGATTCTCTACGAAGCTTCATTCGAGAAACACTAACTTTCTAACGATGACACTCGCCAGGAAGTGGGTCGAGTGGAACTTCTTCTTTTGTTCTTCGTGTTTTTCTCATGGCCCACGCTACAAACTCTTATCGTCGAGTTTCACTGCGAAACTTGTCGCGACTATTTTTTTTACCCCGGAATATCATTATCAACAATAAAAACAAGAAGCTCTCAACCCGACGGTGACGGGCAAATAAACTTTCTTGAGAAAGTACTGTTAATTAAAAAAAAGAATTTTCTTTTTTAATAAAAACAGTGGCTAAGGGAATGTTTCGTTTTTCCCCATCTTCTTTGTACCTCGCGCACATTACGTTGCGTTATATTTATCGATCCGGTTTTTTAATGACGTTGAAAATATTGTCCACGCGGTGGTGATAACATTTTTATCGTAAAATTATCAGGAAATAATTGACAGCATGAAATTTTCCGAATAATACTTTCCTAAAACGGCGTTTAATTTTGTCTCGTCGCGTAACGCAGCTTCCGGTTTTTTAATAACGTTGAAAATAATATTCATACGGTGGCGATAACATTTTTATCATAAAATTATCGTGAAATAATTAATAGCCTGAAATTATTCGAATAATACTTTTCTGAAACGGCGTTTAATTTTGTCTCGTCGCGTAACGCAGCTTCCGGTTTTTTAATAACGTTGAAAATATTGTTCATACGGTGACGAAAACATTTTTATCATAAAATTATCGTGAAACGATTGATAGCATGAAATTATTCGAATAATACTTTTCTAAAACTGCGTTAAATCTTGTCCCGTCAAGAAACGAAACTTCCGGTTTTTTAAGAACGTTGAAAATATTATTCATACGGTAGCGATAACATTTTTATCATAAAATTATCGTGAAATAATGAATAGCCTGAAATTATTCGAATAATACTTTTCTGAAACGGCGTTTAATTTTGTCTCGTCGCGTAACGCAACTTCCGGTTTTTTAATAACGTTGAAAATATTGTCCACGCGGTGGTGATAACATTTTTATCGTCAAATTATAAGGAAATAATTGACAGCATGAAATTTTTCGAATACCTAATACTTTCCTAAAGCGGCGTTCAATTTTGTCTCGTCGCGTAACGCAGCTTCCGGTTTTTTAATAACGTTGAAAATATTGTTCATACGGTGGCGATAACATTTTTATCATAAAATTATCGTGAAATAATTAATAGCCTGAAATTATTCCAATAATACTTTTCTAAAACGGCGTTTAATTTTGTCTCGTAGCGTAACGCAGCGTCGTTGTAATTACGTATTGATGCGATATATGAGAACGATCTCGAAATGCAACAATTCCCTTGTCGTTCATACAAATCTCGCGGTAATGTGACGTTTAATTACAGCATTCCTGACACGGGAATTTCAGATTATGTTTCATCAGAACCCCATCGTATCTCTGTATGATGTCCTGTGTGGTAATACATCTCTAAAACGCATGTTCACACACACGCACACGCATACACGTATATATACATATATACATTTCGCGAGACTTCGAAACATATCTCATTGCGTTGGGTAACATCAATCCACGCAGCTATGCATGCATCGAACAAAATCTAACACTGTGAATATGTTTCCGATTTCGTTCAACGATCCATTAAACTCACTTTTAGCTGAGTTTACAACGAGGATGTTTATATAGGTACGATAGTAATAGAAGCTTAAACTTCAATTTCGCGTTAACTATGTCAATCGAGAGACAAATATTAGGGTTTCCGTCGTTATTGGTTTTCGTCAATCATTCGAACATCGAGTGTGGCACTAAAGGCTTAAACTTTTTAATCGTGTAATTGTTAATAAAAATCAAAATAAATAACTTAGATTTTTATATATAAGCTTTTTAATCGTGTAATTGGTAATTAAAAATCAAAACAAATAATTTTTATTTTTATATATAAGATTTTAATCGTGTAATTGGTAATTAAAAATCAAGACAAATAATTTTGATGTTTATATGCAAGCTTCTTAATCGTGTAATTGCTAATAAAAATCAAGACAATTAACTTTGATTTTTATACATAAGCTTTTTAATCGTGTAATTGCTAATGAAAATCAAGACAAGTATCTTTGATTTTTATATATAAGCTTTTTAATCGTGTAATTGGTAATTAAAAATCAAGACAAATAATTTTTATTTTTATATATAAGCTTTTTAATCGAGTAATTGCCAATAAAAATCAAGACAATTAACTTTGATTTTTATACATAAGCTTTTTAATCGTGTAATTGGCAATTAAAAATCAAGACCAATAATTTTGATTTTTATATGTAACCTTTTTAATCGTGTAATTGTTAATAAAAATCAAAATAAATAACTTTGATTTTTATATATAAGCTTTTTAATCGGGTAATTGGTAATTAAAGATCAAGACAAATAATTTTGAATTCTATATGTAAGCTTTTTAAACGTGTAATTAGTAATTAAAAATCGAGACAAGTAATTTGGATCGAAAGCGAATTAATTATTTCAATGATTTTTATATTTTTGTTTACTTTCTTTTTCCAAATAGCTTTTGAAAACCGATAATATTCGAATAAATCATCGATGCGAAAACATCGTTAAAACGATATATCTTGTTATCATTATGAAATAATGTTTTTTTTTTTTGCGGTATTTAATCGAACGCCCAATTTTACCCGTAATTATTGTCGATACGTCTATCAATGTCACGTGTTCGCGGTTGTGAACGTTGCGAATGAGCCGTTCCATCGAGAACGTTTTGGAATTAATCGTTCCATCGAGAACGTTTTGGAATTAATCGTTCCATCGAGAATCTATAAGCTTTATCGTTTTTCCTCCTTCCATTCCAACATTCCTACTGTACATAATCAATCGGTCGTAACGACGAGAAACTTATAGAAGCACCCGGATAATATTATTCAGACCTGAAAAAAAAACTATTTCCTTTTTTCTTACGATACTTTTCGAATTTCCCTTCTACCCATGGATTGTAACTAAACTCTCGAAGTAGACTATACGTCGAAAGTTTTTTTTTTATAGATGTGACAGTAACTGAACATTTATCGTCGGTTCTTCCGTCAAATCGATTTGGTATCTCCGGACTCGTCGTTAAACTTTTCAATATCGAAAAAACCCTTTCAGCCTTACGCGAACGTACGAAATGATGTTTTTATTCGAAACGTTCGAAAACTAGAGAATGTGTCTAGTAGCGCCCTGTCTGGTATTTAATAATTTGCAATGGAACTGGCATAAAGGCAATTTCCCTACGCTCGACACGTCCGAGGGAATTCGAGCTCGCAGACAGCGAGACTTCAATCGCGAGACGCGTGCGAATCTGTCTGCTATTATTCTCCACCAGGGAATAGGGAGAGACGGTTCACATTTATGCGTAAATATACACACATATACCTGACATCACTGTTGCAATACGCTTTTAACTGCGTAATTCACCCATCTGCATTTCACCTGGATGACACAAAAAGCGAATTCTCGAGCACGGTTCTCGCTTTTGCTCATATCTTCCTTTCTCTCTATCTCTCTCGTTCTCTTATTCTTCTTCTTCTTCTTCTCTTGTACACGTGTGTGTATGTGCGTGTATGTGTATCAAAATTATAATTAACGTTTGATCAAAATTATTGCTTTCACGATTATGTCATTACGTTCAATAAAGATCTTTATTTATTCATCGTTTCTCCGAGAATGGAAAAATGTCATTGTGAAAATGACAGTTTCACAAAGTATCGGCATCGTGCTAATGAGATAATTTTCCCAAGTGCGTGCGAAGTATTTCCTCGTAAATAATTCCTTTATCACATTTTCTACATGGACAAATATTCGTTTCAATTTATCGATAAATCGTAATATTTCATTGCACGGAAATTTTCTTTTTTATATGTCATTTCGACTCCTTTTCATCTTGAGTATCATTCCATTTTTCCAAGAGCGATATCCGTTATTTTTCGTACACGTGTAATGTTTGAATGACTTTACGTGTGTGGGTGTTTCTTTTCCAATGTTTTCGTTGAGTTAAAAGCCGTCTGGTCGTCGATATTTTTGCGGAAGAGAACGATCGGGCAATAGCTGATAGAAAAAAAAAGTTTGTTCAACGTTGGAGTTATTGTATTGACCGGTTTACGTCCCAGTCGGTAGCGAGTTCTATGGACGAGTAGAGTCCACACATAGATATATACACGTGTAGAACGAATGTATCGAGGGTTCCCCATTTCGTCGTCCACAAAAGCGATTTGTTGGCGAAGTGAAAGGGACTCGGAACGGAAAAGATCCCTCGTCGTAGCTTGTTTCCCTCGAGCCTTCCTCTCTGATACCGTTGTGTGTTTGGCCAGGCTACAGGAAATTACCAGCTCGGTTCCGCCACCGCCTTTAATACATACGCTACATCCTACAACCGAGAGCTGATTGACTAAAAGGTAATCTGGATTTCGTCACGCCCTGCTGTATCGCGATATTAACGATGGAGGGGTCTTTCTTTCTTTTGCTGCGATTTTCTTGATTTATATATTTACGTAAACGAGTAAGAGAAATGGGAGATAGAGAGGGAAAGAAGGAGAGGAGAGAGAAATCTCCAAATTCATGAATATCGATTTCTCACTTCATCTTCATAATTAGTCCAATACTCATTATACGAGACCGAATATCAATAGAGTTCCATTATCGCGATAAATTTATTTATATACATATCAAGCTCGTTCGTGCGTTAATTATCCGTTCAACGATAATTCGTCCGGGACGGATGCCCGAATAAATGAATCCACGAGAATTTGTCACGACAATTATGCCATTGACGATAGTGGCAATATACGGCTGTGCCAATAAATACCATTGAATGGAATAGAGCTATGAATACAACGAAATATCGTATTATCATCGGCAATAATATTCTACCCGGAAGGGTGTTTGACCGAAATGAACCGTCGACGATTTCACTGTCCGTTGCCCACGAAGTACGGAATAGATCGGTGCTTTCTCTCTCTATCTCTCTCTATTTCTCTGTCACACTCTCAACGTATACATAATTCATTCTGGTAACAGTGACAGTAAAGTTGCAAGCTGAAGTGCTTCTCCTGTCGCATTTTCTCCTCGCCGCCATACGAATGAGCGATGAAAAGTTTAACGCGAGAAAAATGATACGAGCGTTAAATCGTCCGAGAGTTATGGAATTATAAAAATTTTTGCGGTGTCGCAGAGGGTGGTTAGAGGTGGAGGATGAGGAAGAGGAGAGGGAGGAGGAAATGGGGGAGGAGAGTACATTCGACGTTCGTGAGTTTCATAATTTCGCGGATCATGAAGCGATTTTGTGAGAGTGCTCATCCAATATTTCGCTGGGTAACGATCCGAGCTCGTAGCGGTGTAGACGCGTTGATGGACTGCTACGCTCCTACTATGATTGAGAATATTCCGTAACAACCATGTGAGATAGTCACATTTTTTTACTTTAATGTACATAGCACGTATAACTTTGTCTTTTCACCGGCATTTCCCCCTTTTCGTCTCACCTTTTCTCCAATAATTCGATCGCTTAGGATCAAGCATTTCCTGGAAAAGCCCTTTATAAAACGTTATGAGAAACGCTTACCACCAATTGGCTATTTCCGGCTCATCGATCGACGAAGAAACGTCACTCGTCGTACGGGTCAAGAGGAAATGCGAATCGGAAAACACATACCTTTATTCTCCGTTGTATTTTCGGAGCAGGGAAGATATTTTTGCTCCCGGCTTTTCATAAAGAAATAATAATGATAATAATAATAACATTAAAATTCAAACTTTTCATAATTATTGATAATTAATAATAATTTAATAATAATAATAACTATATTTATTCAATTGTTATAAAATTATTAATAAATATAGAAAATTGTCGCGCTAGAAATTAGGAAACCATCGTTATTTCACATAGTTATTAATAATATCGATTATCACTACGATTTATTAACGATCGATGGATTTTCCCTCTACCTGAACCCAAGATCTCCTAAGCCACCGATTTCCCGCTCCAATATTTTCTATTGTTTATAGTGACATAGTAACGTAAAACGATGACCCCAAAAGCCTTGAGAATTTACTGCTGTACTCGCTATACAGGCGCTGATATGACTACCTATATAATCCTAATTAAACCGTAGTAGGTTGAATTACGATCCAGCAGGGAAGATGTACAAAAGTTGGGAATAATTATATGGAAGAGATTTGTCGAACCATAAGAACGAACGGCGTATTTCGTGACAACGCGAGCGTAAACGCGAGCGTAAACGCGAACGGGCCAAGAGACCCGAGTCTTTCACCAGTGGATTTCAAGGGGATTCATTATTCACCCGCGTTAAGACCTTAATGATCGGAGGCACCCGTCTCCGTTTCACTTCTTCTCTCACACCAAACCACCTGCGCTTCTCATAACAAACCGCTTGCACCGAGCACCGAGACTCTCCGGGATCTTCGTACACCCTAGAACACTATATATCATATCATATATCGCATATATATATACGTATAGATATATATATGTATGTCGTATATTGCTCCTTGTATGAGTAACGTCCTTTCTCTCTCTCTCTTTCTCCACCCACTACTCCAGCGAAGTAGTAAAATCCTCAAACCTTTGAAATATAATCTCGATTCGACCTTTCTTTCCTCTTCTTCCCCCTCTTCACCTGCGATCACAGTTTTCTACTGTATTAAAAAAAATGAAGAAATAAAATACCGTCCCGCCTCTCTGTAACGCGAGGAAAGCCTCGCTATAGCTTCGCCGAACCGGCTGTAACACATGGTATATGAATCCGTGAAAATGTATCAGTCGAAAGGTCCAGTTAGTCCTTTTGTGTGCAGGCGGACCAACAGAGGGGTTGAAAATGTTACTTTATTCGAGTCCGAACGTTAGCCGGTGCGACACGGCTGGTGCCATATAGCCAGAGTACACCCCACTGCCAGGTGGAGGGAAGTGCCTATTTATGTCAGTCTAAATTACGTCCAGAATCCGACCTTACTCCCGGTTACACCATAGTCCTTTTGCCACAATGGACGTAGGAAATACGAAGCGAACAAAAAGAATTAATAAATTGTAATATTCTCCGTTCGGTTGTAAATTCTTCGTGAACAATCTCTGTTTATTCTGGGGCTTCGCCGTGTAAAATACCCCAGAGGTACGAGATGCGATATACAACAATAATAAGAATGAAAAAGACGAACGTAAGGTGCATTTAGTTCATAAAACACAAACGAGTTACGAACATATTATTGAAAATTCAAAGCTTGGCAGACAGAGAGCGTGGAGTGCAAGAAGTGGCTGTCAACAATATTCGAATTTAGAGGACGGTCGGAACTCGTGCGTAGATTTCAATATAAAGCCGAGGGTGGAATTTCCTTGTGCCGGCGGTCGCGACGATACTCGAGACACGAAAGAACTTCCACGAAGGAGAATCAAAGAAAGATTCGTTTAATATCAGAGACGAGGGAGAGAGAGGATGCGAGAAGGTAAGGATCCTCCTCGAGCGTGGCATGTGCTATATTATCGTGGCATCCTAGACGCGTCGACGGACCTGTTCATGAGAGAGAGGACATTCGCAGGAACTGTGCTCTGGCAGACAGACATACGCGCTATGATTTTCGCCCATTCTAACGGCCCAGCGATCCAGTAGGATTCAACAGCCCCTTTGTCAGTTCGACGGAACGTTCGAGAACCGAGCACAAGATCAGTCTCCCTCTCTTACTCTATGCATCATCCTCCCCGCCATCTCACGGCGAAACGTCTCTCTTTGGCGGGCGTTTCAGACTCTACCTACCATGGAGATGAAGTCGGCCGTGATCTCATACCTTGCATACTCGAAAGCGGTTATTCTCCCTTGATGAGAAATATGATTTCGACTATGATTTCACGCTGACAGGAACAAAGTTTCGTGCACCAATATTTAAATTGGATTTTCCTTCTTCGCATCTCTAGCTTTTCATACCTCCTGTAAACAAGCGATAGAACAATTTTTATTTTCTCATATGTGTTAGATAAATTCCTTGCCCATCTGCTATGCCAGCAATTTATCAGCAATATCGATGTAAAATATCAACTATCGATGAACTTCCAACGAAAGCTGAAGGTATGTCGCGGGCGTGTTAGCGATAGCCTCATCGCCAGTTCTCCGTCATTTGCTCCTTTCCCTGCAGAGGTAAACGAAAGAAGGAAAAAAAGAAAAGGAGAACCCAGCACCATCTTCCGCCAGAGTGTTCGTCTTGTGGTTGACTGGCCTCTGAAATATAAGACAGCCAACAAATCGCTGCTCCTCCGAGCTCAACTGGTCTTGGCGTTTCCTCTCTCTCTACTCCTCCTTACTTCTGCCCTTCCTCTCACTCCTTCTTTCTCTTTCGGTTTCTTCCCCGTCAACACATGCACCACCACCCTACCATTATCCGACCGAGATGCACCAAGATGCTCTTCTACGTACGCCTCGTGTTACTGCCGGTGATGTTGCCCAACGATCCCTGCTACCTGATAGTGGGCCCTCTCACCATCACCTGGGCATACATCAACGAAACACTCTCGGTAGCGAACGAGTACTTGGGGATTGATGGTTCGAGATGCATCTCCATATACCTACCCTGTGGCAACTATTCCTCGACCATACTGGTAAAATCTGTAGAATTACGATCGGATCCGTCGAAGGATATTTAGTAACAATCCGACGCAGATTTTCTAAGATCTCGGAGAAGATCTGGTGAGATACTTTGCCACTCATACTTTCTCACTTTTCCTTCATGAATTCACGGGCAACCATGGACTTTTGACCGGATGTAAGGTGGTTACTGCAATACCTATATTTCTTTCATCAAGTACCCTTCCAAGAATGTTGTCCTGATTTCCCTTCTTGCCTCTCTCCCTCTGTCACTTCATCTGTATACATATATACACGTTTCGGAGATGAAGTGGACAACGTGTTATTACACGGGGACTCCTCCTGTCTTCGGACTGTACGTCAGTTAAGAGACCAAGGGTATATGTAATTCACCAGATTCGTTTCTGGGTAATGGTCACGGTCGGTGTAGCCGAGATTGGTTAAAAAATGAACGACAGCTGGTTTTTTGTCGCATCTCGTGTAAGAAGTCAGCCTTTCCCATGGGATTCTTGAGGAATCTTCTTTCTTTTCAGAGCGGAGGCCGAAGGGCCTGTATCGGTAACGCGTATTTCGCGAATTTTAATGACACGGCAACGAACAATGGCCGAGGTGCCACGACAGTGGCGAGTAAATTGCCAATGGTGCTCCTGGTTTTTTTTTCGATAAGATTCGCATATTCGCGAAATGATCGGGGTTTGCAGCAACCCATTGAGTTTTTCATTCACGTTTATACAGTTTCCATTTGATTCGAGATTTCTCTTCACAGCTCGAACGTTGTCGTAACGACATATTCGCTAGCTGGACTTTCGATTGTTCCTACGCTTAGAGGAACAATGGAGTCCGACGGATAAGCCTTAGGCCACGTAGACACTTTGGGTTTTACATTTTCTTCGATACGACGCCATTTCCCGTATGGCTCGACCGAGAGATATCGGCTTTCTCTCTCTGCTTCGATGGCTTTCGACCACGAGGAACGCTGTAAACGAAGTCGTTCGAGATACCGCGGGATGGACGTACCTGAGCGTTATTCGATATCCGAACTTACCCAGAAATCCTATTCGGTATTTTCAAAATATTATTGGCCATTACTTTATCTCGTAATGGCGAACATTTTTGCGAAACGAACAATCTTGCGAAAAACTCATAGTGATCCACGATTATTTATTACTTATTATTTATATTATCGTCAATTACTTTTGCTCGGGAATTATTTGGAAAATTTCGAAAATTTATCGCTTTGCAAATATTGTTTCATTGTTTTAGTTTTATTTTTATTTGGCACACGACCTCCTAGTTTATCATAATCTTATCCCCTTCCATCCCGACAATTTCTAGATCGTTAGTCAACTTGAACAAACAACGCGCGATAACCGTGATCCACGATCAAATACAGTCGACGTGTTGTTTACGAAAGATATTTTTTTTTACATGTAACAATTGATTTATCGATATTACCATGGTCGCGAAGATTCTACGAGCTAGATTGAATTTGCGCGATATTTTACCCAGAAATAGAAAAATGCGCAGACCGATAAAGCTCTCTTCAGATGCCTAAAAAATTCAATTGGTGCGTAACTTCCGCATAATAATTCTGATATCTTATCGAATGTTTATGATTCACTCGATAATAAAATCTCTATTTTCAATAAAAATAAAAATATCATCCATCTATAAATCCACGAACTGTCAACATCAAATGAATATGTAGACGACTCGAGGTCACATAGCGAAAAACGTTCTTTACACTATTGGCGCCTGAAGATATCGAGTAAACAACTTTTCACGTGACAGACATTAGATCTTACCTAAGATTATATCATCTTATATAAACTGTCTCGCCAGTATTCGCATCGAAGAGAAAAGGGAGGAAGGTGTGCAATTCGCGATCCTTCCAGGAATCCGGCCATGGCCATTGATAACGAGAGTGGCATCTTGAGAAGTGGGGCTATAAATAATTAGAACAATTCAACGATCGACATCAGTCAGACTTGAAACGTCTCAATACACAGTATTATCGAGAATATCACAATCGTTCAATATCGATTCATTCAAAATGAGATCCATTATCATCGCTGCTTTGTGCTTTTCTATGGTGGTCCTGGCGACTGCTAACAATCTATCCGTCGGCCAACGTCAGGAGGGCGATGTTCTCGTTGCGTCGAGACGCCTTCTTCGGGTAGGTTCACTTTCCTTGTAATTTGTTCCACAATGAAGTTTTTAAAAAGTTAACAAATCCAATAACAGCAACAAGAATAACAGTTTCTCAAATCACCGAACGAAGAGTTATTTTGGGAGGTAGAATTTGTTGTTTCGTAAAGCAATTGGAACGGTTGATAGCGACAAATGTCGATTGTCCCGGTCGTCGAGCGTTATAGCTAATGATGATGAGTTATGGCTCAATAGAGCGAACGATGGTCTAATCATGTTGGACGGGAAATTTGTGTTTCTAGCCGGCAATACCTGGCAAGCCAATGGTAGCACAGACGGGATTTAACTCCGACGGCGAGATTACCGCCGTTAATGCTGTCAATGCACCAGGCTCGGACGCAAACGTTGCGATCGTCAAAGGTGGACCCGGTGAGCAGAGTGTTGTGGTGACAGCAATTAGCGCTCCCGGAATGGGTCTCGATGTACAGGTCGACATTTACGCCATCAACCCCTCTGGCACTGCTACCCCCGAAGCACCCGCATCCTCTTAAACATCGTCAAAGCTCATTCCGGCCCAACTGTCTTCAACGCAAACGGCTTTAATAACACGAACATCGTTCGTAAGCCGCAACTAACCGTATTTGTCTTCCCATAACTTTAACCCGAAACGTCGTTAAAAATCGCGATAAAGATAGAAAAAATGTGATTTAAATTTAACGACCATGTGTAATTAATTACGATTGGAATTAAAATCGATGAAGCATTTTTGTTCTCGCTACGATTAATTTCCCTTTTAAAGCCAATCTTTATACACACGTTGTAAAAATATGAAAAATACGATAGCGAGGGGAGACTGTTACAGCGCTGTATCGTCGAGAAAAAGACTTCGAGACTCTTCTTTCACCGTTAACTTAGCATATGACCCCGGGGATGCTAGACCCCCCGAGTTAAAGCGTGCATTTTCTTCTCGGCGATACTCTTGCAACGAGCGTCTCTTGCTCTTCTTCCCGCTTCGCCTCTTTCTCTCTCTCTCTCTCTCTCTCTCTCTCTCTGTTCGTATATCGTACGGAACCTCATAGTACCAAAGCGTACCCATACGTTACCTTATCCCCGCGCATTACAGAGATCTTCGGATATGAAGTCCGGGTGCATCGTTTCGCTCGGGCATGTAACATCGAGGCGAGCTCTCTCGCACGCTCGGGTAAATAACGAACGATGCAATAATGTGAACCCACGTACATATATTACACATATACAAGTAAAAACGAGTGAAATTAAAGATTCCACGATGATGATCTCGCGTTTCAAATTCGAATAAGTCGTACAGCACGCTTTGACAATTTTTTCAAGTCGCGTTGGGTCCTCCACGACGTGGAGGCTTTCAAAATGGCTTCAAACATTTGTTATCGGAAACTATAAAACATTCTCGAACTTGAACGAAATTCGAGATCCTCGTGAGAAAGCTCTTCAATTTCATCCGGTTTTACTCGGATAAATGTGCGACCTGCGCCATTCTGGATATGACATTCTGTGTATATTCACGTTATAAACATATATCTATTAAATATGTGTAGCCATCTATACATTATCAACTATTAGACATCTCTCTCTCTCTCTCTTCTTTCCTCTCTCTATCCCTTTCTCTCTGGAAAGACTCTGTCTAATAGTTGATCTGATATATAATAGTTAACATATATATATATATATATGCATTGATAGATAGATAGATAAATTTATTATACCCCAGTGAACTTTGAGGCAAAATGCAGTATAAACTTGAAAATAGTATAAACTTAAAAATAGCATAAATAGCTTGAATAGACTTAAAAAATTAAACTTAAAATCGAAAGAGAGAGGGAGAGAGAGAGATAGAGAGAAATAGATATATATAGTAGATATGTCCAGTGTCTCTCTCGCTCCCTCTACATATAGGTAGATAGATAGATAGAGAGAAAATATATATATATGTTTGTACTTATAATACGGCGGTACTGTCGCGGAATATTCGTACGATGCGCACCAGGAAGAAGCTCGGTCCATTCGCTGGGAGACCGAATCCGCAGCGAAATGAACGGAATCGCATACACATGTAACATATAACTATAAGCATCGCAGCCTCGAGGTGGTCGAACATAGTCCAACGAAGCTTTAGCTGCGTCAGTGACTTGCTGCGAGTAATCTGCTAATAATACTCGTACGTACCTACGTACATGTGCCCGTATATATGAAATCCTGGTGTATATAGATTATTCTCGGGTTGGCTCTTTACCTCATCCGTCCGTTCTGTGCCTATACCTCATCGGTACTGCTCAGTCTCCTCTACACGTGCATGCTGCATGTGCCAAGTGAACATACGTGTAACTATAATGTGTGTACTCGAAATAGTTGGTAGACGTCATGGCACTCGCGCTTGTAAACGTATCGCGTTGTGTATACGTAAACGTGGAAATCGACGTCGTTCTCGTGGGGATGCCCATAAGGTATGCCACCCCCTCGCTACTCCATCCTCACCCACCATCATCCTACCACCCAACCATCGTCCGCCATCCACACACATGCGCCAGGTGCAATAATTGCAGCAATCTCTACCATATCTCATTCTACGTATGGCACCACCGTGACACGTAGTATGCGCAATACGTACGCGTGCATGCTGCTCTTGCTGGCGTGAAATTATACGCCTCATGCGTTATCCCTTAGCCAGCACACAAGCCGCCTTCTCTCCTGTTCGCCCTCTCGCACTCTCGCTTCCTCTCGCTCACTCTCTCTCTCTCTCTCTCTTTCTCTCTCTCTCGATTCTGTGGCATTACCACTGCCGAGCGTTACCGTATAGTCAATCTGCATCGCGTTTCAACCCCGCATTTTACCTACATCGCTGCAACTACTATACTTTACTGAACCTTCCGGATATATATAGAATATATATATATATATATATATATATATATATATATATATATATATATATATATATATATATATATATATATATATAGATGCCGGTTTTACGATTAACGACAGTTGGTCAAGCTCGATGGGGCGCGATATTCGTTCAGGACATCGCGTTCGTCGAGGCAATTGTCCAGAAGAAAATTTCGGTTCAACTGTGTGTCACGTATTCGATCGATGTTTATAACCGACGAATATGTATTTATCGTTGTCCTGTGCGCGATTGTAATTTGAAACACGATGCCTGGTATTTTTCGCCCTACTAATTGATTAATTAATGTTATTCGCATTATGTCGTTTCAGGTTTGACGTATAATATGATTCGCCGTGGGAGGAAAAGAGAGGGAGAAGAGAGAGGGAGTGAGAGAAAATAGATAGAGGTAACAAAACTGGAATGTATAACTTTGCATTCGTACCGATCCGATCTAGCGAGGAAGGTATATACGCGTAGTACGTATACGTATATACGAGCCTATGGAGTTAACTCGTGGATGGGTACGGAAAAGTAGAAATGGAATAAGAAAACTTTTGCGCAAGTACCACTGCAAACGCGCACGAAAAATGTTGAGAATTCGCGGAGAGTTTCTACCGTTGGGTGAATCGGCGAAGTGGTGAATTCGCGCACCACCAGCAAAAGATATTCCCTCGCTGAAAAGTTCTTCCGCTATTTCAATGCGCTCGCTTCTTTTCTTCCTCTCACGGTTATTTCAGGCATATGTCGCTGTGGTTCGTGCTTTTTTCTCTTCATTTTTTTTGTATTTTAAAAATTTATTTTTATTATGTTATTCTTTTTTTTGTCTTCATTCTGTTGATTTTCTTTATTTATTTCCTCTTTTTGTTTATTTCAAAGTTTACCCTTTGTTTTTTAAGTTTACTTGTTCTTTCCCTCGCGGATGCTTTGATGCGAAACGGACGATGGGGTGAATAACTTTTTTGATATAAATTTAATGGATTAAATTTATTTGATGAAAAGAGACTCAAATGAAAGTCCTCCTCCTGTCTTTCTCTCTTTCTCTCTCTCTCGCTCTCTCCCTCCCTCTCTCTCTCTCTCTCTCGCTCTCTCCCTCGCTCTCTCCCTCCCTCTCTCTCTCTCTCTCTCTCTCTCTCTCTCTCTCTCTCTCTCTCTCTCTCTCTCTCTGTCTTTCCCACTCGAAATGATCACCTTTTCGTCTGTAGTGGAAATTAGTCTTCGTAATATTGCGGGAAGTTGAACCACGTGGGATTTCACGATACGAGAGGGCCGTTGATTATTCGATGCATATATGAGGAAACTTCGAAATCTGGTCCCTCTAGTGAATAAGGCTTTATGCATAATTACTTATACATTTCAGTTTTAATTAGGAATATGTGAGTTTCTACCACAGATTTATATATACCTGTATATATATATTAGTAGGATTTCGTACGGCTTGGGCGATGTGTGCCCTCAGTCCCTTACCCTTACACGGTGGTTTGGCACGGTGCGGAGTTGCAGGCAATATCCGGTCCACAAAGTGCTTCATTTGACCCCGATCCATCGTAAGCTCTTCTGCACATGGATTTTACCGAGATATTTTTTTAATATAAAGCTATATATATATATGTATATATATATGAATATATACACACGTATATATATATGGCTAATATATTTTTATACATTTTTTGGACTTTACTAGACTTTTATAACCACACATAAACGTAAATTACATGCTATAACTATACTACGATAAAGGGCTCATAATTCCCCCTGCTTTGACACACTAACGCACGAAGCTAGAAAATCAGCGAAGCATCAAACCAAGGGACAGGTCCGCGTTAACCGTAATCACAAGGAGGGTAAAAGCGGCACAGGGTGACTTTCCGTTACTTAACCGTCACCCATAGTGTCTCGTGCCTAACGTTTTCCCCGCCACATTCGCCCTAATGTGCAGCGGCAGTCGAGTCTCAGAGTCCGGAACTAAAAGGGTCGCGAGGATCCGGCCGAGCGTGAGTAAAGCGCAGGGTGTTCCGGACATATCGCATTTCCTTGCATCAGCGAGTATCCGGTGGCGATAGGAATCGATCCGCGCTTTTAATTGGTACGTTTTTATTCTCACGACCTAAAGCTAGCGTGTCGTTGCTGAAACTATGTATCTTCTCGAGAGATAAAAATTTATGTCGTGGAAATCCTTTTTTAAAATATCATTCTTTGTCACAATTAAGACGGTATCGCGGTGAATTTGCGGTCGACGAGGTCGCTGTTTCCGGGGAATTAAAGAGAAACGTATTTCTTCAAGCTATCTTCTCTTTTGTAATCGGCGATCGGAGCTCGGTAGGTACCAGAGTGTAATTCGCACTCGGCACTTTCTAAAGTACCCGCTGTTATCAATTATTACGTCGCTCCAGTGTATGCGAGATAACGATTTACGATCCCTAAAGAGTAGCGTGGTTCGCGCAGGGGGCGGATTGTTCGAATAATGGCCAAGTACCGGATGAATGCCACGTATGCATGTAGACAGGCGGGAGTATCGGGGTATCAGGATCGTTGCATACGTTAGGTACAGCGATGTCGGGTATCGGAAAACTGGAAGCAAGAATAACCATTAACCGATACGATAACATTTTTCTTTTGCCGAGGCCAGAAGCGAGCTTGAGAAAGAGAGAGAGAGAGAGAGAGAGAGAGAGAGAGAGAGAGAGAGAGAGAGAGAGAGAGAGAGAGAGAGAGAGAGAGAGAGAGAGAGAGAGAGAGAGAGAAGGGAGAGAGACGGCCGAAACTCCAAGGTGCATGAAAAGCGAGCTACTTGCTGGATATGCGCCAGAACATGAAGGAACAGCGAAGGATCACGGATGGGGGTGAGGAGTTTGAGTGGTAGAACGAAACAGGTGCATCGGGAGTTTCGGAATGCACGACGCCCTTGGGCGTCGGTGTATTTTCCGACGAGACTAACCCATTCTAAAGGGTCCCGCATGCTCCCCAGGCCCGTTATATCATGCTTATCCCATCATGCTTGTTACCCCTTGGAAAATGTCGTAGCTACGAACGCATCCGCCATATTTGAATAAGATATTAAGAAAAGCTTTAAGCCAAGGGAAGCTTCGCCTCGTGGAGTGCACTGCCGATCCTAGAAGAGAACTATATGCAACCTCTCTTTCCACTATCGCCCATCCACCCACCTCTTCCTCACCGATGCGGCCTTCTCTCGTCGAAGACGACCGGAAAGACACGCTCCCTCTATCCTTTTATCGACGAGTAGGTTTAGCTTCGTTGAAAATTTCATGCTTCAGACTCCGAGAGTACACTCTAGAACGGTGACTGAGCCGGAGGAAGAGGGGCTGGCTGGGCGGTAGATCCAAAGTCTGTTCAAGTTTCCCCATTTGGAGGGCACGGGAAATGCCCCATCCCCTCCATGGGTTTCTTCTACCTTTTGGCGAAAACGTCCACTTCTTCCCTCGGCAAAGGCGGATACGAAAACTCCGGAACCCCGTTTCACCATCATCCTTCCCACTTTGGCTGTATGCGCGGGCTTTAAGCTTCTACACACGTATAAATCTCAATTCGAAGTCGACGCTTTTTTTTTGTTGTTTTCTCCGGTAAAATTTAATTTCCGCGACTAGACGCAACAGAAACGACAATGGTCATATCGCGTTAGCAATTTTGTTTTATGCCTCGTAAGGGGTTGATGGCTTATCGAAATTTCTAAAGAACGAGAACGTTTTAAACAATTTTTAATAACCTGCCAGACGTATACGCCCGTTAAAGCGTCTCTCGTTCACTCCGACTTCCTCCCTCGATATCCACCCGAGAATCCTTTTTTTTATTCTCCTGCCTCGATCAACGCCACCGATGCTCGTCTCCTTTCTACCTTTCAGCTGTCGCTCCCATGTACGTTTTGTTTTTCGTACACGTTTTAATTTTTTTCAAACCGAATGCTAAAGGAATTGGCGTGTGCGCGTATAACCGAGCGACGAAACACGTCGATAATAATAATTAAAATCTTTCGGTCTGGCAACTTGGCGGAACACGTCACGCGGTGGTTGGGCGAACGGGCGATGGCCAGACGGACGCTTCTCCTCTCGCAGTATCGAGCTCTGTAGCGCGTCGCGCACGCACGTTTTTCACCCCTGTTACTGCCTTTTATCACTTATTTTTTTTTTTTTATTTATTTCATTTTTCATATCGTAGCGCACATCGACAGAGGCGGAGCCGTTTAACAAAAAATGTTTTCGATGCGCGAAATTGTCGGGTTGACGATTCGTTCCTCGCTCCCGTCCGGAAAATTGATACATCCGAAGTGTTTAGCGAACCGAATCGTCGAACTCGTCTCGTACGGCTCGCGCGTGCAGCGTAACTAGAGCGAAATGCTCCTGGCCGTTACTCTGTCAGAGTAATCAATTTACGACGATATGAAAAAGTAATACGACTGTATAGTTCGGTTAACTGGTGCGTACGTCGACGAACCTAATATCGTTGTTGCATCCCAGTTTCCCGGTCGAGTTCGCGTTACGGATCGAATGATTTTTTCTCGAATCGGGCCAAATACTTTTCCAACGGAGAAATTCGAGGGAAAATAAGAAATTTAAATGGACGATGTAGACACGACGCTAGGGAAAAATTTACTTGGTAACTAAATCAATTAAAGCGTCACGGTAATTTCCACCGTCTCGCGAAGCAATACCGCGCGCGCACGAGACTTAACGATCCGAAACTTATTTCCCTACGTACGTAACGAGAACGCGTCGCGGAATTAAGATATTTCCGGTTATCGTGACTTAAATCTCAAATTTCTTGCTTCGGCACGATTGGTGTCGAGTCGCGTTTGGATCGGAGCGTTTCATCGAATCGAATTCCATACGTAGGTGGAAGTTACATCCAGGGCATGTTTGAAAATTCATTCGATATCGTTATATCAATGGAATCGTGCCACTCGAGCTCTTATCGTTTTCACTTTCCCATTTACATGTTTACCTTAACGCGCTCGTGTGTGCGCATGCGTTGCATACAATGGCGCATGCCCCGACTATAAATGGCGCATCATCCGGATCAGTGTCAACAGGAACCGACGACTATTATTTACCTCTAATGACTCGTTAAGGATTCAGTCGATTCGAAACAATCGCTCGGCACGGTCTACACTATTTCCACTCCGCGTGAACGACCGTCGCTGTTATATAGCGTATTAGTCGGGACTTTCGGTACAAACGGAAACCCCTATGTCGGGGTTTGCCGACAATCGCGTCGAATCACTTCCAATACCTGCACCGACTCCACTCTGTAAAACGTTCGGGCATAGAAATGTGTATATATCGCACTATACTTTGTTCCACCGCGTATTATCCTTGACGTTGGCTAATATCTTTTTCCCACTGTTTAACCAAATAGAATTAGCTTCATTCGTACTAAATCCAATAATTTCCTCGACGAGTATCGGCGTTACGTGCTAATTACATCGTTATTTGCAAACGAGACCGTCCGCCAATTATCGAATTAGAAAAAATGGTCGTCTCAAAAATTGAAAAAAATAATATTTTTTGGTCAATTTGTGGCCGGTAATAATGAATCAAATTGAAGAATATTGATTTCGCTTTCGTTTTGATCGGATATAGATCTAAATATTGAGGTAATTGTTTACAAATATTTGATCTATTGTTCGATAAAGACAGTACCGTCAAACAGGCTTACTGTGAACAGGTTTTATAAGTTGTTTGTAGGTAACTTTTTCTTTAGTTATCAAATGATAAAAAAGTCAAGTTCCCACGTTATTATTGATATTTTTTTTAAGTATCAAAGTAACCACGTGCGTTGGGTTTCTTTGACAAGGCATTAAAATTCAATTGATATCAAAGATTCAAAGCGTAATGACATTATTTTGATAAGAAATTTAATATTTTATGCATTCTACCTAAAATTAAATGGAAAACAACGATTTTTTAATATTAAATTGTCATTTTTAGGAAAGATTTTACACAAAAATGTCAAGTACCTAGTTTACTATTACAGGATCTTAAGAATCAGCGTTGCAACAATTCGATCAGTAAACATACGAGCACTGAACAACCGATCAGGTTAAAAACTGGCAGGTACACAGAGCATTATGAGAAAAAATGGCTATTACTATTTTTTTTCCACAATTTTTGCCATAATTCTCTAGATACCCTCAAAGCTTTAACTCTCAATGCTGGCAAAAGTACGGATAATGTTTTTGAATCGTCCGTCGCCTGCAACGCGATTTCCAAAATTGCAGAAAAAAAATACTAACAGCCACTTTTTGCCATAATTTTCTGTGCATCTGTCAATTTTTAACCTGATCAGTTGTTCAGTGTTTACTGGAGTACTGACCGAAATCTCGTCGCATGTAACACTGACTCTTAATCAATATAGTCCGGAGCAACCAGTGTCGATCCCGGAACGTTCGAGCAACGCATGCAGATCTCGACTACAAACACACCTCACCATCGCAAATTCTATCTTTTCAGTCACGAAAACATCCAAGCATCGTGTATATGACTACGATAGCTTCCGGCCAACTTAACCTGGGTCCAAAAAAGTTCGCTCTTTAGCCGGTCAGATGTCACGGAGCCAACTCTTCGAGGCTTCAACTTTTGCCGAACATAGCTGATCTTCCTCCTAATCTCTGCAAACATAACCTCATCTTAGGTACAGTACATTCACGAAGGAATACATAAATAATTTCCGAGGCGAGGATTACCGCACGAACGATTTCGATAACGACAAGATGAGATAATATTTGCACTCTCGGGATGGTGGTCATAATTCGCCGAAGGTACTCTCTCTCTCGCAAACCGGACATTTCGTGTCAGAACATTGAACACGGGCCGCTATCTCCTCGTGCTGTAAAAAAAAGCGTGGTATATACTGTAATATAGTGTAACGAGAAAGAAGAGTACCATGGTATAGTCTCTCTCACCCAAGCAAAGGTTATATAGGTATATATACACATTTCAGTACCGCAGTAAGAGCGATACAGCACAAACGAAACACGATTGCAGACAAAGCCGCGCGAGGCGAATATAATCGCCGAATGCTGACTTCCACTTGGTTCTTATGGTTTTCTTGCGGTTTTCTTCTCGGAGCCACGCGGCGAACAACTCTTCTGGCTCTCTCTTCCTCTCAGCTACACATACATACACACTCTTTCAGTGTCTTACTGTGGGGCTACGAAGATCGTTAACTCCAAGTGGGTAATCATACCCACCGGTTTCACGCCGCAGCGCCGGACCGGACGCTCTTCTCTCTCTTTCTCTTTCTCCCTCACACTCTGTGCTGGGTTATGGAGAGCGCCTATACAGGGTGAGAAGATTACGTGGGATGTGCGGCTACCAGCGGCCAAATCAGCCACAACCCAAGCCCCACCGCAACGTGCGCTCCTGGGCTAATTTACTTTTATAGATTTTACGCTGGCTTATTTATTTTTTCACAAAAAAAACACCTCGCCCTCTTTTGGCACAGGATTGGCCTACATTAGCCACTGTTTCGCCACCAGTCGTAATTATACGAGAATTATGACGACTCGCGTGTTGAATTTGGTTTCAATCGTATCCGATCAGTTTTGGGTGTATTCTAGTTCAATTAAGAGTTGTAAGTTCTAACGGCTCATGGTTCGAGGTGTTGTCGAATAATTTGAGACTGATAAGATCGATGATAAGATATTTTTTTTTAATGCGCATGTAATAATTGGCGCCTTAAGCTATATTTTTAAGGACCCACCCGGTATGCAGCGAGTACATGTCGAAACGTGTATTCGTATATATTCAGGTTCGCTTGGTACAAACACACACACACACACACACACGCGCGCGCGCGCACACACACACACATGTATATATAACGTTGGCTCGACTCGGCTGGCAGGCATATAATTATATCCCTCAAGTCCGCACCTCGGAGAGAAGGGGCCGCCTTGTTAGCAAATCTCGCAAAGGGCCCCCCCCAAACACCTGCCTGATTGTTAATAATTTGCCAAGTTCGAGCATCACGATTGTAGCCCGTCGTTTCAGTCTGGCTCTTCGGCTCATGCTTTGCACTCTCCGCGCATTGTTCATTGCTAAAGTTTCCGAAATGCCTGTTTATATCGGGTACCTATATTCCCCGACAGAATACTGACAGCCGTTACCGGCATGCAACGTCTAGCAATCTCATGCATCCGTGATTATCAAGGTGGCACGGTCGCAAAGGTGGCTCAAGCTATAACGTTGTCCGAAACATTTTAAAATTACACCCAAAAATCTTGAACTACGCTGAAGATATTTAAATCTTGTGAAAAAAGTAAAAATAAATTGATACTTTTCGATATTTTCTTTTGATTAAAGAAATATGGGAGAAAATGTAAAATCCCGAGGGAAATATCAAAGCTGGTGCATATAAATTTTGTTGCGACTTCGATTAGTAATAAAGTAAATATAAATTCATTGAACTTTGCATGGTTCTATCTGTAAGCTATTTTAATATATAAAACCCAGGAATCTCATGCATTCGTGATTATCAAGATGGCGCGGTCGCAAAAGTGGCTCAAGCTATAACATTGTCCGAAACATTTTAAAATTACACCCAAAAATCTTGAACTACGCTAAAGATATTTAAATCTTGTAAAAAAAGTAAAAATAAATTGATACTTTTCGATATTTTCCTTTGATTAAAGAAATATGGGAGAAAATGTAAAATCCCGGGGGAAATATCAAAGCTGGTGCGTATAAATTTTGCTGCGGCTGCGATTAGTAACAAAGTAAATATTGATTCATTAAACTTTGCATGGTACTATCTGTAAGGTAAGGTATAGTAATATATAAAATTAAGGAATCTTACGCATCCGTGATTATCAATGTGGCGCAGTCGCAAAAGTGGCTCAAGCTATAACATTGTCCGAAACATTTTAAAATTGCATCCAAAAATCTTCAACTACGCTAAAGATATTGAAATCTTGTGAAAAAAGTAAAAATTGATACTTTTCGATATCTTTTTTTGGTTAAAGAAATATGGGAGAAAATGTAAAATCCCGGGGGAAATATTGATGCTGGTGCGTATAAATTCTGTTGCGACTTCGATTAGTAATAAACTAAATATATATTCATTGAACTTTGCAAGGTTCTATCTGTAAGCTATTTTAATATATAAAACCCAGGAATCTCATGCATTCGTGATTATCAAGATGGCGCGGTCGCAAAAGTGGCTCAAGCTATAACATTGCCCGAAACATTTTAAAATTACACCCAAAAATCTTGAACTACGCTAAAGATATTTAAATCTTGTGAAAAAAGTAAAAATAAATTGATACTTTTCGATATTTTCCTTTGATTAAAGAAATATGGGAGAAAATGTAAAATCCCGGGGGAAATATCAAAGCTGGTGCGTATAAATTTTGCTGCGGCTGCGATTAGTAACAAAGTAAACATTGATTCATTAAACTTTGCATGGTACTATCTGTAAGGTAAGGTAATATATAAAATCCAGGAATCTTACGCATCCGTGATTATCAATGTGGCGCAGTCGCAAAAGTGGGTCAAGCTATAACATTGTCCGAAACATTTTAAAATTGCATCCAAAAATCTTGAACTACGCTAAAGATATTTAAATCTTGTGAAAAAAGTAAAAATTGATACTTTTCGATATCTTTTTTTGGTTAAAGAAATATGGGAGAAAATGTAAAATCCCGGGGGAAATATCGATGCTGGTGCGTATAAATTTTGTTGCGACTTCGATTAGTAATAAACGAAATATATATTCATTGAACTTTGCCTGGTACTATCTGTAAGGTAAGGTAATATATAGAACCCAGAAATTTTACGCATCCGTAATTATGAAGGTGGCGCAGTCGCAAAAGTGGCTCAAGCCATAACATTGTCCGAAACATTTTAAAATTACACCCGAAAATCTTGAACTACGCTGAAGATATTTAAATTTTGTGAAAAAAGTAAATATAAATTGATACTTTTCGATTTTTTTCTTTGATTAAAGAAATATGGGAGAAAATGTAAAATCCCGGGGGAAATATCAAAGCTGGTACGTATAAATGTTGCTGCGGCTGCGATTAGTAACAAAGTAAATATTGATTCATTAAACTTTGCCTGGTACTATCTGTAAGTTAAGGTAATATGTAAATCCCAAGAATCTTACGCATCCGTGATTATCAAGGTGGCGCGGTTGCAAAAGTGGCTCAAGCTATAACATTGTCCGAAACATTTTAAAATTACATCCAAAAATCTTGAACTACGTTGAAGTATTTAAATCTTGTGAAAAAAGTAAAAATAAATTGATACTTTTCGATATTTTTCTTTGGTTAAAGAAATATGAGAGAAAATGTAAAATCCCGGGGGAAATATCGAAGCTGGTGCGTATAAATTTTGCTGCGGCTGCGATTAGTAACAAAGTAAATATTGATTCATTGAACTTTGCCTGGTACTATCTGCAAGGTAAGGTAATATATAAAACCTTGATTATAACCTCGAAGGCGATGTCTCCGATATCGGATAAATTCGCCCGTGCGCGAAATAAAATATTGTCAGATAATTGGTACCAGGTGGCAAAGGGGTGCTATTCGCATTAAAGAAAAAGCTTCTCCGCTTGCGTTGCGTTAATTACGATCACGAGCGAGAGGATGCGAACGCGCGTGGAGCCTTTGTCAATTTATCGCCAGCGTTCCCTCGAGGCTTTTTTTTCAATTTCCCGATCCACCGGGTCTCTCTTATTTCGCGGTACCTCTCCCGTGGATTGCGAAATGCTTTCTGGGAAAACGCGACGTTGCGCACTGAGATTTTGGAAAAAAAAAGATTGTACCGAAACGTCTCTTGTGTCTGCGGTAATTTTGTCCCCGTAAACGTGTTAATGCAACTTCATATCTGGGCCGTGAGTGAATTCGAGCGCCTTGGGATGTGAAAACCGGGGAAGCGTGAGATAAGGATTTTGATGAATAGTTCCGTTGGGAAATTCTGCTGTTATCACGCCTTTGAGGAGCTACATCGTGAGCCACTAGACGCTTCGCCGATTCCAAATGATAATAACACGTATATATATGTATATGTATACAGTATTGTAGACTCTTCCCTCCTTGCTCCTCCCTCCTTTTTCTCTGATACGCTACCTCGCCTCTTTCTCGATCCCTTTGGTCATGGTCACGCGATCGAACATGATCCAATCCTGCGGTATACGCGTTCCAACTATTGATCTCGGTCCAACACGACTGTATTTTAAATAATAGTTATCCATTCGAATACGATACAATTGAATATTAAAGCACGTTCGATCATCTATCTTCCCATCTGTCATCGATTCGCCGATAATTTATATTAATTTGATTTCTTAATTTTTTTCTATAATTTATTAACACTTTTACAATATCCTACGAGCTAATGAGTAATTATAAAAATGTTCCTTTTATGTTCGAATGTTCCAACGAATTGGATACAGTGGGCAATGAAATATTCGATAACGAGGTAGTCGCTGCGGCGGTGGACGAAATGGTTAAAATATTTCTCGACGAAGAAGAACGTTATATTTTTGCTATAATATCTTTGACTCGTTGGCTGACGGCGACGAATTAATTATCAGGGTATAATTAGCCCGGGCAGAATTATGAGTTTCAAGGAACGCTCGAAGCATTCACAGTCAGGTAAGCAGGAAGGTGTATGAAAGTCTTTGGACGTATATTTTAAATACCTGCCAGCAGACCTTCGTGCAACACGGTTAATACTTTCGAACCCAATCTATGAATCTTGGGCGTGATAAAGGCTTCAAAAGGATTTACTTTATTTTCGCGCTTGAATTTTCCTCTGGCCAGAGGTAAATTTGTAACGGTACGGGGAGTTAATTAAAATACCTTTACTTAAGAATACGAATGGGTTGAAATTCTCGTGCGTGTATCCGCGCGCACGTACACACAAACACACACACACGTGTTATATAAATTCCACGAGCTATAGACGCGAATGAAAAACATGGGTCATTGCGCTATAGCAGTAGCGAGGTTGAAGTAAAGAGAATTGCAGGAAAGACGAAGAAAAGGAAGAAAAAAAAGCCTGATGAGAAAATTAGAGCGTGCGGTGGCGAACGACTCGCGAGAGTCTAAGAAAATCTTATTTCTCGCGAGTTCCCGTGCATAACTCAAACGCGTGACAGAAGCGTCGGGGTTCGATATTGAAAATCAAAGACAGGAAATTCTGTTGATGAATATCTGAACAGCATTTCGTACTATTTCATTGGATAGAGAAGGTGAGAGCACGAGCACGATTCTCGCCCTCGCGTATAATCATGCCCTTTCCCTCTTCCTCTCTCTCCCTCTCTGGTTCTCTCCTCCCTTCTCTCTTCTTCCTCACCAACACTTCCAAACGCTTCTTCCTTCGCGGACAGTCCTCATTCTATTGATTAATTCATTAGTACCGGCAATTAGCCAACTCTTGTTTGAAGCTCAATGCACGCTAATTTCTATCTCGTAATTATTCCGTCCGCATGACTGCGAATTCGATCGTACTATAGACCATAGAAGGTGACGTTTTCCCCGTGCGAAACCGTTCGCCATCAGCCACGTGCAAGCACACATTCAATCTCCTTTCATTCTACGTTCTTCATGCTCGACTTGGTTCGGTCCTTCCGCCGCTTAATACCTTCCTCTTTGATCGCACAAATTCCAACGTTATGAGGCAATAACGATTGTACTATTTCTTCGTGATTGTAATTATGAGAAATAATCCAAAATTCGATTCGAATCGTCAATTATCTCGGAAATTAATGAGAAGTTTTGTCGTATTGATTCGAGGCAGAAGCATCGTCGGAGTTCACTTGTAAGGCAATATGGAACCTCTAAATTTCTAATTACACCGAATTTATGTTATTTCTACGTCATAAGTTAATATATACATATATATATATACGTATTTATATTTGAACTGACGTAAACAAGTGTCTGCGAGACAGTAAGGGCGTGAAAGGTGGTACGGACTTACGCTCCAACTTCCGGCCTGCTCTTCCTCTCTACCTTCGTCTCTTCCTTTCTCGCTATAGCCCACAGTCACAGTGAAAACAGCTTTCGGCATTGTCTTCCATCAACTGGGTTGGCATCCTGCTACTACTCTCTCTCTGTACGCCAAATGCCTCGTCGCTTCTCTTCGTTCTACGTGGTAAATTGTATGTAGTTTAGGGGTGAGAATGTGTAAGAGGGAGGGCAAAAGAGGGAGAGAGAGAGAGAGAGGGAGCGAGAGAGAGTAGATGACAGCAATGTGGCAGGCTTTGCCTCGTCTATCGTGTATGCGCAGCATTATGCTGCTCGTTTCTCTCGGATAGACGCATCAGTCTGTCGCTTCATCAAACGGTGCATGAAAATCCACGATTATTACACCCCGTTCCTTCCGTCGCGAGATGATTGCGTTCTCTATGCTTTGTGCGTGTATTTCGGCCTCTCCGCGTTCGGTTGTATCGCACAAAGGTTCGCGGCGTCGCAGAATCGGCCTAAATTACATACCACGAGATATCAATCAAAATTGTTCGATGTAAACGCAACAGAGGAATGACGATAAAGAATGGGAAATTCGAGGTTGTTACTCGCAAAATTACACCGCGGGTTCGGGCTAAAAAGAAAGCTGCGTTTTTAAATGTCGTCGCTGAAGGACGGAGATAAGATTTTAATGGAAAACAGGGCAATTCCTGTTCGACCGTAACGAATAAATGCGTTGCGTGTTTCTCGCGGTCGTTTTTAACGAAAAGTTCGCATTGCACCGCTGCCGGGCTCTCCCTTTCTACTCGGAAAGTGCGGATATCCCACGCCGGGGTCCACTTTCCCACATCGGGCAAAGTTTTAACTGCGGTAGTTACCCCTCGCGTGCTTCGCGAAAACACAGTTACGGAAATCGACGCGGACGGGGATATATACGGTACGGGAGAGGGCGTAGAAACTGGGGAGGAATTGGAGTTTGGAGCGTTGGAGCATCAGGTAGCATCTGTTCACGTTGTGTTTTCGACGGTGACTACACTCTTGCGCTAACTACAAGCGGAGAACTAGGAAGGTTAACGGATTAAAAAAAAAGAAGAAATATCATTATTTAAATTCACAAAATTGGACAATTCTTAACAAGTTTTAAAAAAAAATGATCTTTAAATAAATATTTGAAACACGAAGTATCCAGATTACTAAATCTAAAAATACTCGTACGAGCGATGACTTGAGATTCGGGTCGGATGTATTTCTCGGTAACGTTTGAAGCAAGAGCCCCTTTCCACCCTTTATTGCACAGGAACTCGCCGAGTGCTCGATACTTATGCATTAGCTCGAAGAGCCTCTGGATCAAAGCGATCCATTCGAAGCATCGCCCAGACAGAAGAGAGAGAGAGAGAGAGAGAGAGAGAGAGAGAGAGAGAGAGAGAGAGAGAGAGAGAGAGAGAGAGAGAGAGAGAGAGAGAGAGAGGGACAGATAGGAGTAAGAAAGTGGGGTCGTCGTTCTCGCTGATGCGAATTGGTATTGAAGGTAGAACGCCTGGCGGGTCTCAGACATCGAGAGCGACTTGTAGCCTCGGTGGAAGATTCTTGTCACGTGATATTAAACACTGATGCATCGGTTGGAACCGAGGGCTCGCTGTCGATGACGGCGAGGTATGAGCAGGAGGGATAGTGGCGTGGCAAGGTGGAGCTCTCGTCATTTACGAGCACACAGTGAAACGCGTGATATACACAACGACACGTCGCGATGCATAAGCGATATACAGGATTGGCGTATATAACGAAGGTAATGGAGAAGGAGCGAGGGCGAGAGGGCGAAAGGGAGGCATGGTTGCGGTGGCGACGCCGGGACGAGATGAGAAGATGAAACGAGGATGGTAGATCCGGTCGAAAGAGTGTCCGTCGGGGCCGAGGTTGCGAGCACCAAGAGAGGTAGGCACGGGCTGCGGGCGCGAAGGCTGAGGCTTGTTAGCGCGATGCGAAGCTTGTGATCTGTACACCAGCCGCGCGTCACGCCACCTTCATCTCTTCTCGCTCCCCAACACCGTCCAGCAGGCACCACCATCACTACCACCACCACCACCACCACAAGCCCCGCCCGATCATTGCTATTTCATGCTGCTGTTGCTCCTATAGTCCATATAGTCCATATATATATAATATAATATATAATATATAATATATAATATATAATATATAATATATAATATAATGTATAATATATTAATATGTAATGTATAATATATTAATATACATATATAATATTATAATATAATATATATTAATTTATATATACCAATATATAGCATATTATATATTATATGATATATTATAGTATATTATATAATATATATTATATTAAAATACATATAGTATAATATATATATATATATATATATATATATATATATATATATATATATATATATATATATATATATTGAGATAGACCGCCAGAGAGAGAAAGAGAGAGGGTGAGAGAGAGGAGGGGGCGAGAGAGACAGGGAGGGAGAGGGAGAGAGATATTTGGTTGATTTCGACACGCTCAAATACCCCTGACTCTCGCAAACGAAACAAAATTGTTGGTTAGCCGACGCGACCGGCTCTTCCTATATAATAGTGAATGACACGAAGGACATTCACGAATACAGAAAAGAAACACGAGAATGCCAATATGGGCAAATCACTATCCAATGTTCATAGCACACGCTTGTAACGCAACTCCCGCCCCTATCTGCGCACGTACGAGGTTAGCGTGTTTGTCCTCTGTTTCGCGGACTATCGCCCTCCGTTACTTTTTTCTTGTTCACATGCAGACCGAGGACTACTTAGTCCTTACCGCGTTCATCAATGTCCGGAAGAAACCTCGCATAAGGATTCGCGTGTGAATGATACTCGTATGTCGTGACTCGAGCGCATTTCCTTCGACAAAGTTGCGACTTTACGTACGTAAAGAAATTACACATAGGAAAAAGGTGTTCGATGGCTGATACAACACTATCTCTGTATCTACCGGATACACGTAACATCGTATTACGATAGTTATCGTTATTTGAATTATTGGCATTATCGGTAAGCGAGGGATGGAAAAATGATACGAGAATCCATCGTAAAAGTCAGTGCGAATTGAAGTTTTGGCGTGGATGCGAAGAAAAGCGTTGGAACGTACGAAGCATGCCTGGAGGCACGGAGTTAGGCTTCTCCGTCGAAGAATGTAATTCTCATTTCTTCGAGACGTAGGACTCAAGAGGGGCTTTAAAACTCGGTGCTTTTTTTATATTGTTGCCAGTGCCGCTTGCGCTGGGAGTGAATGTGCAATTCGGTACAGGGATGAGCCTTTCGTTGTTACGCTATATAGCACGGAGAGCGGATGCCTCGGGGCGTACTTGGCTCTAAGCACAAAAAGAAAAGAAACGTTGGAAGGAGCTCTCTCTCTCGCAGAGGGAGTGAGATAGAAACAGCGAGAGAGCTTTAATGTTTCGGCGCCGTGTTTCCGCCCTACCAGCCAACGCGCGAACGTACGAGCATCCATTGTTCCTTCTCTTTCTTTCACTACGCGTCTCAAGTGGGGAGACAATATTTGCAGGCAATAATGAAGGTCTAACGTCCGGGCGAAGTTGGGTACATACACGAAGAGGATTCTCCTCGTGTGTTTACACAACGTTTATCATTTTTCCAGACATCTCGCGGGGTTGAGGATATACACACAGACACACATATGCGTGTATTTGTAGTCAAGTGCGAGCAGGTCTCGGCTTTAGAGAGGGAGATGTACGTTGCACACGTTGCATACAAACACATATCGATGTAACCATGGCCGTGAAACACCTCTTTCCCTCTAGACTCGAAGACTTCTCTCTCTCTCTCTCTCTCTCTCTCTCTCTCTCGTAGCCGTAAACTCCCTTCGTGTAGGTGCCTACACGCGCCTCGGGGTGTAAATAAGCAGTCGTCAAGATTACACTTGATCACAGGGAGCCCATATGCCCATAACCGTACGCCACACGTTCGACTTATTTTCCATCCCAGAAAGTTGCAGGAGCGTTCGAAAGGGAGTGCGGGGAAACCGAGGTCAAATTTGATGAGAGAGGGAATAGGGTGGTCGGGGAGGTTCGAGCACTTGAAATTGCTCGAAACTGTACCTCCACCAAAACGTTTCCGAGGGCTTATTTTTTTGGATTTTAATAGGAAGGAAAGGGTCGTTCTCGCCACGCGCTGGTACCGACTAGACTTTTAATTAAATTCTAGAAGGGTCGGACTTTTTGAGGTCGTTCAATCTCGTTTAACTCGAGCAAGATTCAATTTCAAAAAACATTTCGACGGTTCCACTCGTTACCGATTCCTTTCGGTGCGCACCAACAGTGGATTCAGCCACGCGACAAAGATGACGTATTTTCGCAAGTACTCGACAACATTTCGGGTAATTTCAACCGCGTGCGCAAATACAACTACCCGACTTGCTTGCTCTTTAGTACAAACGTACGTATAGAACGTTTCTGGTATGTATATTCGTCGGAGAGAGTTGAGTCTCTATCGCATAGCGATGCAACTTCGATTTAGTCCACCAGCGGCAAAAGTGGGCGAGTATATACCGCACCAACGTTTCGTACCTATGAGTGTGAATAACGTCAGTACACCAGTATGTAAACTCCTAAACGAATTCTGGTGCATAATTCCTGACTGTGTGCTTAACGAAATTCGAGTGAGCCAAATAGAGCCAGCGGTAGCAAGGCACATGCACACCACCACCATCAACAGCACCTCTCGTGTATAACGCGAAGCACGAATTTCGCTTTGGTTAACTGACTCTGTTGGGTTAGGAGGTTCTTTCCATCAACCGCTACAAGTTGAGTCAACCGGGATGTCAAAACCACGTTTTACTTTAGAATTTCGGATTAACGATTGATGCGAACATGGAATTAACACCACTGTTTTATCTGGGAAAATAGACGTCCTATGGGGCCGAATTCTCGTTAGTAACGTCGCTGAAGCTTTAATAACGTCATGGAAAAGTACATTGCTAATATTTTGATCAAGTAATTTCCATCGTTTAATCTCAGTTTCATCCATCGAGGATCGATCTGGTCGCTTGTACCTACTAGTTTCGATTTTGACCTAAATTATCGTTTTCGAATTTTCGAAACGCGAGTCATATTGCGCGATAAATTATTTCGTTGGGACGTTAAATAATTTCTCATTATCGCGTTGTCATCTCGATCTAAGATTAGACCTTCGGAAAATTTTAACGACAGTTATTCTCTACGCCTAATTTTATTTTTCGAGAGATTTTACCCCATCCTTCCGGAATAACGAAACGTCTGGTAGATACGAGCCGGGCGCAAAACGTATCGATTTTACTTTCAAATTATCGCGATATGAATTGTAGATTCGCGCGTTGAGTGCGTATATGCATCACGACGGGATGAGTGAAAAGGGAAAGTGGAAGCAGGAGGCATTATCGCACATACGAGCCTTCGCAATAGTTTCACGTTTCCCTTTGGTTTTGCTTCGCGCTCTGTAGGATCGTTCGTCGCAGAATTAATATCATCTTTGATCAAACCACGTATGCTCGCAATTCGCACACCCTCGGTGCCATTAGCATTCGACACTCTACGATCATCCTGTGTACAAACTCGTGAGCGAACGTTACGTTACACGCATAAGAATTATTAGGAACCTCTCGCGATTTCGAACTGACGAAGGGCTGTATATTGTTATACACAAAATACGTATTAACGTATCGATTTGCGAATATACAGGGTGAGGCACATAAAGCGTTACAAGCAATATCACTCAAAGTATTGAACATATCCAAAAATGTTTCAGATGAAAGTTGTACTGTGTGAAGGTAGCCATCAAATGCGACCAATTTTGTTTAGAAAATGAAGGTGACTTTTCGAATATACAGGGTGAGGCACGTAAAGCGTTACAGAGCAATATCACTCAAAGTATTGAACATATCCAAAAATGTTTCAGACGAAAGTTGTACTGTGTGAAGGTAGCCATCAAATGCGACCAATTTTTTTTAGAAAATGAAGGTGACTTTTCGAATATACAGGGTGAGGCTCGTAAAGTGTTACAAACAATAGCGCTCAAACTATTGATCATATCCAAAAATGTTTCAGGCGAAAGTTGTACTGTGTGAAGGGAGCCATCAAATGCGACCAATTTTTTTTTAGAAAATGAAGGTGACTTTTCGAATATATAGGGTGAGGCACGCAAAGTATTGGAAACAATAGCGCTCAAACTATTGATGATATCCAGAAATGTTTCAGGCGAAAGTTGTACTGTGTGAAGGGGGCCATCAAATGCTACCATTTTTTTTTGAGAAAGTGGAGGTGACTTTTCAAATATACTGGGTGAGGCACATAAAGTGTTACAGAGCAATAGCGTTCAAACTATTGCACATATCCAAAAATGTTTCAGACGAAAGTTTTACTGTGTGAAGGGGGCCATCAAATGCGACCGTTTTTTAAAAGTAAAGGTTGACTTTCACTTTACGCCTACTCCTCCACCGAAATAAAAAAAAATTGATCGCATTTGATGGCTCCCTCCACACCGTACAACTTTTATTTGAAACATTTTTTCGCGACGTCTTTATAATACTATCAAATATTTGGTAATGATCCGAGATATTTAGATTTGTACTATCGATACCGACCTTGAATGACCTTGAACGATTTTGACTCCCCAATGTTTTTATACGGCTTAAAGTTCTCTACAATTTGATTACAAACAAATATATCATCCTATTTAAAAAAGTGGAGTCGACCTTGACGTATTTTCAGCGTCTCCACCGATAAAAAAAAGGATAGTCCAGTATGATAGCCTTCTCGAACACTGAAATTGTTATCTGAAACATTTTTGGATATGATCAATAGTATGAGTGTTATTGCTCTGTAACACTGTATGTGCCTCGCCCTATATATTTATACCCTGGATCCATTTAATATTGATACGGCGTTATACAAATAGTCCAAATTAACGAGACAAACGATTGGCTCGTTAAATTCATAACACAATTATTGAAGCCGGTAACGACGTTTCTAAATAATGGGATTTCGAGAATGTTGAAATTTTTACATGAAACGTTTTCAATTTTTATCCATCGATCACTGGAGAATACGACGGAATTAAAATGGTTTACAATATATCGATTTTATTCAGCTTCATTGTTTCGAAAAACTTGGGAATCTCTTTTGTACTCGTACGGATTTCGTCTCTCCTTTATCGAAATTTTGTTATTTTGATCGTTTTTTTTTTCTTTTGATTTTTTTTCATACTTTTTTTGAAGTGCTAAAGATGAGAAGTGGCAGGATATCGATTTTCGCGTAAGCACGGTTCTGGGCATCTCTACCGTAGAAAGGAGACACGCGCACAGTCAAACGCGTGTGTATATATACGTTCGTGCAAGGGAGGTCCACAGTGCCCCTAGAGTTTTTTTTCCGGAAAAAGTCTCGTAGCTGCCAACTTTATTCGTTTTCTCTCCCGGAGCTCTGGGGACGGGCCATTCGCAGGTTTCACGACCTCTAGAGCGAGGAGAAGAGAGCAAACGCTCTGATGGTTTCACGGCTGTCGCAAGAAGAAGAAAGAGGAAGAAGAAGTAGTAGAGGAGAAAGCTCACGTTACAGAGAGGAGCGATAGAGGGATTATAGAGGGGAAGAAAGAGGTCGTAGAAAGAGAAAGAAAAAAGAACGAACAGGAAACTCATTTAGGGAATATTACTCTTCGCGGAAGTAGGACAACAATATTAGACATGAGGTTTTTTCAAGCTCCCCAATACGCGAAGACCTATTACTATTAAGTCTGCCTTAGGGGACTAATGGGCTAAAAGAGTTTTTCTATAATAATAAAAGTTGCGCTCGAACGATCATCCTCCAAATGTTCGTATCGCTTCACAGCCGAATGAAAATATAATTTATTCGTGCTTATGTTTTATCAGAGATCAATGTCACCATTCTTGTCACTGTCTATCAAAAACAGGTTTTTCCAAGCTCCCTAAAAAGCGGAGACCTATTATTATTAAAATTACCTTAGGGGTGTAATGACGTAAAAGAGTTTTTCTCTAATAATAAAAGTTGCCCTAGAACGATCATCCTCCAAATGTTCGCATCTGCGTGACAGCTGAATGGAAATATAATTAATACGGGCTTATGTTTTATCAGGGTTCAACGTCGACATTTTCGTCATTGTCCACCAAAAATCCACTTGTACAGTATAATGAGATACAAATTTGATCAAATCTGACAATTCATTATCTCGATAAAATATGGATTTTTTATTTAATCTGTCATCGATGGTAATCCCAGGAAATTATTTGGACAAAAAAAATAAAGGGACATTATTTCAACATACAATGATGGAATAATCAGACGTTCGAGTAATTGATACTCGCCATAGCCTAAAAAGCTGAGCAGAAAAATTTTCATACGTTAATATACGTTTCATTGATTTTTCTCTCTTCATGCACGCGCTACCACCTATACATATCGTCTAATAAAAAAGCTCGACGGAAAAAATTGGGTACCGAGGTCCTTGTCGGGACTCTATGACTTTTTACAAGAGATTTTTTCGCTGGCTTTGTCGCGTTGTAGGTCTCTCCCACTCTCGTTCTCTTTGCCTCTTTGTCTGTCCCAACTCTCGGATTATATACACCAGAAAGAGGCACAAGCCTGAGCAAACGCAAAAGGTATATAGGTCGCCCTCTTTCTCGCTAGCAGATAGGAACGAGAGATTGGTGTAGTACATGGTAGAAGCATCGTGAAAAAGGGATGGAAAGGGAGGCAACGAAAGAGATGGAGGGAGAGAGAGGGAGCTATTTTGCGTTTACGCATCGGAGGACGAGATGCTGTGCCTGCACTGCCAGAGAGACCGACGCAATTTTACGGTCTGTCGGGGAGCTCCGGAGAGAGAACGTTACCGCGATGCCTCTCTGACGAAAACACCTACTTTTTCTTTCTCTCTATCTCTCTTATTTTGCCCCTCTCACCGTTGAGCTCGGTCGTTGCATGTGTTAGCACATTCTATATATGTATATAAGGTTGGAGCGCAGTAACGACGAGACTGGCATGGCGTACGAAATTAGAAGAAAAAAAAAGAGCGATGATGAAGAGAGGGGGTGGTTTGTAGTATATTACGCGCGTGAGAAGAGAGTCCTGAAACATCAAGGGCGAGACAGGAAGGTGGATTATACCGTGACGATAATTATCTTTGGACCGTGGTTATTATATTTCGTTACACAGACATTGTCTCGGTAAAAATGTTTCTACATTTTCAAATCCAACTATATTCGCAATTTCAAAATTTACGATTGTAATTTGTAACGTATCGCGTTAATACGTGGTCGATCCTCGACTTGACAAAATATTTTATTTCCTACGAGGTATTTCTCAAAACGATGAAAAAAAAACGTCAACTGACATTTCTAAAATAAGCGTTGGTACTTTTTCATAAATATTCTGATTTGCATTGTCAAGTGATTTGTAACGTTTATGTGCAATCCATCTTTCTATACGATGTGTACACGAGATAAATACGAGATAAAGCGGAGTGTACGCTTATAATCTCGATGATCGGTGGTTATAACCGCAAAACGTGGTTGCGTACACGCCGGTTCGCCACTATATACGCCAGTTAAAGTTAACCAGATGTGAATAATACGAGCCGATAAGTTAGCACCTTGTACATAGAGCCCTTGTTAAGTCTTCATGGAACTTCGCCGCTGGAGTTTCACGTCTCTCGGCGATGATGATGGGCGATGCGTGTGCGTGCGCCGTGTTACCCAGCAACCATCGATGTTCCGATACGTGTATGTGTGTGTGTACCTGTATCGATGATATCGGACTGCTTGGATATATATATATATGTATATATGTACAGATATTTACGTAGCTGCAAAAGATAGAAAGAGAAAGGGAGCGGGAGAAACAGGGCGCGAGCGTCGTAAATTCAAAAAGCTATTAAGTCGCTCGCGAGAGCCGCAGTTTGCGCGGGCTACAGGAGAGAAATGCAATAGCGATCGGGAGAGGTGAAGCAGCCCGCGAGAGCCACCGTGTGAGGCTACGTTGAAACTGAAAGAGAGAGAAAGGAAGCGACGCGAGAGAGAGAGAGAGAGAGGGAGACGAAATGGTGATATACCTGCCGAAACAAGCGAGAGAGAGAGAGAGAGAGGGTGAGTGTGAGAGGGCGAGCTATAAATTATTTTCAGCGCATAAATTCCAGCACTTTAATTATTCCCTGACTCATCAAGTTAATTGGGCCGCAATCCTCGAGACAGTGTGCTACGCTCGTAAAGACAATAAACTTCTAATCGCTCTCTCACTCTTCTCTTTCTCTCCCCCTCTCTCTCTCTCGCTCCTCCCTCTTTGCTTTCATCCGTTCTTCCATACACGTATCGATAGTTGTCTATATATATATATATGTATATAGCTAACACGTTGCGCGCACTATCGCGAGATTGCATTTCGTCGATTAATGGTAAAAAGAAAAGAAATATTGACCAATCGAATATATTTCAGTAACCAAATTACAGCGGGCATGATGTTACACGTATCAACGATGGATGACGCGCTTGTTTATAATAGGCTGATATTGCGTAGAACGTATTTTCCAATATTACTATCCAGTTGGTTCTCATAAACACTGAAAAGACATACTGACATATCGAGAGAGAGAGAAAGAGAGAGCGGCAGAGAGGGAGAGAGAGATGTAGTGACAGAGGGAAGGGCTGAGGGCGAGAAAGAGTGCATTACTGGAGTGCATGGTATATCAAATATTTAACTATTACCGTTCGTGCCATTCGTGCATCGCGTAATATATTTCATTGTTACACAATGTTTTAACTATATATATCTCCATGCTTTTACGCGTAGGTATATGGAAGTGAAAAGGGCCGTTAATAACATATCAAATAAATATATGCACTATATGAGTCAATACACATATGGACACACAAATGCACCTGACGTACGTACACACCGAGAGAAAGAGACAGATAGGGAAAGAGAGAGTAAGATAGACAGCGAGAAAGAGAAAGGGAGAGACAGAACGCGAGGTGTAGGAAGGGGTTAGGTCAAACGGACGGAACGAGATGGCGGACAAGACCGATAGAGTCTATTAAAAGTCATCGTTATCGCATTCATATTATCCTCTACGCGCCAGAAAAAATGTCCCGGTTAAACGAGGCTACGCATAAAAAAAAAGGGAGAATAAAAAATAAAAGAGCGCGAGAGAGAAAAAAAGAACGAGCTTTGTCACGATAGCATACTAGAGGGCGAGTTTTTGACCATCCGACCACGGGGGCTTTCGCTCGTCGTTATCTTCTCGCCTGTATATTGTAGCTTGGCACACACACACGTTGGTCGACAGGTCTCTCGTGTTACTGCCGACCCGAAAAATTGCTACACAACGCTCTCCTCTCCCCCTTTCTCTCTGTCTATCTGCCTGTCTCTCTTTCTCTCACACTCTGCCATCCCTCCTCAACCGCTCCTTCTCTCTTCGTATGAAAGCAGAGCGAGCAAAGCGATGGAGAGACACCGCAGAGCGGCAGTTCGCTCTGCTGGTCGAGCTCATGGTATGGCAGAGTCCAGCGCTCTACGCCACCGCACACCACTGTACGGCCAATTTACTTTCCCAACTCCTAAACGGGACCACCAGCATCTACGTACATACAACCCTCACCCGTGCTATCCGTGCGGGCAGGACCGCACAGTCCCCAGGACACGTATCAAAAGCGATGGTGCGACCTTCACGTCCATTCGACCCCTGGGTATAGAAGAATGCGAGGAATAAAAGCCAGGACATATATCCCTCGAAATACATATAAATATATATATATATAGTTATATACAGATCTAACCAAGCCGACTAAGCCTTAGCTCCTTATCACCGATAGCTCGTCACCAGATACATTTTCTCTTTTCATTCTATATCCAATATACTGTATCTCCATTTTCCTTACTTCTCTATAGAGAAAATATTTCAAGCTAGAGAATTACATAGTCGGTGCGAAGATAAGTATTGTAACTGGATTTGGAAGAGCTCGTGTTTGTTTGAAGACGTTAGAAGAGATTTGAAAAAGTAGAGGAAAAAAAAATACGGGAATATCGACGTTATGTGTGTACAGAGGAAGTCAAACGGTCGAGGGGTTCTTCATACTTTTTTGGTGTACGGTCGATGCCACCCGGGAACGCCGAAAAATACTGTCCCCGCATGTGCGGCAATAACGTCAATCACCGAACCACGAATTCCGTCATTCTCCTACCTATAGCTCCAGGCCTATGGTCTACCACACATGTACAGGAGGCAGACACCGAAAAAAGCCCATTCTTTGATCTATCATTTATTTTTATTATCGTTTTTATATCGCGCTCGGTTAAAACCTTTGACCGAGGACGTATTAATGAAAACGGGGTGATTCGTATACATTTTTGAAAAATCGGGAACCCTAAAAATACGTAAATATAAAACCGACGGGAAATATCGCGTCAATCATTGTAATGAATCGCTCCTCGACGAGCTGGAAAACGCAAAGTGCCAACGACGATTGTCGATATTCATTTATCATTTGTGAAACACACACACACACACATATATATATATAATATCTGCAAATCAGTTTTTTCTCCTACCTGGAAATAAAAAAAAATCACGTCATCGCCTCTCAATAACGCGATGGCACACGTTCGATACGAGTTCTCTTCGAAAGGTTCGAAAACCTACAAAACTGTTGATCATGGACATTTTTTCGTTTTTTCATTTACGTTTTTTATTTCACAGAAACGTGGATATTCATTTTTAAATAAATCGCGACGGGTCCCAGATGGTTTAAAAAAAACGATTGACGATATAGCAAACGATCGAAATAATATTAGAATCGACACGTCGGGGCACGTCGAATAAAGAGGAAAGGTGTCGATGAGAATAAAGTGAAATTCGATCATTCTCGTAGTGGGCGATCCGCCGGGCGTGTGTCGAGGCATGGCTGAAAGTGCGTGATAGAGACCGAAGCGTAGCACACGAAGAAGCAGGTTTTACAGTTTTTACGGTCCACCGACGATGTCCAACAAGCCTAGAGATCGTTCGCGAGCAGACTGTTCCCTTCCTTCTGCCCTTGTCCTCGTACATAGATGGAACCGGGGTCATTTGCACCAAGGGCGCAACGTGCGCGATCTACTACGCGTATATCGAATGGCTTATATCAAACGTGGCAAATTTCACCCCGTTCTCTCTTACCAACATACATATAGATTTATATAGGTGCGTGTGAACGCTCCGCGTTACATTCTGGCGATGTTCGTCCTCTCCGCGCGACGGTTAGTCATGTTACATGGACTATACACGTAGCATAATAGCTAGTGAGTCTCGACAAGGCGTCTGGGCGTCCGGTTGCCCGAATCAAATCGCGCGGGTGTTCTCTCGCTTTCGTCCAACCGAGAGAGTCTTGCTATGTGTATATATATATATATATGTATATACCACCCGTCGGCTATGTATTAAGGGCGAGTGTGAACGACGTGAAATGAATTCCTATGCAAAGTGGGGTGCGCAAGGCTGCCGCTGTGTATGCTGCTGCTTTTGCCGGAGCGGCTGGACCATGGAGACTCGATTCGTATTTTTTTCTTCTCGTCTCCTTCCATATGGCTAGGTGCGCTCTGGTCTCATTAACGGACCTCGTTTGTTTTGCAGCGCCGCGAGGGCACGCCCTCGTTCACGCACGTCATTCCTTCTCTCTCCCCCTCCTCCTTTTTCACTCTCCTCCTCGCTCTCTCTCTCCCATTTTTTCTTGCACCTTGATCAACTCCATAGGTATATATCTATATGTATGGTATATACTTAATATACCAAAGGTTTATAACGAGTCCTTGTTTCACTCTACCCCTTTCTCTCTCTCCCTCTCTCTCTTTCTCCGTCTCTCTCTATCGCGCTCACATCTTTCGATCTACCGATGATGGAGCGGCGTCTTTCCTTCTGACGGTTGGGTTGCGGGGCTACGACTCTGCGGCCTGGTACACGCTCGTATCGTCCGCGAAAGTATACTTTGAAGCCCCCAACGGCATAAGTATCTCCCCCCTGTTCTTTCGCGGGCGCGCATACATATTCATGGCGTCATTACCGCCCCATGATCCATGGCAGTGCTAAACGTTTCTGCCGCTGCGCTCTTGAAAAGGAATGAGAGAGATGGAGAGACTGAACGAGAGAGAGAGAGAGAGAGAGAGAGAGAGAGAGAGAGAGAGAGAGAGAGAGAGAGAGAGAGAGAGAGAGAGAAAGAGAGAGAGAATGTCTGGGCGAGAGATTCGTGTTCTGCCTTCGCCTGCTTATTATATACGACCAGGCTCTGTCTACTTCCTACCTCTATCCCTTCGGACTCTCCTCACGGCTTTCCGAGACGCGTTTCTCGACTCTCCCGAAGTATTCACATGCCGGTTAACACGTTCTCGCTGCTTCGTTTCATACTTCTTCGTGGAACGCGCATTTATGTATTGATGATGAACGTATTTCGTTGCTACTATCTCGAATACGTTGAGGTTAATCGTTTTCCCCGTAAGATGCAACATTTTTTCTTCGTATATTCGAAAAGTACGGATAAGCTTAGGAATCGTTGAACGACCTGAATTCAAATATTTAGTAGCGAAGTCGTTCCGGAAAGGCGGAAAAAACTCAAGTGTAGGATAGTCCTGTCAGGATCGATAATAGAGCCAGTGCGAGATCATCCGAAGAAATTTCACCGAGGAGTTATATGACGCTTCGAAATCGTGAGACGGAGAGAGGGAGGGGAAGGGGGCATGGGGATAAGTACCTTTTCGCCGAGACGAACTCCCGACAGTCACTCTCACGAATCTCACTCGTTCGAAGAGTTTTCGCTCGAGATAGGTATATATACGCGGTGTGGGAAATCGCAATTCTTGCCAGAGATAAGTTTTCTCCGGGTGTAACCGAAGGTAAGACGAAGAGAGGAAGAGAGAGAGTGAGAGTGAGAATGAGAGAAGGAGAGAGAGAGAGGGAGTGAGATAGTCAAAGAAAAAGAGGGGATTGCCTCGCCGGATTAATCATGCGGGTGATAAGATTATATTGCGAGGGTACGCTGCGAGAGAATGAAGGGAGAAGAGAGGTTCGAATGAGCGAGAGGAAAACTAATTCGATTTTCGTGAGATACCCTCGGATTTTCACTTTTTTTTCCTTCATGTTTTCAATAATTCGTCGAGTTTTTGCTCGTTTCAAAAAATGATTGAACACGTCTACACACGCGAGCATCATAAAAATCGTATCTAATCCAATTGTTTATGAAATATGACGAGGGGGAATAAATTTAGTAAAATCGACAAGTAAATTTGAAGGGAAAGATAAACATGGTAAATGCTTTCGTTATGTACTTTCGATTATAATTTGCAGTAGACGATTGGCACTCGATCGTGTACACGATGATAGGGAAATTAATAAGCTCCCTGCGTGATATTGTTAATGGCTCAATGCATACTTTACGAATGACACAATCAATATCGATTTAATTGCCTCTTTCCCGATAAATTAATTAAACCGTGTATACCTGACGAGAAGCCTGCGATTATAAACGAACGGACGTCTCGATTCGATAAAATTCATCATGATTATGACTCGTCGAGTGTCAGATGGACAAACACGGTACGAACAAACTCCCTCGCTACGGAAATATTATTAATTACGCTCGAACGAGAAATCGTTCGTCGAAAGTTGCCTCTTGGTATCTCATTAATGGAATATCATCTGACAACATCCCCAATCGCCTCTCTTTTTCCACGAAAGTGGATCCGTCGATCGAACGTAAAGAAACAAGAATCCAAGCAGGCGGAATAAACAAATAACGTGTTTTTTCGAGTGCTAATAACGAAAATGGATTTCACTTTACGTTGATGATATTGATGCCTCGCGCATTTTCGATGGGGTCGGGGAGTCGAACGAACGAGGAATATTTTAGGGTAGAAAGTAGGAGTAAAAAGGAAAATGTGTGGTAGCGAGAAAAGCAAAGAGAGGAAGAGACAGTTTGCTTTTGGCGTAGAAGCGGGCACTTAGCGAGATGCGCACCGTGTCGGTGCGCTTGACATTCGACACTGACAATCGTGGCTTATCGAGGGAGGGAGAACGTTCTCGGGCGAACGTCGAAACGAAACCGTCGAGTACGACGATCCTCGTTGTACACGGTTACGTATATTTCCAGCGAGAAATTCGATGCCATAAGTCATGAAGGGGAGTTGGAGGAACTCGATCGTGTATACGCTTATATATAAAAGTATCGAGGTTGTGTTGGTTACCGCAGGGGTGCTGTAGCTTATTTTCGAGATTCTCTCGTGTGCGCAACCCTCGCTCTCTCACCCCCTACGCATCGCGCATTCGCCTTCCACACACTCGCGATACGCTCCACACTTAAATTATATACACACGTATATTGTTATATTCGCAATGCCTCTGTGTACACCGTACGTTTTTCTCATGCATTATTCAACCACTCGCTCGCACTCCACGATGTAACAGTTAATTCGAGATACTCCAAATAATTTCATACGTTTCACAAGGGATGAATTGTAACGGCGAGACCGAGACTATGAGACAGGACGTGACGGAGGCACGAGGAATATATATTCACAGGGGTGACTAAACGCTCGTGCTGTTTTATCCCGACTCTTGTCCGAAGGAAATATTCTCGCCTACCATCCGTAGAATTTTTCTCCCGAAAATCAAAATTGAGAGATTTCGAAAGAAAATTTGACGTATGACGTATTTCATTTTTTGGACGTTTCTTTTTTTCGTCCATCATCGTAGGAACTGTTCGACGGGGCGAATTACGTATGTGACGCGACGAACTCGCAGGTAGTCGTGATCGTGATGCAGGTAGAGCCAACCTTGCGACGTCAAACGTCACTTCCCATTTTTATTGTATCTTTTTTTTGACATTCTGTTTCATAGCTCTAACATTGATGTACGTTTCTATTTCGTTCTGGAGAAAATGATACAATAGTTTTTAGCCAAGCTCGAGTATGATAATAATTTTGTTTTTAAATTGTATCTATTCGTTGCGAATATTATCAAAATTATTACGATTTAAAAACGAGAGTTGCAAACTATAATGTTTGCCAAAAGTGATAAAAAAATAGAATATTGTTTTCATTTCGTCCAAATATCGTTTCTTTCTTAAGAGTCAGTGTTACGTGTGATGAGCGATTCGAAAACGCGATTCGTATTCTCTTCGAAACTCAGCAACCGATCGCGTTCAAATTTTGAAGACATCTAGAGAATTATGGCAAAAAGTGGCTAAACGTTTTATTTTTCCAAATATCTTGCTCAAAGAGAGATACCCTCACAACTTTAACGCTGAGTGCCAGAGAAAATAGGAATGGCGTTTTCGAATCCCTCGTCGCTTGCCACACTATTCTCAAAATTTTAGAAAAAAAAAACATTTACAGTCACTTTTTGTCACAATTCTCTAGCTACCCTCAAAATTTGAACGCGGTTGCTTGTTCAGTGCCGGAGAAACTACGGATCGCGTTTTCGAATCGCTCGGCGCCTGACTCGTTAGCGTGAAACGCCCCATACTTATGTCTACCCTTACATCCTTTATACATCGCGATGTCATGCGAGGAAGATTCCTCTCGCAGGTGAACGCTTCTATTTTCTCATCCTCCCTCGTAAAGTCTGACATAAATCTTCGAAGCCCTTAAAGTCCTCATAAAGATAATCAACCGGTGGTCCAATCTCTGATCCGTTTAGCGATGTTGGTGACAATGAAAAAGGCCCGTAACTATGCATATACGTATATATTTGTACGAGATCAACAGCGAGCGAGAGAGAGAGAGAGAGAGAAGAAGAGAAAAAGAGTCAGTGAGTAAGCGAGAGACAGTAAGAGATAGGGATAAAGCTAGACACGACGGTGGCGCAGCCAAACGCCATGTGACAGCCGACCAGGGCAGGTCGAAAGAAACAAAGAAAGAAAGAAAGATGAAGAAGATTTCATGGTGTGGTAGTCGAAGTATGGTAGTGAGGTAGTGAGAGGTAAAAGGGGTTTTCGTTGGCGAGACCTTAACTCGCTGACACTGTCGCCTCGTGGGGCGAAGGATGCACAGACACGAGAAGGGCACACTGGTGTAGGGAATGGCAAGGGAGGAGGGGTCCCGGCGCGTCTCGAGATTATCTCTCCCTCCTTCAAATTTTTTTTCATTTTTTTTTAAATTCTTTTTTTTCTTTATAAAAGCCGCTGTATGAGGGACACAATGTCGTCGCTTTCTTCCTTCGTCCGATGCTCCGCTCAGATGCACCGTGCGGCCAGCAGGTAGCCGTGCGGAGAATTCTGCTGCCGGAGGCTGTTCCAACATTCTCTCTCTCTCTCTCTCGTTTTCTCTATTTTTCTCTGCCTCTGTCCTTTGCTCCCTCGCTCTCTTTGGAAAGAAGTTTCTCTAAAAGAGTTCAGAGCCCAGCTTTTCCCCAAAGAAGGGTCGTCGTGCTTCTGTGTTCTTGACTGTATGGAGGCTTTGTATACGAGAACCGAGGTTGTACCTATAGCCATGAAGAATCACAGATACAACAACCTAAAGGCCCTTTAGTCGGATGAATGCGAGAGATAAAATCGTGCAACCCCGTGCATCTTGCCCTCTGCACTAAATTACCTCCCTCTCGTTGCTTTTATATCTTTGAGAGATCTGAACGAACGAAGGGTTGACACACGTAGCGAAACTCTCGATCAACGGCGTATCCCCCTAACGTATAGCATCGCGTACCTATATGTATATGGGGCGTTCGATGTCGACTCGATCAACGATTCAATCTCGAATCTCGCGTAAATTATTTCTTTTTCACTCGACAGTTTTCTTTTTTTACCAAGATTACCAAAATTATAAATTGATGTAAGTAAAACGATCGAATTTTTATAAATTCTCCTTTTAATCTTGAAAATATTTGTGTTTCTTAACTTTAAATTATATTATTCTATCGGGGATATTACGTATATACTGTATAACGATCCTGAGAAAGAGAGAGGTCGAGGGGTAACGTGGTACGGCAAAGTTTTGCGGCTTTATAGGAGGCCTTAGCGTACGTGTGCGATTCAGTACGACACCCAAATCCGATAGCGGTCTAGTGTGGTCGATGAACGAAAAGCGAAGTCGCGCACACTCTATATATAAAGTGAGACAGCGGTCGGGACGGGATGGAGGAGGGGGTCAGGGAGCGAAAGTTCGGCAAGCTTTTGCTGACGGTGCTATCTTGACATCTCACTTGGTAACTCGCCCTTCTTCCAGCGTATACTTTAGTCGTTTCGTTCTTCTCTTAGTACGCAGAGAGCGAGTACGATTCGATCGTGGCAGTAGCAGGAGTTTGCTAGTTGCTTTAAACTCGTTCTATTAATCTCTCACTCTCGCCCCTCCCTACCTCTCTCTCTCACTCGGTTTGAGTATATTTCTTCGAAACGAGGATCTTAAAGTCCGTGGTGGACGCGGTTTGTATCTATGATACGAGAACATGCGTTAATCACTGACTTATTTAAACAAATTTTAACCAGATAATATTTTTTTTGTGAGTGATTAATTATAATTTGTTATTGTAAATAAGAATAAATAATTGTGCGATCCGTCCTTTCCGAGAGGTTGGTCACTCCAGAAATCAGCGAACCGTTTCATCCGAAATCAGGCTGGAAATCACTAAAAATTGCTGAAAATCACAGGAAACCGCTGAAATCGAATGATAATTTCTGATTTCCTCGCGATTTCTCTAAATATATAAGAAATCATTAGGAATCATAAAGAAATCACGTAATTTCGAGAATCGTTGGGCATCACTCAACTTCTCTCCGAGCGAGCAAGCATTTATCGAAGTTTTTCAATTGACAGTCCAGAAATCACCGATTTCTGAAATTCGGGTATCACTGGAAATGGTTGGAATCTGCAGAAATCACATGAAATCGCAGATTATCTTATTGATTCAGAGATCACGGGAATCGCAGTGGAAATCGCAAGGGATCGATTCCTTTTGGAATTCGTTGTGTCACCGAATCTGCGAGTGACCAACCTCTCGATCGTTTCTACGTAAATCAAAGTAGACATCCAATGATGCCTTATTCTTTGATTTTCGTTGCCACGGCATAATTTATTCGAAGCGTATCCGTAAGTCTAAAGTATTGAGTAAGTTTGTTGCCAATTCATTAGGATGGATTGTGAGTCTTCCCTCGTAATTTTCACTAAATCGTTCGATCGCTTCTTTCACTATCTCTATCTGGAGATCGCGGTGAATTGTCGTATTTGTCACATACCATGGGGCGTTTAGGATGATTCTGAGTGTTTTAGACTGGAATCTTTGGATTATTCCCAGGTTGGATTTCCTCAATGGAATTCGCCACAATTGTATTGCATCGGTCCACACTGGCCTCAGAATGAACCAGACAATATGGAAAAATATTGGAATCAAATCCAGAAAATATTAACAATTCAACCACATAATTAAACAACGTAGTTATCCTTTCAACCAAAATATTCTCGTTCGAAAATAAATTTGTTTTTTACTCCACTTCGAGTTGACAATAAAATTCGATTAACGAAATTTCAGTTTGGTGCCCAAAGTTATCGATATATTTCAGCTTTCGCGGATAATGTGGAACGTTAAATAAGCGAGGAGTGTGTTGTACACGAAATTTCTACATCGGAACTACCGCGGGCTTATCACAATTTTGTATTATATGGTGCCCCTTTAAATTGATATACGTAAATATATATATATATATATATATATATATATATATATATATATATATATATATAGCTATTATATAAACGTATACATAAAACGCTGTTAAAATGCATTCCTATATACGTGGCATTGTGTCGGTGGCTGCTGTTCCCCGGAAGCTGGTTCACGTTGCTCCCTAGCTCTGCTTACTCTCATTCTCTCATTCTCAACAATACTTTAACGTTTAATACACGGCTGTAGCCGTGGGGCAAAGGACGGCGAGGCCGAGCATGGGAAGAGAGGTGGGCGAAGTGGGAAGAGTGGGGGAGGGGGTCCATTTGGGTTGACGGGGCCACCCGCCATTGTGGTAACGCGGACAGAAAAGGGGTCGCAAAGTGGTGTACCCGACGAGGGGTATGAGACGAAGCTGAAGGGATCGGGGTGTGTTAACACACGAAATGCCCTGGAAATGTCGAACGTACATACGTATATGTATATATGTACATATATATATATGTATGAATCGCACGAATTTGCTTTTAGTCGTTGCAAAGTACCTTTTAGTTGTGAAAAATAGAATAAAATGTAGGCACACATTGGCTCCCTCTGGCAATGTGCGGGTTCTCTCTTTCTCTCTTGTTCCCTCTCTCGCTCTCTCTCTTTTTCACTTTTACTAGTCTCGCCATGCTACCAATCCTGTACGCTTAATACAAATGACCCCTTTTAAATAATGGAGTTGTCGCGATTAATCAGTGTGTACACGAAGAGTCAAGCATTATCCTCGAAGATCCTTTGTGTTATAATTCAATACTGCATATAGAGCCATGGATTGCATATTTGCTTTTTTTTTCTCGAAACGGTATAATGTTTTATTAATACGTACTACCAACGATTCCAACTAAAAATAAAAAATAAATTCATATTTCGACAAATAGCTTTTCACTCGAGTACATTTTTCTTCCAACGAAACGAGTCCATTTTTCATTTCGCTTCTACGGTCCTTCACCCTCCAGACGCTTAATATTAATATTTTTATTCCTTTTTCGTCTGGCCGATTTTAAATAATACGCGATAATTTACTCGTGCGTGATACATGTTCACTCGAAATATATTGCGGAAAGGAAAGAGAGAGAGAGAGAGATGAGGTGGAGAGACAGAGAGAGCCTAAGGCAAGAAGAGAGAAAATATCGACATGTAGATAATAACCATAGAACCGCGAGAGGAAGAAGGAGGGCGCGCATGGAGGTAACGAATTCGAAGCTGAAGCATAGCCGCTGCATGGCATGTACATACGTGCGAGTCGGGAGCTAATTAACGCCGACTGGGACATATTATTTGCTTGGAGTTATGGACAGGACCAATGCGATCAATTATACAAGGTAGAGACGAACAACGAGGTAGTGTCCTTTCATGAGTGCGAATGCGACAGATAGAGTTAGAGCGAGAGAGAGAGAGAGAGAGAGAGAGAGAGAGGAAAATAGACAGATAGATAGACAGACATACGGACAGAGAGAAGACAGATAGAGATAGAGAATCGGATCTTCATAGTCCGTGTGCGATGTGGACTCGCGGCTTATCCCAAGCCGACCATCACCAACCCCATCGACCAATTAACCATCTTATTAATAGGTGCGCACGAGCATATGTATATACGTATTATTCGGTAGCTTTGCTAGCATCGTGTCCTTTGCATGTACAATGACCTCTGTGAGAGACACATCTCAGGGCTAATTATCAACCCTGCACTACACGCACACTTATCCCGTCGTGTAAAAAGACTTTTCCATTCAATTAGATAATAGTTCGATACGTAATCTTGTAGATTCTGTCTTTTTATTGAAATGAACAATATATTTTATTATGTGAGGATAACGATAAGTCGTAAGGATGTCGGTATAATCGACCTCGCAAAAATCTTTTTGAATAATTAAATATTGTATAGTAATGTGTAAATTGTAAAAACGGTTTAACCTGACGAGAGACTTTAAAAGTATTTGGATTATTTTCTTGTTTAATTCTCATTTTTTATGCCAATGCCAGAAATTCATTCCACCACTCGGGTAATTGTATAGTCGGCTTCTGCATTTTTGTAGCGAGATGAAAAGTCGAGCGTGGTATAAATCTACCTTACATTGTGGATATATTTATATATGTATGTCTGTGTATACATATATAGTGAGACAACAGAGAACCTTTCCGTCTCGCATACTCATTCGATTATAACGATAGAGAGCAGCTGGCCATGGGTCTCTTGACTTCCAGAGACTGCAGTAGGTATAGTACGAGAGTTGAAATTATGAAAAATTCAATGGCAGAGAAAGAGAGAGAGAGAGAGAGCGAAAGAGAGTCAGAACAGGAGGAATTACGGAAGTATAGAGGGAACATCCGGTTGCGAAAGGGCATGAGATAAGCTGTCGCGAGAGCAGTCCTGCTCGCGTTGTATACAACGAGACTGGGCGGAAAAAAGTAACGAAATAGAACAGGCGAAATAATTTAAGCTCCTGGAATAAAAGACGGGACATTTGCGTGGTATTAGTCCATGTACTCGTCAAAATACGACAATCTCATGCAAGTACGCGTCGCATCAGTCTGCTCGAGGATTTGTCTCGGTCTACCATTCGTTCATTGACTTCCCTGTATCTTCAGACTGGTTATTAGTGCGAATTGCTGTCGCTGATGGACTACAGAGTTAATTCCAGTTTTATTTTTATTAATTTTTTTTCCAAGAATCTTGCCGCATCTTGTCAGTTGGGAATTGTTACAGATCCAATCTTCATCAGAAACAGGGAGAATGGGATAAAGAGAGATGAAAAAAACTGTGCATTATTTAAATGTGAAAAAGTTCGTGCATTTGTAAATGTGGTCGTCTTTGTTGGGCTTCTTTTTTTTGCTATATCGCCTTGTGGGAAGATTTTGTCCTATTACGAGAGAGTTTATCGGAAATTCAAGAGTTTTATGGAAAACGTAAAATGTGATAAAATATCGATATTTTCTTTGCTTTGAAAAAATTCCTATATGCAACATCAGGAAACTATAATGATATTTTGATGGACTAGAGCCGGAAGGACTTCGTGCCTTGCTTTCCAATGTGCAATATACGCCATTTTCATTTTAACCCGACAAATATAGATTTTTTGTTTTGTTTCAAATTACTCAACATCGTGCCACTGTCGTTTCTTCCATACGTATGCCATGTAGCATTACGCGAGATGGGACAATAATAAACCATCGTAGCGGAAATTCCAACGTTATATAAAGTATGAGACGTGATGAACTATAATATGTATGGACCGCTGCAACACAGTATCGAACATCGAAATGCCGTGAATTTTTCACCGACCCGCATATTTTCGTCGCCCATACGAGACAGCTTGCAAGAATCCTCTCTCGAGATAGAAATTCTCCCAGCGTCCAACGTACCAATATACGAGGTAAAGTAGGTGAAACCGAAGATTTATTCGTCTAACATCTCGGGTTTTGTTCAAATTCGACCATGTTGCACAGTTAGTAATGAGAAATTTTTCAAGCCTCTTTAAGAGTCAGTGTTACATGCGACGTACGCTTCGAAATTTCGATCAGTACTCCAGCAAGCATTGAACAATCGATTGGATTAAAAATTGGCAGATATATCGAGAATTATGGCAAAAAGTGACTTTTAGTATTTTTTCCCACAATTTTGGAAACAGTGTTGTAGGCGACCAGCTATTCAAAATTACCATCCGTAGTTTTCCCGGCATTGAGAGTTAAAGTTTTGCGGGTATGTAGAAAATTATGGCAAGAATTTTGAAAAAGAAATACCAAGAGCCACTTTTTGAGTTACTGCCAAGTGGCATCGGTAAGTACCGATCAAATTTTCGCATGTAACACTGACTCTTAAGGCACTGGCAAATTAAAAAAATGAGCTACACGGGCATTTAATTTTTGTTTTCTCTAAAGAGCAGTGTGAGCAACTTTTACTGAAAAATACAACAAATTCAGGTTTAAACATTGATTCAATCTCTATAAAAAAAGGTCCATCCGATTATTTCGGTATAAATGATGTAACGTCGCGATATATCGATTTGAAGATTGTACACCCGAAAACCTTGACCGTGTGCTAAATTAAAAAACAATTTAACGGAGCGTCGTCCCGGTGTCCAAAACTTTATCCTTATAAACTGTGTAACAGACTCGAATTTCAGTTTTTCTTATACGTACCTACACGAATAGGTTATGAATGTGCTAGAAAGGTATACAACATAGAGACCCACCTAACTAGGTTCAACCTACCTTTGGACCCGCGTTACTTCCGGTTAACTCGGTCCTTTCGAGCATCACACCGGGTTCGTTGTAATAAAAATGTTAATTAGGAAACGAGGGATTCTTTTTTATTCAAGCCAAAAGGAACCTTAGTGGTGTTAGTAATAAGGGGACCGGGAACTCGTGGCGCGCACCCTCGTTCGCGCATGCTAGCAATCCATTTATCCCAGAGTCATTCGCGTACCAGCATCACTGCTCAACACACATATACACGCGCACATATTTTTCATACAAAGTACATAGTTACCGTAAGTTTGGCGAGGGTCGAGGGTCGTCCGTGCGGGTGGACCACCAAGGGGGCAAGCAGGGGTCGAAGGAAGAGGATGAAAGCAGCGTGGCCATGGTCGCGGCTTATGGGGTAATTATTTTTTCCACTGGACCGTAGCGCGTGGCAGAGATGAGACAGGGAGCCAATGGAACGGCAGCGGGGGAGACGAGGGGAGGGCCGGGGGGTTGAAGAGAGCATTTGGGGGATGCATGCAGGCTCTAGGAATGGGGTCGCCCAAGGGGCAAAGGAGCGAAACACCGAGGCCTCGGAGATGGTTTTGCCTCCGCGTGTAACTATACCGTTGCGCTCGACTAGAATGAGGAACAGCCCTCGTCTGGCTAGTCCAACCTAACTCCGACTCCAACCCCTCTCTTGGGCTTTCGTTACTACACCGCTATATTACTACGCGTTAGAGGTACCGAGGGCTGCAGTCAACGCAATAGAGAAGAGCAAAGTGCGATGGGCCCTTATGCACACACATGTTTCGCAGAAGCTTGCGGCTGGATAAAGTGGCTAGAGGAAAAAGGGTGGAGGTCAGGCGGGACGGGGGGTCAGAGAACTTGAAAGAAACTTTAATTACTACATTACTGGTTGGCCAACCGTATAATGTACTACTCTCTTTATCTCTCTCCCTCTTTCTCTCTCACCCTCCCTCTTTCTCTTTCTCTGTCTCTCTCTCTTTCTATCTGGCTCCCTCACCCTCGCGTATATTTTTCGTGCTACACTGCACTCTGTGTCCTACCTCGCAATATATAGATATACCGCATGTACCTAGTGCTTCTATTATAGTATGGATATGCACAGTCTGGATCTCTGTACATACGTATACAGTTGAGGCACGCATCAACAACCGGAACAATATACCTCTCATGTGTGCTCTTGCTGTTTCCGACTCTCGCGCAATTCCACGACGATCAAAGCCGCTCTAGTGAGTTAGAGCTCGTATCTCCCGCACAGATGCACGGAAATGCACATACACACCTTCACGGGCCTCAACCTCGCGCTCGCATGCTCCTGCACACACAAACACACACACACACGCCCGAGCACATGTTTTATTTTCCTTTTCCTCTGTCTTTGCCCTCGCCGCGTTGGGGTAACGGGAGAAGAGTACGATTAAACAATACGCACAGGTGGAAGCGTGCAATGAAGCACCGAAATTGAATAAATTGCATTATCGCCGGTAGAACGAGCAGATCGGTCGAGCACGAAGCCGGAAAAGTAGAGGGTGTGCTGAGAGCACCCAGATACAGATAGGCGGCGGGAGAGAAAGAGAGAGAGAGAGAGAGAGAGAGAGAGAGAGAGAGAGAGGATGAGAGAGAGGGAAAGAGGCAACCGGTGAGTAAGGAAGAAAAAAATATTGGGTGCGAGATAAAAGGGGAGAATACAGCGGGGGAAAGGATGAGGGAAATAGAGTGGACGAGAAAACGAAGAGAGAAAGGAATAAAAAGTGCCCGGCTCTCCCGCGATGCAGGGAAATATAGAGAGGGTTGTCCGATGAATGTATGTAAGTCCTCTGTACATATATACGTGCGTCCATGGTTGGATGACTATCCCGACGTGGATAAAGATATACAAGAGGGTGTCGGGATCTCCCATATCGTTCGTGCGGATGTTTGACATCGCCACGGGACGAGAGACACGGCGAATATATAAAGAGGCTTTGACTGCCGAGATGGCGACGTCGACCACACTCCGTTTCTCCTAACTCGACGCGACCAATAAGAATATAGAAAATCAAAAGTATAAACTAAAAGGAATCAAAAATGGAAGTAAATGTACGAAGTATCTATCGTCTATAAAGACAGCGTAGCGAAAAGACATTTTTGTGTCTGGCAGAGTTTGAAAGTCGCGCGGACGATGCGTTCAGTTTTTTTATATGGGTCGTTTCATGCGAACGAGATCATCGTCCGAACTACCATTCTCGTATCTCATCCATTATTCATAAATCGATATTCCATTTTCACGATACATTCTGCAAGTCGAGAATAAACATTTTTATTTTATTACGAAACAAATCGCGTGTTTTGTTTCGTGGGGTCGATTCCATCTTCGATGCGATGATTCTATTTTTTATTTATCCCTCGACTTCTGTATTTTACGTAAATTTTCGTGAGAATAATATTATTCCGTCGTGATATGATTCGTCCATTGGTCCGCATGAAATACCCCATATCGTATCTTGGAAGCCAGTAGCCAAGCGACAAATGTATCCAGCCGAGAGTTCTTATCCGTCGAAGAATGTCTAATTGGACTTCGATATCGGGGAGCTACGCGATATAAAAGTGACGTAAAATCGATCCAAGTTTTTGATACAAATTCGTCAGAGATATACATAGCTATGTATAAGCCCGCATCCCTCGGATCGTCGACGAACGACGATAAAAGATTAGCGACCCTCCCCGTCTTTTATTTCTTCTTATTTTATCGCCGAGCGAGCCCTCTGCTTTTTATTTCCTTTCTTTTTCTCCTTTTTATTTCCGACGATGATCGCCTTACATTATCGCATCTACATAATCAGCGTCTCCGGTATTGACGGGGCTTAAATCGTCGCGAGAGATAGCGAGGCTCCAACATCCCTGTACGATACAACAATAAGTCCCGCGTGTGACGTACACGCGTGTTGACGCGATTAGATAAATACGATGCGTCGTGTTTGTTGAGCGAATTTACCAAACCATTTAGTATATCGCGCGGTATACCGTTAAATCGGATTATCAGATCAACGCTTTTCTACCTCGCGCATAATTTCCACACGCGCATAACCACTTTTGCCAATTAAAATCCATGTTCTAATGTTTTAAAGTATTTTCTACTCGAGTATTAAAAAAGAAACTCGACAACGATAACAAAAAAATAAACACAGATTATTCAACGACCTTTGCAACGGGGTGAATTTATTTTTTAATTTCTTTTTGCCGGAGGGTGGAACGTATATTTATTCGAGAATTAGTACCCTGAGGATATTGCGCGGGAGGTGAGTGTATGTGTGTAACGGCGCGTTATGAGCCGAGGTTGGTATTAAATTGATATTTCAGGTTATTATTTATTTTCGCAAAACTTTGCCGCCGATTAAATACGAATCTATGACTTCCACTTGCTCGCGCGCGAGAGATGGAGAGAGAGAGAGAGAGAGGGAAAGAAAGAGAGAGAGAGAGAGATCGGGAGTGTGGGGAACATTTTTTTTATTGCCAAAGTTTTTCCATCCTTATAAAGTCTTATTTCGCCAACGCGCCGCTTGCGCGCTCGAGTTTAGGGGAGGCGAGTTTGCTCCACTCGCATGCCCGGTGGACCGAAGTTTTGCTTTTACGACATGAAAAAAAACGTCGTGGCGCATGCGAGGCGGTCCCACGGTGAATTTTCATCGAGATTATGCTACGAGAATGATCGTTGTTAAAGGACGTAGGATAATGTGCGATATTGCGAAGCGACATTTCCTTTTTTTACGACAATGTTTACTTCCGTGGGGGAAAAACGCTTGTGCAACGATAATAATCATAATGACAACGTATTAATAAATGGTCGGTTAATGGACAATGACCTCGGCATTGGCGTGAAATGCGAGTGAACAATTTGTCATATGAAGCCAGCCGCGCAGGGGGTTGAGCGATTTACACGATATATATATATATATACATATATACGATATATATATATAGAGCCACATCGACGAGAGGCGCGGCTTTCAGAACTTTTTGCTTTTGTATATGCATCCTGGGTGCACATGCATATTCCTTGGCGTATGGTATAACGAAAGAGAGAGAGAGAGAGAGAGAGATAGAGAGAGAATGAGAAGGAAGAGCGAATGAGAGAAAAAGAGAGAGAGAGAGAGAGAGAGAGAGAGAGAGAGAGCACGGCGTGGCATATTGCGGGAGCTGACGAGTATTTATGGTACTTGGAGCATTATTTGTGCGAGAAGGGTCCGTTATAGGGACGTCGAGTGCATCGCTAATATTGGCACACTCTGGTGTGCCGTGCTGGCGGCGCTTGGCTGAGCACAATTGGAGCATTGTGTAAGTACAGACTGCAGCCTCATCAATTACGCGTTCAATTAGTAGAGCTTCGAGACTCGGGAGCCGCGTCTGCCACGTTAATGTATATATGTATATTACAATGTAGATGCCTTCTTCCGCCTTCCTCCCGAACCCTCCCGCCACCCCCAACTTATATTTCTTCCCTAAAGCGTCTCGCGCTGATACATATTTTCTTTTTTTTCGTTCCGAACTTTATGTCGACGATCAGTTATTCCAATCGATCGTATTTTCTTGCCGTACTTATTAGCTTCCACCGAGAGCTGTTTATCTCTCTCTCTATATATATATATGTATATTTATGTATACATCGGTAGTGACGAGAGTGCGGAGATTGTGGACTAGCGACTGCAACTTCCTGGCCTCGTCAATTACAAAAGGGACCAACAACAAGTTTACAGTGTAATAATCATGAATTCGAATTGGACGATATATAAAAGCGAGTGTTAAACTTTTTTATCGCTCCTGCCTGTGGTTAAAGTTTCTTGCTTGTCGATTCGAATTTTTTCCCCATCTCTTTTGAATCATGCGAGTCGTTACGGGGGGGTTTTTTTTTCTAACTTACGAGTAAATTCCTCCACCCTTCGTTCCTCCCCAATGGATTTCGCATTTTTATTCTCAAGCGCTCTCGCGAGTTAATCGACGAAAACAAAAATAAAAAAAAGGACAAACAATGAACAAAACAAATTCATCTCCACTAAAGAGCGAATAATAAACTTTTTTATTGCCCACTTGTCGTGAAAACTTTTGTGGTCGATCGTTGAAAATATCCGTTTTTTTTCTCTCCCGTTCTTTTTTTCGTTTTTCATCTCAAAGCAGCGAGGATAACCGTTTTTCAATTTGATACCTCGCAACGATGGTAGAGAATATTGGCTCGACTCTCGTGAGACGGTAACAATAGCGCTTCTGGGTGTGCTAGCTTTCTCCCTCGCTCTCTCCCATTCTCTCTCTCTCTCTCTCTCTCTCTCTCTCTCTCTCTCTCTCTCTCTCTCTCTCTCTCTCTTTCCCTCTCGCTCTCTCGCTCTCCCAGAGCAGAACAGCAGCAATGACTAACTGATCAAACATTCCCCCGGGCTTGATTGGCGTCAAGGGTCTTTCGGAGTTTCCTCTACCCTCGGGCAATATTCCCGATATCGAACGCGCTACCACGGTAAAGCTCTCTCTGTCTCTCTCTCTCTCTCTCTCTCTCTCTCTCTCTCTCTCTCTCTCTCTCTCTCTCTCTTTCTCCCTCTTTCTCTTTCTTTCTTTCTGTATCCCTCTTTCTCTATCTATTTCTCTCCCATCCCTTCGTAATATACATTGGCATGTATAATAAATGAAAGGTGCGTCGAAGAAACGGAGCTTGCAGGAACACGGTGAGATGAAGAAGCCTGGATGGAATATAAGGTATCGCTGATTTTTTCACATGACCTTATCGGCGTGATAATAATATTAATATAATCGTCAGGTTATATATATATCCATACATAATAAGTGGATATAAATATATATATATGTGTGTGTGTGTGTGTGCGTGTGTCAGAAGAGAGGGACGAGAGCCAAGGAGCCGAGAGATTCACAGAATATTTCTCATACTATCGAGAAATCGTCGGAGACGGATCGACGAAAGATTTTCCAAAATTGTCATCCATCTCCACGGTAAGAAATTCTTCGAAACGTTTCAAGATGATGAGAAAATACGCGGGACGGAGAAATACTCTATTTCGCAGGGATTTCGCGAAGTTTTTTCATCTGTTTTTTTTTCTTTTTCATTCAACATTGTCCCAAAGATCTCGTTCGAACGTTTCATTTTTTTCTTCTTCTTCTTCCCATCATTCGGAAAGATATTTCACGTCTTTCAACGGAATTTATAAATCTCTCGAACGATTCGCGCCGAGTGTCAAATACGCCTTGAAGCGACATCGATATTCTTCGGTCCGTGTATAATAAGCTCGAAGAAACGGTTACGGTCTCAACAAATTGTCGGTCGGGGAATATCGATATTTTAACAAATTGAAAAAAAGAAAACCTTACACCCTTATGTATATATTTATCTCGACAAACGAGATTCTTCGGATTATCGCGCTTCGAATATTTATTTGAAATATTTTAATTCGCCATACACTCGGCAAACGAGTTTATTGCAAATATAGTCGACCAGGGGATTTTGCTCAGGGAATGTTCCAATTAATATGAACGCGAGGGAAACGACAATATCGAAATAAAACGAAAAAAGATGATCGGAACTCTCGTCCCTTCATACGTGCAATTATTCGTGAGAACAGCAGAAGCAGAGAGAGAGGGAGAGAGAGAGAGGGAGGGAGAGAGAGAGAGAGAGAGAGAGAGAGAGAGAGAGAGAGAGAGAGAGAGAGAGAGAGAGAGAGAGAGAGAGAGAAAGAGAGAGAGAGAGAGAGAAAGAGGAAGAGAGAGCGAGCGAGTGAGAAGAACGAAGGGTGAACGCATAGCGCGGCTACGGAGTTAGAGCACATCGCGCGGCTTGGCTGCGTCCGCGTAGGCACTAGCCGGAATTTATTGTCCGCGAAAATACGTAGAGGGTAATACGTGTATATTCGCGTTGGCTCTCTGGTGCGCTCACTGGCCCGAGAGATTAACGTTAATGCGCCCCGAGCACACACCGACACACGTAAACACACATATAAACACACAATTCCCCGTCACCACCGCTTATATTCGTTCCTCCTGTAATTATTATTTAGCGACCGCGCGCTCGCACATAGTTGAAATTCCATTTGTTTGTACAATACACCCTTCTCCAAGATTTGTCAAGCGGGACAAATTGAGAACGTCCAGCATTATCATCGAGGGTACGTAACGTTTACATCGTCGAATACAAGAAGTTGTACCTTTTTTAATCGCGTAGTTGAAAATTTTCTATAGAAAAATTCTCGTTGTTGAATCCATCGTCGCTCGGATAGTTCGTCGATGCGCGCACGTAATGAATTTTCACGAGTTGAATTAAACGTGAAATACAAACATTCCCAACTTTTCGATTACACACGTTAACATACGTGTATTTTTTTTATTTGCGGAATAAACCACGTCGTTGCAATGGAGTGAATGTAATACAGTACGAAATAAAAAAAAGACGAGTAAAAAGACAATATCAATTTTACTATAACGTCGTAAAATTTCTTCTCTCTTTCATTTAACAATTTCGATTAATTGTACAATTTTCCATGATACGAACGGTTATATTCCATCGGGTGAATCTTGCCGTCGTTATAGAGAAACATCGTTCGTGTCGCGGCATCGTTGGGTATTGGTCCGGTAGCTACGGGGGCGAGGGCGCGGAATTAGGAGTGGGGGAGACATCGTTGCTGCGGCGCGTTCACCCCTCGGTAATCAACCAAATACTCGCCGGTTATCAGCAGTGGTCCCTAGTTGTCCGGTGCAATTATGTCGCGAGTCTGTAATGCGTTTTATGTGTATGCGGCTATAACTCCTCGCCCCCTGTGATCACGGTACTACAGAGGAACCACCGCCACCAGTTACATACACACCTATATATATGTCTAGATACCCCTTTCCCCGTCTACCAATGCTCCGTGTGGGTCGGCCAAAAGGGACGCGAGAACTGCAGAACCACATGTACGCAAACGACATATATATGACTGCAATATTATATATATATATATATTGCACATGTCGTACATATAGATATATATAAGGGCAAGCGTGTATGCACTTTCTCTCTCTCCCCGCGCTGACAGGGGCATCCGGGTGCAAATAATGCGGCCACTATACGCGAAACTATGCACGCCGCTAGAGCTCGCCTGTTCCTATAGGTATATCGTTCGTAGTGTATAATGCTTGTTATATAGAATACTGCGAATCGGTTGTAACTATATAAGTATACGATACGTGTAGGTTTTCAGAAGCGATGGTGAACGTTCTAAAGCTCTCTCTGCGCTGTATGAATTTACCTCATCCCCCCCAGGGGTGAGTGAGGAGGTCTTCCCCCTCCTTTTTCAACATAGTCGATAACATTACGAATCCGATACCGGAACTTAATACGAGGATAAATTTAGAGTAGCTATGAGGAAATATGCATTTTCGTTGTGTACCGAGACAAGAAATAATTTACCAGGTTTTGTCACGTTTAATCTCATTAATGTTTCCGAGTTGGAATGCAATTCTGTAAATTTTGAAGTATGCTTCGATGTTAATGAATTTTTATTAATATTGCAAGCTCGCAAGATTATTTATGCTCGGGCAATGGATTCGCGAAATCCCTACCGAATGTTTGCCTGGGTTGTCCGGAATGGTGATAAGCGAGTTGATGTACGTACATATATGTGTATGTACAAATAGGGATATAGAGAAAGGTAAAGGGTCGTGAAAGGAGAACACGCGAGGGGGTATATTTCCCATCCTGCGCGCCTTCAGTCGCTCGTCGAGCATATACAGAAATGTATATAGGTAGTATTGCCTCGCACATCTGGGGCAAGTGAAGAGAAGCGAGAGGGAGAGGGAGAGAGAGAGAGAATGAAAGGTGGGAAAAAATAAGGAGGAGGAGGAGGAAGACGAGGCGTAACGCAACGAGAAAAAGTGGATGAAATCGTAGTCGGGAAACGTTGGTCGAGCTGTTGGAAGAGTGAGGGGTTGGTTTTCGATGGATCTAGCCCCGACGTGGGAGCAACTGAATGGATCTCTTGGCTAAGGGCAGAAGCGTGTGGCACGTAAAGGGAACGAGAGAAAGTGTGGAATTGGACGAGTAAAGTGGTTGCGGAAAAAAAGGGTCAGAGGGGTAAAGGGAAGCTATGGTGGTTTAATAGAGTGAGCCATGATGGATGACGCCGGATCGATATTACTTTTTTCTCAAGGAAGCTCGCGACCCTCAACTCCAACGTTCTCTCCTCCCCTCCTACCCAACTCCTCCCCCCTGCCCTTCTTCGTTCTTCCATACTGTTATCCTTCGGTATTTTTCGGTTGCCTCTCCTTTTACCGGTTTGCCCCCCACCCCTGTCCCTCCCCATCCCACGCGTCTAACTTATCCCGCGCGTGTACGTCTGCTCGACTCGTCGCTATATCTATCACTTATGGCCTCCTCGCATCTACCTAATATACCGTAACTGTCATTGCCCGAAGATTTGTGGTCGATCCTCGCCGAAGGAATTCGGGAATCGCGAGATTGGCCGTTCTTTGTTGGCCTCCCGTGCAGGGCAATCTTCGATAGGAAAGCCTCGCATACGAACTCGTCGTGGATGTAACAAGATAGCCATCGATAATCCGTAAAATCATACATTAGTCCGAACGCCGACTCCGACGAACGGGAAGAATCGTTCTAAGGACGTTCATGGGAAAATGTTATAACGCGGTATATAATCGCGAAATGTAGAAATTTTCAACGAAGAGATGCGACGTGCGCTTCGAAATTTCGATCAGTACTCCAGCAAGCACGGAACAACCAATCAGATAAAAAATTGGCAGATACACAGAGAATTATGGTAAAAAGTGGCTCTTGCTATTTTTTTCCACAATTTTGGAAATAGTGTTGCAGGCGACGAGCGATTCAAAAACACCATCCGTACTTTTTCCGGCACTGAGCGTTTAAGTTTTGAGGGTAACTAGAGAATTATGGCAAAAACTTTGGAAAAAAAAATACCAAGAACCACTTTTTACTATAATTCTCTGTGTACCTGCCACTTTTTAACCTGATCGGTTGTTTACTGCTCGTATATTTACTGATCAAATTTTCGATGTATACGTCACATGTAACTCTGACTCTTAACCTGGATATAAAAAAGTTCATCTTTTGACCAGTGAAATGTTGCAGAAGCAACTCTCGAGCTTTCAACTTTTGTCGAGCGTTGCTAATCTCTGCGTATCACGCATCTTCTTCCTACGACTAATGAACTTACGACACGCCGATGCGAAACGTAACAACTTAATTGATTTACAATAATAAAACGGACTGTGCGATACGACGAGACACTGTTCCTTTTTTTGTTTCTCAAGAAACCGCTCGTGTGCATACACAAAAGGTAGAATAGACATAAAAAGTATTACGTAGCTTCATCGTGGACCCTTTTTTCCTTTCCAGTCGGTGCGTTCGATACGATCGCGAGACTACTAGTCAATTAAGACAACGAATGAAATGAAAAAATCTAATTCCTACTCAGCCCTTAGTAAACTTGCAATTTGGTGAACTTGCGTCACCTTGGGACACTCTTGGGCGCGGTCCCACAATCTTCCATATCTTATATATATACGCGCGTATACATATATATATATATTTATATATCGTTCTATATATATTACCTAATATACGTATATAGTAGTAACACACCATATCTTATATATATACGCGCGTATACATATATATATATTTATATATCGTTCTATATATATTACCTAATATACGTATATAGCAGTAACACGCTCTGAATAATATGAAGTTACTAGAAATTACATCTGCATATTATTTCGATGCTGCAGATTGTTTAACTGTGGCAAGAGGTCTTCCCGAGCTTTCTCTCTCGCCTCTCTTTCTCTCTCGCTCTCGCTCATGTGACGAGAGACGACCGAGAACGCGACGAAGAACCGCGGGGGCTGCAAAAGTTTTATTAGAAACTCTCTTAGGTACACTATAGGAGTTTTCTCTCTGTCTTTCGTCTCGCGAAAACTTGACGCTCGCTCGCGAGAAGAACACCGTACCAGTAGCAATTCGGTCTACGAGGCTTCCATGGACTAAACTCGCCGGTCCTTATTACCGCTGGCAAGCGCGGTATTACGAAAACGTTTGTTTAAAATATTATTCGTTCCCAGAACAAAATATTGTAAATTATTCCGACGCGTTACCAAAAACTTTTCGTTTTCTTCAAAAAAAAAAAAAAAAAAAAAAAACAAAAAAAAAGAGTGTTATTTACATTTATTCGAGGTGAAATTATTTCGAATGGTTTTTACGTTGGGCAAGAGTAGATTGTAATTACGGGAGAGACGGTGTGGTAGATGAGTTCAGTTTTCCAAGGATCTTATACTGTGAGAAATTACCATCGAGCGAAATACATATAGAACATTACAAGGGTGATCCAAGGTACAGCGTGGCTTTAACGTCTGGCATTGATGAGAATTAATGTGGGTCAGGCTCTTAATTCGATGATTTTTCCGTGGAGTACGGGCATGAAGTAGGGTGAGAGGGAGGGAGGGAGAATGAGTGAGAGGGGAGGATGAGGGAGGTTGAGAGAGAGAGAGATGGAGAGACCGATTGAGAGCATCTTCGTGTACCTCCAATCAGTAAGGAGAGGGCGTGAGCCCAGATGTGCCTGTTCTATGTGCGTTTGCGCGCACGTCTGTGTGCAAGGGTGGGTGTGTAAATGGCCGGTATGTCGTTTGTATCAATTTGCCGGTTGTGCGCGCGCCCATGATGCCAAGGCGCACTCTTACCCTCCTACGGTGATGTTGGGCCCCGTTGGCCGTACGTCCGTCCATTCGCCAGCTTTTCCCCTTGCACGTCGGATTTAATCTAATGCGAGAAGGAGAAGGAAGGCACGCGTGTTACTTCCGAACGGGGGGGGGGGGGGGGGGAGAAGAAAACCGCGCGCGGGAGATCCTTGGTCCCGAATCGAGATGGAAGAACGAGGAAGAGAGAAAGAGAGTAACAGCGAGAGTAATGCCTCGACGGCTGCAATGTTGGTAGAACGTAGGTAGTGTGATTTTTCTTCGCTTACATCGAGGATCCCACGAGCTTTTGCGATGAGAAGTAAATAATTAAATTCACTCCGGCGTAAATTGATGAAAGCCATAGAATCGTCGGTGCGCGCGAGCGCGCGTGGTTCGCGTGTTTTGGCAAAGCGCACGGGTGCGGCCGAAGTACCTACTCGCTCTCTCACTTTTCCTTCGTGCGGCTAGAAACGATGGCGAACGTGCAGAATTTCATGACGCCACCGCCTAGAGAGCGCTGGTGCGCTCTGCGGCGAGAACATGGCTCTGTCTGCGTGTGTATATGCATGTGTGTGTGTCCACACGCTCATGCCTGAAACTCATTCGAAAGGGGTACTCTATGTAGTACCACTCTCTCTACATCGGAGCATTTTGAAATATTCAAGCAATCCGGTAACGAGGTCGAAATGGATTCACCATCGACGTCGCACGAAATTCCCGGCACAATCGCTCGCGATCGATGGGTGTGGCCGCCAGTGTCAATCGAACGTGCTTTCCATATGTTTGCGGAGGATGGATTTATACGTTTAATTTCTCCATTTGCGTCCCCGCAAGCGAGAGACGTTATATGCGCGATTTTTCTTTCGTACGACCACGTGCTCACCCTAATTCATGGTTTATCGATGCTTGATTGGTATCTGCATTTCATATTACCCGACATATACATAATGATCGGACGAGCAAGAAAGAAGAATTCTTTTTTTACATTTCTATTTTTCAGAACGATAAGCTGGGATACTATTTAATTAATTGGAGAACAAAAAATCTCTATGCGAATTATTCAACAAATTTTAATACGAGGACGTATTCACCTGGCGAACGACCATCACCCAATGATAATATTCCTACTCGCTGGTCCTTTCTTAATTAAAATTGTACCACTGTGTCATATATCTATGGGCATATAGGGATGTATGAAATTATTAGCTCGATGGAGCTGTGACTTTGGGTCGCCGACACGCAGCGACGACACGTTGAAATAATTAATATAAAAGGTCGAGCAAGCCGTGTAACCGAACATACGAGGGACGAACTATTCGTAATTGTCTGTTTTCAGAGTTGGAGCAGTTGGCCGCCCGCTGAGGGGGATGAAGCGAGACGAACGGGCAGAACAAGGGAATCGATAAAAGGGTGACGAAAGTGAGGGGTCGAGAGTTTGACATGGCGGTGGTCGAAGTGATGGCAGGACAAAGCGGGCTATTGTATCATCTGTTCCTGTTCCGGTGAGTCTCACGAACGTTAACACACTCGTAAACTCGTGTACACGTATCGTGTATATATATATATATATATATATATATATATATATCGACATAATATTTACGCCCACGTATACGAGCTGCGCATAGAACTTTCAGCGACAACGACGCGACATTGACGTTGGTCCATGGCCACGTAACAAACATGGCAATGCCATCAATAATGCGTAACTGTTGTAACTCAGTTGACGAACAGAGTGTTATTTTACAACATTTTCAGGATTTATGCAGTTACAATAGCATTGAGCAGACCAAAGGGATGATATTTCAATTTTTAAGCGTTTACAAATTTACGGAGAACAAAGCGTTTTTTATAATTCAAGAGACGTTCGTTCGTATTATTAAAAATTTATTGTCAGCGATAAATTTTATTTATTCGTCAAAGTGATAGTGAAAGGAACACCGCACGGTCACTTTGTTCAATAATTGGTAAAACGGTGAAAACAATACGTCAGGATTATTATTAATATCGCGACTATTTCGCAAAAAATTAAAGAGCATGGAGAGAAAAATAAGAAATGGAATAAAATAATGTCACGTATAATTGAGGTAAACGAGACCTGCTCCGTTGGAATCTTCGAGCCATTTACGAAAGCATATTTCATCCCCATTTTGCAACACTTTCTCACGTGCGCATATACCGGCATTGTTAAATGGGCGCCATATATTCCTAGATGTAAAAGGGAGAGAAAGAGAGGGAAAGGGAGAAGGCTGATGATACATCACACGAGAGACAGAAAGAGGGAGAGCGCGAGGCACATAACAGCGAATAATGTGTGACCTTACGTTTTTCCTCTCGAGTAATATTCCAGGACCATCGGAGTGAATGACTATCCTCACGTACAAAGGAAATTATTATTTTTCTACATTATCCTACTCTTTTACTTACTCCGCTCCAAACGCGAAAGAAACTGCACTTTAACCTTTTATCGAGTCTCGCGAGAAAGAGAACGATAAGAAAAACAGAACAATTTTTAACTCCCTCGTATTTACCTTTCGGCTAGTTATATATCCGTTCCGAGAAGACTCGTGCAATCAGTTTGCACGAGTCTGAAGCTCCGGTATACCATAGGACGCGTACTTCCTTTTCGAAGCAAGTATGAGGGCCGTTCCAGGAGGGAGACGAAGAGAGAGAGAGAGAGAGAAAGTGGATGTGCGAGAATGAGAGAGAAAAGCTAGAACTTCCAGTAGAGTTCTGAAACTCGACGTAGTCCTTTGAAGAATTTATACGAGATTTCCGTACAAGAGGCTTATATACCGTTGAAGAGTGTCCCGTCAATGGAATAGACGCACATTCACTGGCATGGTTACCCTTTGGAAGAAGATGCGCCAACGAAAAGGGGTGGCGAGAAAGAAATACGATGTTTGGAGGGAGGGGGGCTGTAGTGGAGTGGAGAATACAGGAGGGGGAGGAGCAATCTCTGGAAAGGGGAGTCGAGGGGTATAGGAGTAAATGTTCAGCTTCGGGATTAGGAGTGGGCCAAATCCAATAATTAGAGCTCCAGCTGTCGTCGTGTAGCTACTATATACGCAGTTCGTTCATTCGGCATCACAGGCGCCTCTAATGAAAGGAGTTTATTAGCAAAGGACGGAAAGAGAGAGAGAGAGAGTCTCTCCCGCGAGCCTGCAAATACACCCCCTCACCCTGCGCTCTCCTTCCTTCAAGTCGGTGTACACACAGCGAGTATCCCCAGGATTTGCATCCCTTACGTGTAATTCCGCCCCGATATTATATTAGTCCCTCCTTGCCCGGAGAACCCTCGCTTTTCTCCTAACATCATATCCCGTTGCTTATTAATCCAAACGTCGACGAATATCTCCACTACGTGGCCAAATGCATTTCGGCTGCAACGCGACACGAATCTACGATATTATTCTTCGTCGACGAATTTCGTTGAAACGAACGAACGCGATTGAATGTTCATAATTGTTTACTCGGGTAAAAAAATGGACTTTCTTCTCGATTAATATCGCCCGTCGTCAACGAAATAACGAGGAGAACATTTCGAAATGATTAATCATTGTTTTTCTTTTTCTTCGTTGGCTGGATATCCATACAACATTGCGTCGATGCGCGTGATCCTGTTGGTTTCACGAAGATTGATGCCTCGTTTCGCCTTGGTAGAGTCAAATTAATTCCCCTCGTCAAACATTCCCAAAATGCTAATGAAGCACGAGAGGTATCATTTCGCGGCTGATGTCCGCCCGAAAAAATATGGATCTTTGCTCGCTTAATTGAAATATGTAAAATAATAATGAACGGGTTCGTGACTAGGAAATCAATTTCTTTAATTAACCACCTCGTGACACCCACGCTGCGCCGATGCTCAAGGCCACACTATGAGATTTCACTTCTCAACGATAATAATTATTAAAAAAAAAACGATGAAAATAATAACACGAGGAGGTGGACGAAGCAAAAGAAGAAGAGGAAGAAGTTTGAGACTGGGAGAGACGCGAGATATATGTACACGAGGGTAAAGCCGCGAGTTGCAAACCTCGACTTTGTTATTATAAATTATGCGGGCAAGTGCGAAACTCCGAATAACTCGAAAGTTTGTATCGTTTCGTATGATTTATGACGGTAGGTGGCGTGCTCTCTTTCAAAAGCGAGCCTATATGTGGCCTTCTCGCGGCAAATTCTTGTACAACCTGCAAGAGAGACCGAGAAAGAGAGTGAGAGAGAGAGAGGGGTGAGTTTTCCTTTCGCCTTCTGCCTTCCTCAGCGAGAATGTAATCCCAAGAAGCGCGTAAAGCATTGCCGCGTTTGTTTTAATTTGCTTCGCGGGTACAGTTAATTTATTCACTGTTAGAAGTAAAAGAGCTTTCGCACAGGGTCCGGAGGAAAGGGCCGGGAGGAAGCGCGAAGGGTGAGGCAAAGAGCGCGGTACATGCGGATGTGGCTCCCTCGCGCGGTGAGGAGGGAACGGGAGGAGGGTTAGATAGCGCGCTACTGAGTATAGAAACGTATATATATATTGGGCTCAAGGCAGCGCACAGAGAAGAGCGCCTATCCCCTACCACAGGAATGAGGTGGGTGGCGGCGAGCAGAAGGCTTCACTCGCCCTCTCCCTCTCTCTCACTCGTTTTTGTACAGATATTTATACGAGCCGTTTTGTCTGGTGGCTCGGGGTTGGTGAGCTTCTGTACTCTTTCTCTGTCTTTCGTGAACCAACACGATGAAACAAAGATGCACGAACGAGCTAGATATATATATATATATATATCGCACTACGAACATCACCAACCGTTGATCTCTTTGACCCCCCGATGTTTTAACCCCCTCGGCAATTAATCCCTTTTGCCCGATTAAACGTCCTATTCTCCCGTTCAATTAAAACTTCTTCTTTTGCCCGTTATGGCTATATCAAAGAGTCACGTCACCCGTGAGAATTCGAATGTCTCGTGAGCCAGTGCGTATTCGAGAGAGAGAGAGAGAGATGGCTGGCAGACGATAACGCCTACCCCACTACTTTTCCCCTATCTTTTTGCCTTTGACTCTGTCTACCTATAGATATTTATATGTATACTTCAGGGCTGGCCATCACCCTTCCCTGGTCGTTAATTCGCCGAATGCCACGAGCGCTAATCCTTTTTAATTCTCTTCCTTCTTTCAGAGATTCCACAATCGGCCGCTGGGTGAGGGTTATATATTACGTAGTCGCGGGAAGTTGAACGGCACGTTCACCCGGCACTCCTGGCAACGGCGATAAATGCTTATTTGATGGATTACATAGATTTCTTTTTTGTTTTTTGTTTAATGTAGCCAAGAGTTATTAACGTACAACAGCCAGTTCGTTATGTCGGACGTTTACCCGATTTTTATACTCGCTACTACAAACCGCGAGGCTTTTCATGAATTTTAGGAATTTTGGAATTTCGGAAGTTTTCCCGGTTTTCTTGAACTTTTGCAAAAGCTCGTGAATGGAAAATGAGCTCTCGGTTAATGTGATACATCGTAAAGTGAAATTATTAAAGGGAGATGTCATACACGAAGACCGGAAGCAACTGGAGAACAATCCTAACGCACTGGTATATTTATAGAGATAAGATATAATGCATACGGTTGTACGGGGCCTGTCAGAAAAGTTGGAAAGTCTCGTTAATGACCGGATAAACCTGGCAAACTCGCCAACACTCGGTCTTCTCTCACGCCCTTTCGATCCGCCGGAGGTATCATTCCTAAATGGAATTACAGCACACACGTGTGCCGCTGAAAATTTAATAATCTCTGCGAGCCCTCGGAATTACCATCGTGAGGGCTCGCGAACCATTTTTGAGGGAGTTACGTGCGGTGATGTCTCGAGACCCGCGGGAAAACCAATCCCTCTCGCGCTATCGCAAACTTTCCGGCTGTAGTACGAACGATATTATTTAAAATCGTAAACTTTCTTCGATCTTACCGTTTCTTTTTCTGCCTCACTTTGCGCAATGCGAAAAGAATGCCAGGTTCGCTTCTCCGCTCCGTCGGGTCGTTTAGAATTTCATTTAGGTTTTAAACGTATTTTACCTTCGTTTTTTCATTTGTCCACCGAAATACCCGGGACCGCAAAATGGCTCAGTGAAAAAAGTTGTCTCGTGAATGTTTGACATGCGGAAATAAAGTTCTTTCGTGGTAGAGAGATGGCGGAGAGGATCGCGGGTGGGTCCGGCTGAGTCCTTAAAAATTGATCGTGGTCTTTTTATGAGCGACTCTTGACACGGGGCGGGGGGGGGGGGGGGTTGATGGCTGGGCGAGGGGGAGGGTGATTCGCTCGGAATATTGCCAGTAGCGCGGGTGGGTTACGAAGGACAGGGGGTATTCGGTTGAACGGACAATAGTGCACAACAAGGAGACTGACCCAGGGACGGCAGAAGCGAACAATGGAAGGGGATGGTTCTATGGATATACCTATGTACACATGTAGCAAAGGAAAGATAGAGGAACCGGTGGTTCGCAGTTCTTCGTGCAGGTTCGCTGGTTGAATCGCCAAGTCGTGCATGCTGTTCTCAACCCTTATACACGTTAGAGAGAAAGAGAGGGGGGAGAGAGAGTGAGGGAGAAGGAAAGAGAGAGAGAGAGAGAGAGAGATGGAGTGACGTGCACACACATGGGGGTGGGCATGGGGTGGTGGTTGGGAGCAGTGCGAGTGCGCCGCGTTGCCCATCGCGCGCACGTGTATACGTATATATATAGCGAGGAGGGTACGTGACTGAACGTTGTGGCTCCCTAGCTACCGCTACTGTTCTCCCTCCATCACCCCCTCCCCCCACCCCTTGCACTATTGCTCGCTCTCTCTCTCTCTCCCCCCCCTTTTACCCCGCCCCGCCCGCTCCGACTCTCTTTGTCGGTCTCGCTCTCGCGCCCTTTCAGGGTGGGGGAGAAACGATTGGCGGACGCTGCGTCGAGTTAGAGGTTGTTGAGATCTGCCGTCAGTCGTGCGGTGGCCTCCGATCGTAGCGGTCCGTGAGCTGCGAACGACAAGACAAGCAGGAGCGCGAGCATCGTCGTACTTTTACACATTGAGAAAAGAAACTTTCTTTTCGACCCTGAGACCGTATTTCATCATTTTAAGATAAAAAAGTAAATGTTTTTTGTTTTTCTTCCGTAAAATAAATTCTTCGATAAACATCCCCCTGTATAAAAAAAAAAAGTAAATTTGAATCTCGTCATAAATTATTTCTCGGTTGAGTATTGTACACATGTTAAAGATTAAATAATTGACGAAAACACGTAGATGGATAAATAGTGATCGACAAAGTTGCTTCGAGTGATCATGATGTGATAACATTAAGGGTGATTCGAAAAGTCGGCGAAAGTTCGGGGGTTGGTGTAACTTAAAAGATCGTATTGTTGCTCGGTCGAAGATCGGGGATCGTGGGAGTAAAAAAGTGGCGACCCGGAAGTTGATACTGCGAGCTGATAACCGGAATATACACATTGGCGATAGTAGATGTCGGCTTTTGCGCTCGGTAGCTCGCTAACGCCGCAACCCCCACGGGGCTTGTAATTTCCGGAAGTTACAAGGCTCTTCTCTCCCCCGTTAATCACATCTCTCCGCACAATTCGACGGGACCGGGTCACGTCGCGTTCTTCGAGGGAAAACCGACGATGATTAATAGCCAGGGATAGCTATCTCGCCCTCACGGCGGGCCAGATAAATTTTCGACCACAAAGGGTGCAAAGGGTGAACATCGAAGACCCGAAGATAACAAGGAGAAATATCTTGGAGACGTGGGACGAAAGGAGAGGCGTCGAGTGACCCGCCATTTTCGCGAGGCGACGAAAGGTTTAACACTCGGGACCGGAAGGACACAACCCCCTCGGTCGAGGGCGAACGTGCACGGAATAATTTTATCTCTGTCCACGGGACTCGATTGTTACCCGAGTGCGGTGGAGAGAAATTCTTCGTTGATACCACGAAGGAGCGAGACAGTGGGGAAACCTCCTATTCTCGAGAAACGGTCACGGGGTAAGGAAGGAAAAGATAGAGAGAGATATTGAGATGTTTGTCCGTGCATTGAGACATCTCGTTTTTATAATGAACGGAGTGGAAGGACAGAAGGGTCGGATCGCTCGGTCGATGGCGAGAAGCGCCGTCTAAACGTCGACGTAGCAAAGGAGAAGTAACCGGACTGGGAAGTTGAGTAATGACCGGGAGATCCGAGTCCTGAAAGAACATAACGTCCTCGCGAGCGAATAAGGACGCGCACGGTTTTCAAAAGGAAGAAATAATGATCAAGAGGAGCGGCGGTGGTGGCGGTGGTTTTATTAACGTTGGGATGACGTCGAGTCGAGGGTGGCCGATAGTCGCATCAGGACTTACGCTTGCCTATCTCATCCTCGAAGTTGGCCACGTGCTCGCGGTAACGAGCGCACCACCCCCGCGATTCGATGTACCGGAACACTGTTACTGGGAGCCGAATCACGAGGGTGCATTAACTTGCGTCTATCGTTTCCACGGAAACGACCCGTTACGCTCGAACTTCTCGCAGATAACCAGCGAGTACGTGACCTCGATGAGCATAGTGTGCGAGGATTGGAGTGTGGAAGGTAGCCCGGCGAATGTCGACGACTTTCTGCACTTGTGGAGACTGCGAGATCTTCGATTAACGGGCTGCAAGTTTGCCCGTTGGCCCGCGAAGATATTGAACGGATTTCGGGATCTGCGTAATTTAACAATACGTAGCCTAAATGGTAGAAGGACAAAGTTCAGTCTCGAGCTCGAGAGGGGTGCCTTCGACATGAATCCGCACATCGAAAGAATCGATCTGTCTTCGAACAACATATGGCAAATACCGGAGTATCTGTTCTGTTCATTGAGCAGCCTCGTCAATCTCAACGTCTCGTTCAACATGCTCAAGGATGTCACGGAGCTCGGTTTCAGCGATCAGTACGCGGGCGGCGCGTCGTCTCAACTAAAGCGCGATCACGAATCCACCGTATCACCGTTAGCGTGTTCCCTCGATCTTCAGACTCTCGATCTATCCAACAATCAGATATCGGTAATGCCACCGCACGGTTTCTCAGCTTTGAAACGTCTTAAGAGCCTCAATTTATCGGGAAACGCAATCTCGATGCTCGACGACACCGCGTTACGGGGTCTGAGATCGCTCGAGATATTCGATCTTTCCTGCAACCGTATCGTCGCTTTACCAGCCGCTCTCTTCAAAGACGCCACGAGCAGCCTTAAGGAACTTCGACTTCAGAACAATTCCATCAGCGCTCTGTCACCCGGCCTCGTGGTTGACATGAAGCAGCTGGTGACACTCGATCTCTCTCGCAACATGCTCACAAGCTCGTGGCTCAACGCCACTACTTTCACCGGTCTCATTCGTCTCGTGTTGCTCAATCTGTCGCACAATAAAATCGCCAAATTGGATCCTGCCCTCTTCAAGGATCTTTACACATTGCAGATATTGAATCTACAGTACAACGAGATCGAAACTATACCGGCGGACACGTTTTCTCCCATGAGCAATCTTCACACTCTCGAGGTTGCCCACAATCGGCTGACCTATCTGGACGCGTATTCGTTGAACGGTCTGTTCGCACTGTCGTTGCTCTCGATGGACTCGAATCTACTCGAGGGTATTCATCCGGACGCTTTTAGAAATTGCTCGAGCATGCAGGATCTCAATTTGTCCGGTAATAACCTCGATAGTATTCCGGTCGCGCTGAAGGACATGAGAATGTTGAGGACCCTCGACCTCGGCGAGAATCAAATAAAGAGCCTGGACAAGCCGGGATTCCGCGGTATGTCGAGCCTCTACGGTCTTCGAATGATCGGTAACGAGGTTGTGAACGTAACGCGCGAGGCCCTGGCCGAACTACCGACCCTTCAGATATTGAATCTTGCGAGAAATAAAATAGAGTACGTCGAGAACGCGGCCTTTTCCGGTAATCCGGCACTCCAGGCGATACGCCTCGATGCCAATTTTCTTCAAGATATCTCCGGTATATTCGCCAATGCGCCGGGTCTACTATGGTTAAACATGTCCGACAACATGATCGGCCACTTCGACTATTCTCTCCTACCCGAGCGACTACAATGGATGGATCTTCACAAAAACACGATAATGGATCTTGGATTGGCGCCCCCGGGCTCTCGGCTCCAGACCCTCGATGTATCCTTCAACAGGCTAACGAGGATCGATCCGAAATCAATTCCGGACTCGATCGAGCTACTGTTCGTCAACGACAACATGATTCACACCGTCGAACCTCAAACGTTTCACGAGAAGGAGAACCTCACCCGGGTCGATCTCTATGCAAATCAGATCGTAAAGATGAATCTGTCGGCTTTTCAGCTCGCACCTGTAACCGACAATCGGCCGTTGCCCGAATTTTATATCGGCGGAAATCCCTTCATCTGCGACTGCACGACCGAGTGGCTCCAGCGTATAAATTCATTGCCGCTACGCCAGCATCCCCGAGTGATGGACCTCGAGTCCGTTTACTGTCGTCTACCTTACGACAGGCACAGATCTTTCATACCGTTGCTCGAGGCTAAACCCTCGCAATTTCTGTGCACCTACAAGGCCCATTGTTTCGCTCTCTGTCACTGCTGCGACTTTGATGCTTGCGACTGCGAAATGACCTGTCCCCACAATTGCACGTGCTACCACGATCAATCGTGGTCGGCGAACGTGGTCGATTGTTCGAGCTCGAGCTACAAGAGCCTTCCGGGACGTTTACCGATGGACGCGACCGAGGTTTATCTCGACGGCAATAATTTCGGTGAGCTCACGTCCCATTCGTTCATCGGACGCAAGAATCTCGAGGTATTGTACGCGAACGACAGCAACATCATCGCCATTCATAATCACACGTTCAGCGGTCTCAAAAGGCTGGTCGTGCTCCATCTCGAGAACAATAAGATAAGCGTGCTCAATGGACCGGAACTCGTGCCACTGGAAAATCTGAAGGAACTTTATCTACAGAATAATTTGCTCACTCACATCGACAACGGCACGTTTCTCGGTCTACGTCATCTCGAGGTACTCAGCCTGGACAACAATCGTCTTGGCACATTCGCCCTTTGGCAACTGGCCCAGAATCCTTATCTCGTCGATATAAGCCTCTCGAACAATCCTTGGAGCTGCGAGTGCACGTATCTCGATCGCGTACGCGACTGGATGTCCAAGAACAAGGCCAAGATCGCCGATTGGACAAGGGTCACGTGCGCCCTCGGTATGCCAATAACCCTGCCGGTCAACGGTTCGGTTATCAATTGTGCAGCACTGACCGGTGCTACGGGAACCACCATTGCCACTCGTCCTCTCGAGGCTTATCTACCACTTTTACTCGCGACCGCGGTCCTCTTCTTCGCGATGCTCGCACTTCTTTGCGGTGCCTTCAGGCATCGCCGTACACTTAGAACGTGGGCGGCCAGTAGATGCGGACTGCGCGCCTGTTACAAGACAGCGGCGTTCGAAGATCGGGAGAAACCGTTCGATGCCTATATCTCGTATTCCGCTGTCGACGAGAATTTTGTCTCGCGCGTTCTCGTTCCGGGCCTCGAGACTTCGTACAGACTGTGTCTTCACTACCGAGATCTCGGCGCTGGTGCCAACGTCGCTGATGCCGTTGCGGAAGCCGCCGACTCATCGAGACGCACGATTCTCATATTATCGAGAAACTTTTTGCACGGCGAATGGGCACGCTTCGAATTTAAATCCGCCCTGCGCGAAGCCTTGAGGGGAAAGGGCCGTTCGGTCATTCTGCTGCTGGTCGGAGGAGTTTGTCCAAGGGATCTCGACAGCGATTTGAGAAAACGAATCTCATCGCACACCGTACTCGTCTGGGGCGACAAACTGTTCTGGCAAAAACTGAAATTCGCCATGCCCGAGGTTTCGCCGATACCGGTGCTGGACAGACCTCTTCCTCTACCTCCACCGCCACCACCACCGCAACATCTATGGGCATAGGACCAGCCTGCATTAGGTAATTGAATTCTATTCATTATGATCATCGTCCTTTTCTCATCGATCATCTCCTTCGTTTCATTCCTCACGCACGGCTCGTACGACCGGTATAATTCGATTCTGCCAGCGACCTTCTCCTTTTTCTCTACATAGCTAAATCGGCCGATGCCATACTATAAAATACATTGCTAGCATCCTTCTCCCGATACGTCGATAACAAACGGACGTAACACGTGCAATCGCACGTTCCGTTTCACGTCACAGTGTTACTCGGCTATATTCACTATCTCTCCCAAACGTTATATATATCTATATATGTTGACGTATATAGTATTGCAGAAGTTGCGGTAAGCTGCAGGGTCCCGCGGCGTAGGAGTTTTATCGTCGCGAGAAATCGCGAGTGGGAAAATTGTAAACGTCGATCGGTGTGAAAGAATGTCCCATTCACCTCCCTCCCGCGATAGGCGAGATACGACGAGGTGGGATTGTTAACGAGGAAAAATGTATTTTATGGATTATTGCGAAATTCACTATCGATAAAATCGATACTTATATATATCAGCTGGAAGCGTGAGCCGGGCCAAGCGTACAATTGTGTTTCTCCACGTGATGCACGCTCGGTACGTGTCTCGAGTGAAAGACGGCGCTCTAGACATTTCTATGTATATACGTATAAACTTGTGTATGTGTGTGTGTGTATGTTTGCGCGCGAGAGGAGATCGAATATCCGGGTTTATAGGTATACCACTATCATCGCTGCATACGTATTGGAAATCGACTCTCAGGAAAGTTTTATTCGTTGCGATTTGAAGATTGGAGGAATTTAGTTGTTCATGAGACTGTAAACAATGCTACTGGGTCGTGGGTGAATAAAAGAGAAATATTTGAAAATATCACTCGCAACACTCTTCTCGTATATATCGTAAAAATATTCAAACGGTTATAAATATTTTTATCGTTTTTACAATTTTTTGTTTCATATATTCTATATAGTTTGTTCACATTGATATTTCAATCGGTCGTTTACTGAAACATCGAGAAATTAATGATCTCTTAAAAATCGTTTCCACATTGAAGACGTTTTCTTTTTTAAATCGAAACAAAATCGAGACGGGAGCTATCGTTATGTCGGTTAAACGATGAATTCGAAAAGTAATCCAAGATTCATAAGCTCGGCTATGTAGGAGAGCCGACAAAGATTACCTCGAGCGTGATGATCAGGCATAAATCGTGAAGCATTTTCTCCATGGGAAATGAACGAGAGGATGAGAGATAACAGAGAGACGGTGCAATAAATTCGCGGAGGATTTTGCCGAGGAAATGCAGTCGCGACAAATTCTCTATCATCGTTATGGCGGGAAGGTGGTACAGATATGTATAAGCTGGGGGAGGAAGGGGGGTGCATATATAGGAAAGTCGTGAGCGCGAAAGTCGTTCCCCGATGGTTTCACCACAGGGGCACTGATTCATATACCGAGGCTTTTTTTTTATATCCCCGGGCTTTATTTTATGTGACATGCCAGCGGCGAATGACGAATCGCTACGAGTAGGATCAAAGAGAGAGAAAGAGGGAGAGAAAACGTGAACCCGGTGGTTGAAACGGTGGAGAATTTCGGCTTGCCGGAAAATGGTGGTTAGAGGCAACGTGCTGCTCTGAACTGTACTTTCACGAGGGTCTCCAGCGAGGACCCTTTTGTCCCTTAACCTTCCATCTATTTCTCTCTCTCTCTCTCTTCTATCTCTCTTTTTTGTCCTTCCCTCTTTTACCAAGCACTACCGCTCGCGCCTCCGCAACTTCCATTAACGGCTGAGCTGCCGATAAGCTGCATCGATACGCCCGACGCTCTCCTTTCCATCTCTTCGGCCATGTGTATCGCCGAAACGCCCATCCATACCCCCCCTCGTGCCCGCTCTCCCTATGGGGATTACGCAAAAAATACATTTAGACGCACAATGCGTTCGACAAGACTTATTGTCGTGTGCAGACCAGCATTCTTTTTTTTGTAATGCTCGACGCGGTGAGAAAATAGATATTTCATGGTTCTCGTGTACAAATGGCATTGCCATCGCCCTCGAACGAATATACGATACGCTTTAATATATTTCATTTCGCACATACGAACAAAAAAATGCGTTACAAAATGAATAAACGCTTCGTTTTGCATTCGTTTTTATTCGAAATGTTTTTCTCTTCCATCAAGATTCGTCGGTCGATGAAATTCGTTTCGGCCGAGACGATCGCGCTTGTCGACAAAATCTCATTGGCGATATTAAATTTCGCGTCTGCGGTAACCGAAGTCGTTATTGTGCTGAGCTTGTTAGTTATGCTGGAAGCTCGCTCGGGGTATAATTGGTAGAACTTGAAATTAATCGGAAAAGCGAAACGCTAAAGTCATTTGGATATTATTGGAACGATTGAATCAAACTAGAACCGAGAACGGAAACCGACCAAGAGTTAACATCCAGGTGGAGTGAGAGCGAGACGTACGGGGGACGTTCTCGGAGTTCGATAGACGCTTGTGCCGCTGCTGCTTCGACTGTGCATCGCGCAGCTCAAGGGGTGTACAAACGGCTTGACTAAATTGAATTATCTCATAATTCAATGAGAACGTTAAATGATGTAATTTTATCAGAGAGTATCGAATCCTACCAGATTCACTTACTAGTTATAGTTCGATTAATTGATGGATAAGCTATATATAGATATAAGCATATAACCGTAAATGATATCAATCGAATTTACGATTCCGTTGGAATTATTGATAAAACAGTCGCGATGTATAACGTATATATATCTACGTTATGTTGAACGTTTCCCACCGTTCGCATATTCGATAAATTATAGAATTTGAAATATCATTCGATTGACCTTTACGAGAAATCAACGGTGTATACTCATTGGTAAAATAATATAGATTATTATCGTTAAAAAGAGGATTTCGACCGGATTTACGTTTTAATACGACCAATCTCTCTCTATCGAGTAATATTTCATTGATGATAAATGGAACCTCGGATGAAAATATATCATTTATCACAACGGTTTAGTGTCCGTGCTCTCTGTAATGTCGTAAAACCGATGGCAAAGTGGTAGGTAGATAGCTTGTCGCTAATGCACGATCGCATTACGCGGTTCTAAATTCCACTTCCGCGAGAGACCAAATGTTCTTTGCGAGCCGCGAATGGAATAATTTGCAAATAAATTGGCGTAGACTGTGAACCCCAGAGCTACGTTTATATATATAAAAGATACAGGAAGGGAAAAAAAACGGAGGAGTAGGATAAAAGTCTCCGCGCGGAGAGCTCTTTTCCCTCTATCTACTCCAGTCGCGAAGTAGTAACCTAATTTATGTGTGGCGAGAATGAGATAGAGTCACAAGACCCGCGTGACAGCTTAGAGGACGAATAAGATTCCGTCATGTAAAATCCTCGGCACGAGAGTTTTAAATCTACGTCAGACTTGAAATGCCCTCTTTCGCGCAGCTCCAACCCCTTTTCACACTTCTATTATGTGTGTGTATATGTGCGCCGGGAGTATGAATTGTGCGATGAAATACTTACGTGGGGAACCGTTTTTCGCGGTTTCTCTCAAGGCTTCGCGTGAATTTATAGACCGCAACGTGGCACTAAGCCCCAAATTTGTTCCGTCTTATTTCGAAAAATCAAATATTTCATGCAAAAAATGGTGCGAGTAATCCTCCCTCACTCCCCCATCTATGTTTGGCCCTCGCAAATACCATTCGCTTTTTCCATGCCACGCGAATGAGTATAATTTCTCGTTCCCGGGCAAGTTTGCGTCTACTTCTCGCGCGTTTCCGCAAAATTTAGTGACCATATATATGCGTATAAAGTATATAAAGTACACAAAGTGTATGTAGTATATGCGCATATACATACATAATTTGCATCGGTATATTATTTCCAAGCGTGGGGCTCGTTGCGTTTTCAACGTACCCGGTAGGACTGGCGCTGCGAACGCCCGCCAAGTTTCAAGTTGCACCCGTTAATCTAATGAGTTAACTTAACAATGATTTACAGCGAGTAGTTTCGATAAGCTTTTGCAACGTGGCCTCAAGTCGCAATTTCGATGTCGAATGCGTTTTTTTTTCTTTTTTAAAAATAATTTTTTTAACAGTTTTTCGTTCATCATTTCGCATTTATCGAGCGATATGTTTACGGGCTCAGCGACTTTTCGATACGAGAATTAGAATCGGTTTCGCCGTGTCGCTACGAAAATTTCACGCTTCGCGAGACCGCGTTGTCACTTTGTGAGGACAAAATGAAAAAAAGAAAAAGCAAAAAAGCAACACGGCGCAACGGGGCAGCCGCGTGATTGGAAATTCGTCGGCACGGTGTCCTTCCAAAAATGCAATTAATCCGATCTCTGCGGGAGAGAATTTGTTCCCGATCGGAGAAATCCTTTTAGCTGCCCGGAACGCAAAAGCTTCCCTGATGAACATCAATTTCCAGTCGTGATTGATTAAATTGAAGTTTGTTAAAGGCGCAAACAAAATTCCGCTTTGTGCTGGTATATGTACGTGTGTCGAGGGGCGTGCCGTGTTTCTTTCAACTTTTTTTTGTCTTTCGAATCCATTGTCCCGAACTTTGAGCGTTTCGAGCGAAATTTCATTTCAAGCGAAACGAAAAAAAAGGTAATTCTTCTACCCGAGAATGTCTGTAACTGAGAATGATATGGATGTTTGACAAAGAAATTTGCGAAACCGTCCTACATCTCGTTTTATCAACTAGAAACGATCTTTGCCGATTGTGACCGTCGTCTTACAACGTTTTGTACGACCTCTTTCTTCCTCTCTCTCTCTCTCTTTCTCTCTTCTCTGTCTTCTTCCCGCCCTCTCGTTCTCCGTCGAAAAGTGCATTCATCCTGGAGATCGGAAACTTTCTTTGCTAACTTGTTTTTACGGAGCATGTAAGGTCGACGGGGCTGAGAGAAGAAGATGTTCGTATACACTCACACACCCACAGACGCACGCATACACTCATATATATATGTATATATCAGCAAAACATCGTCTCTTAGCGTCGTCTCGTATACAAGACAACGTCGACCGCGTAGTCGACATTTTGCCGGTCTCTCAGTGACGTAAGTCGCTGCGTCAGAGCGATAAGAAAATAAGAGCGACCGCGGTCAAGCCAGATATCAGTCTGCAATAGGGTGTAGATGGGAAGCGATTCAGCGAAGCGTGGCGAGATGTTCGTCGACGTGCGGTGGAGAGATAGAGAGAAAGCCGAGGGGGCAAGAGAGAGAGAGAGAGAAAGAGAGAAGAGATAGCGTGTGATGGAGAGATCGTAGAGAGCATCTCCGCGTGGTGAAGCAAGAAAAAAAAAAGAATCAATTTCCTGCCCTTGTTAGCGCACGCTCGGCGAAAATAGCCCAGGTAATTAGGAGAAGATGAGGCCGAACGATAACGGGAGATGGGGAGTTTCAGGAGAAGGACAGGAGAAACGGAGATTGGCGAAAGGACGCCGTGTGCGTCAGTGTCCTAAAGGACAGCGTGTTGGGAAAGGGACAGGCGGACTGGTGGAGAGCAAGGAGGAGCAGGAGAAGGAGGAGGAATAAGGCGAGGTAGTGGAATGTGGGGCAAGGGGAAAGGCGAGATAGGGACTGCCGCCATAAGGTGCAGCATCGACGCGAATTTGGAAATGCAATCAATCTATCAATCAGCACACAAAGGAGGACGTGACGGGAATTAAATGGGGTTGTGGTCCACGGTGTAGGGTCGTGAGAGGATGCCTGTGGGGCTTTGCCGGAGTATTCTTCCTACTACGTGAATATATATATATACACATATATTTAGCAATGCCTCTGGTGCCGCTATTTCCTTCCTTCGCCTTTCTTCCGCACCGTTCTCGCGTTCGTCCTCGTCTCGTCACCTTCCCCGCTCATTCATGTTACCAACCTCTTTCTCTCGCTCTCTCCGCCTATCCTTAACCTTATAAAGGAAAAGCAGCCAGATCTCCGCGCGCTTCGAAGATTTCCAGAGTAAATGCCAATGTACAAAGAATTTCTTCGTTATTGTACTTTAACTGTATATATATATATATATATAAGCTATTACTTATTGTCGCAAGACGAGGACTTCAACGCTACGACAATAATAGCGTAACGCTACGTTGCCTTTAGAGGAATGATAACAAACAATTATTCGCTCGAACGGGTCTGTGGCTACGCGCATCGCATCGGGCACATTGGACTCCCTTCCGATATTTATTTAATCTCAGTTCTTGATTCTCGCATATTCGACTTTTTCAATTATCGACCCATGCGGAGACGCGATGTTTGAAATTTATATTTTAAAGCTTTTTTTTTTATTTTTCATGTCATTTCCGATTAACGATTGGATTCGAGAATATCCGAGGTTGTACGATATTCGTTATTGGATGATACCACAAATACGGGATTATGTTAGGTTAGTTTTCCATGAAATTCGAAGCGGAGGTAGATTTTTTTTACGATCATACAGGATATTAATTTAAGAGAAATATTGAATTTTCAAGAAATTGGTGCTGTGAGTCGCGATTGGTAATCGTATATTTATTTAGTTTATTTATTTGTAACGATACACGGTCGTGTATCGAGCATTTTATGCGGATGTGTATCGTCGATTACATCGGGAAATGAAAAATTCGTACCTATTGTGCGGCTTTATATACGCATATATAGATATAGAAGCGTGTTCGAGAAATGCGATTTTCCAGACTATCTTTTATAGAGTGTAGCCGCGGGGCAAATATTGCCGGGGTTCTTTTTTTTCACGTGTGAAACGAGACTTCCGAAAGAAATGAAGAGATGGCGCGGCGGGTCGATCGGGTGGGGCAAAGGGGGGTGGGGCAGCATTCTCGTCGCGTTTGCTACGCGATAGCCGGGCACAATCAGCGGTGAACCGAGAGAGAGTAAAAAGTTTCTATCGATCTCGGGAGAGGGAGAGAGAGAGAGAGGGAAAGAGAGAGCGAGAGGGAGAGAGAGAGAGAGAGAGAGGGAGAAAGAGAGGACTATTCAAGGAAATCTCATAATATAAAGTTTCCTAAAGTTTGACACTGGAGAGCGAGTCAACGCGAGAGAGAGAGCGAGGGAGAGAGAGAGAGAGAGAGAGAGAGAGAGAGAGAGAGAAGCAGGGCACGATGACGCGATAGGGCTTTCGAAGTCGCGGCAAAGTTTCGAAGGGCGCGCTTTAGCCCTCAGCCGTGCGTACCACCCAGACGCGAGTTAGTTCGGGTAAGAATGGTATTCAAACCACCCTCGATCGTTTCGCGAAAAATAACGTCGTTAATTCCAACATCTGGTCGTCCGCAAAAACATTGCCCGCAGGCTAATTTTTTTCTTTCTTCTTTTCGTCCCAAATAAACAAACGATATATTAATAAATTCTTCGCCGAAGCCCGTTATTTGATTTACATATACGAGAATTTATCGTCTCGATTAAACGTTGTAATACGATCAAAAAGACAATCGACGTCGAGTTATGAAATTACGACATTGTCTCGCGTGGAACGAGTTCAACGTCTTTGATCGCGCTTCGTCATTTAATAAGCTACGATACATAAATATATATGAAATTAGGGAATGCCCCAGTTGAATCTCAAGTATACCGAGAACGTTTGTCGACTCTCGAAATAGCGTAGCTCCGAAACTTCACTGAATTTTGATCCAATGTGAAACTAATGCGTTCTATATATCGCCTCTTGACATGTACATTCCGCGAACGATATATACAGGTAATACGCTCAACCTGCTCAGCATCATGTTGCTTTGATAATTCAATAAACAACAAATACTTAATGCTTGTGAAATAACACGAGACAGGTGGAATAGTATTGAATCTAATAAATTAGGTCCGGAAAATTTAACACTCAAGTAGTTCATAGTAAATTTTGTAAATTGTACTGGTAAATTTTTTTAGAGTGTAAATATACATATTATTAATATTAATATATATCTATACATATTAATTATTCATTATATATTGTTATATTATTATAGGGTAGAGCGGGGATAGTTGAGCAGTTTCTGGCTTAATCGATTATAACTCTTAAAAAATACATCCGATTTTCTTGATTCTTGCACCGTTAGATCCGCAAATTCTCTAGCTCAAAACGCCTTCAGAAACATTATCCAATTCAAGTCTGATTTAGAAGATATTATCGTAAATGTGAGAGAGTGTAGAGCTGCTCAACGTGCCCCATAGGTGGGGTAAGTTGAGCAAGGGTATGAGGTCAGTTGAGCAAGGTAATAATTCCATCAACAAATCAGACACATGCAAGACCATTTGATGCAATGCAGTAACAAACCGATAGCTACATTAATTAGCTACATTTTGAATCATGAACATTAACTGCAACAAACTGTGAAATGTTTTTTCTTAAATAAACAAGGAGGACCGGCGATAGCGTGATGTATTCGCCTCCGCCATGTTATGCGTGCCAGCCGATGAGGACAGTTGCGCATCGTTTAACTAGCCCCATCGAAAACTGCTCAACTAGCCCCTTCTCAGATTTTTTAACAAATGTTAATTTATAATGAAATTCGTACCACGTGCGTTAAAATAATTATTGCAGATTGATAGCCACTTAAATGTACTACATAATAGTACTCGTCTCGTTGCTGCCCTGGTTTTTCACACAATGCTAGAAGAAAAATACTTAATCACGTATTTTTTACTTTTGTGCGCAATAATAATAAAACGTCCCGTGTCATCGTCTCGTGCGCCGCGTGGCTACCGGCAATGATTTGTTGTATTCCCCTCTCACATACCTCTCTTTCGTCCATTTGATGCACCAGCGTGCGATGCTTAGTTTTCGAGATATTACGATTGCTCAACTTACCCACTTGCTCAACTATCCCCGCTCTACCCTATAATATATAATATAATATAATATAAAATGATATAATATATTATAGAATAATATATGCAATATAATATTCTATATTATTATATATATTAATATATAATAATATATATTAATATATATTAATATATATTAATATATATTAATATATATTAATATATATTAATATATATTATATATTAATATATATTAATATATATTAATATATATATATTAATATATATTTATATATATTAATATATATTATTATATATTAATATATATTAATATATATTAATATATAATAATATATATTAATATATATAAATATATATTAATATATATATTATTATTATATATATTAATATATAATAATATACTAATATATTAATATTATATTATAAATATGATAAATTTTGTCAATTGTACTGGTAAATTTTTTTAGAGTGTAAACATATATATTGTTAATATTAATATATATGTATATATTAATTATTAATTATATTATTATATAATATATTAAATGTAATATATGCAATATAATATTATATATATTAATATATAGTAATATACTAATATATTAATATTATACTATATATATATACATGTACAAAATCATATAGGCCACTAGAGTGTTAAATTTTCCCGGCCTAATTCCGCGGTTCGTAACATCGTGTCCGACGATCTCGTCGTTGCAGAAATTCTTCCGGATGATTCGTTTTCATTCCGCATCGTCGATTTATCGAATAAAAATCTAAGCGTCGAAACGTTACTACGCCCTCTTCTTTTTACATGACATTACACAATGTTCCAACGGATGTCTCGTTAAGCCTCATTGGTGGGATTGTCACGAGGGATTAAAATAAAACAAATACAAAATAAAATAAAGCAATGAAAGTAAAATATAAAAAATAGCTCTCACAGTTGACTGCGAACTAGTCCATATCGCCTGATCCGAGATCAATGATCGGATCGGACAAACGCACTCACAGCCGACGCAGACGGGACTGGCTCGAATTATATATCTATATATATATATATATAGAGCCCTCTCATGCGAGACGGAGAGGCGACTCTCGCTCTATCGTGCGCGTCGATTGTATCTCTGACATTGATCAAGCAGGCTATCCGGTTTACGGAACGTCGTATCAACATATATATATTTATATACGTATATACCTATGGGAAATTCGATGCCGACTCGACCATCACTCGACCCTGAACGAACTTCTGCATCCCGATATCTTATTTTTCAATAAGCGTCAGCTCGATATTGAAACGAATTCAAATTTCCCTCTCAATTCCCATTTACTATAAATATTACAAAGGCAAACGAACAAACATTAATTTGTCAAAGAAAAAAAAATCATTTTTTTCTTCCTTTTCCTTTATTTGAATTTTCTCACATACCGCTTGGCACAATGTGAGTAGAAAAGACGGGGAAGAATGTCGGCGAAAAATTTTCCCCGTCTTACCGAGACAGGCTCGAGGCGTATTATGTGCGTAGGAAGGCCGCGCGTGTTTGTATGCGAGTGCGCGAGCAAAGGGAAGTATTGCTCGAGTCTCGTATGGACCATGGCACAGAAGCTTTGCTTATTTCGCATCGACGATCTCTGGAGAGTCGAGCAAAGGCCACGAATGTGTGTATACCACGTGTTCTGTAGTACCTACATTTGTGTGTTCCGGTGTAGCGTTGTACTACATAACAGGGACCCTTCCATGTATCGTGGTATATAGGTACAAGGTGAGAGCAACCTGGCTATCTCACACATACACACACTCTCGTATACCTACAGACACGAAGAATGCAAGGACGGTAGCCCAGATGCTCACTCTCCAGCCTCACGCCTCGGTACAATCGAGCCGATGGTGGTTCTCCTGGAATAATGGGCCATAGGCCTCCTATCTCTTTCTCTCTGAAAGCCGACGTTGCTTTCAATAAGGGTCTCGCATACGCTTCTCCCTTTTTTTTTCGTTTTTAGCGATGTATGGATTTCCTTAGCGCTACCCTCTCTCGCACCAATCGTTTCTTCTATCCTGTGCATATCGCATGGTACGTACGTTATATTATATTATAGCTCGCGTATACACGTGCTTTGTGTATATTCTTCATAAAAATCTTCTATACCTCCTCTCTTGCTCGTCTGCTCAGAATATATATACAAACCACATATATAAAAAAGTAGCTATATGTATACGAGCCTGTGAGTTAGTGTGTGAATGAATATATGTATGTGTATATATGTGGCTTTTCTTCAAACGATCGGGCGGAGGTTCGCTTTGCATTACGGGAAAAAGAACGATTGTGTCGAGTTTACGGACGAACGGAAGATTCCTTTGGTGAATTTGCAGGGGTAAAAAGAGAGAAATAGGGAGAGAGAGAGAGAGAGAAAGAGAGTCCTGTTATGTGCTGATGCGAACATCTTGCCGAGCGCACACATGTTTCCAGCTTGGAGAATTACAAAAGGTTTATGTGTGTGTATCTGTGAGTAGACGAGTGTATGGCCGAGGTTGAGGAAGACGGTAGAGCTTGCATGGTTGCAAACTGAATTCTTCATGGCTTTTCTTGGGACAGGTCGTGGTGAAAAGATGATTCTATTATAAGTTTCGCCCACTTTTCTCGCACGTCGAGTTTACAAATTGCCGGAGCATACCGGCAAGAACTCTCTTTCTCTCTCTCTTTCTCTCTCCCTCCCACCCTCTCTCCCTTTCTTTCTTCTATGCCAACGTTGCGTTCTGGTCCGCGCCCGCGAGAGAAAAGAAGCTGCATGTTCTGGTCGTGCGCGGAGCTAAGCCAAGAAGGCAACTGTCTAAGGGAGAAAGAGCCGCACGAGACTACACGGCGATAGTATAGCAACCCCTCCGATGTGCAACCGTGCGCTGCGTTAGATCCGGCTTGCTCTCCTGTTCCTTTTCTCATCTCATCTTTCTTTCACCCTCGTATTATTCCCCTCTCTCTCTCTTTCGCTCCCTCTCTCTTACACATACACACACTCCCGTTTATCCGAGAAGGAACAATTCAACTTTGTGAAAGGCCGCTTCCGCGCTCTCCCATGTGCTGGAAAAAATTACTATCCCCCTCTAGCTTCTCGTCACGGGGCAAGTCTCATTATACTGCGTATAACTATGTAGTACGTAGGTTTACTGGAGACACTTTTCAAAGCTTGTTCCGTGTACATAGGATAATCCGCACACGTCCTCGTCGTTAGGAGACCTCGTTAATTGAGCCGATTAACGGGCTAACTGGTGCAGATAAAGTTCTATGAAATTAACGACCCTTCGTATTAAGCCGCGGATATATATATATATATATATATATATATATATATATATATATATATATATATATATAATATATAATATATAATATATAATTAATAATAATATAATAATATATAATAAAATATATATATATTCAAAAAATATAATGTACAATTATATTTTTTATATTTTTCGAATATATATACATTTTATTATATATTATTATACTATATATACATTATATATTAATATATATATATATATATGTATATATATATTATATTATAAATTAATATATATTATATTATATATATACCTACCTATAATAAATAGTTAATATTATAATTAATAATAATATAATAATATATAACAAAAGATATATATATTCAAAAAATTAAAGATATAATTGGATTATATATTTTTTAGTTTTTTTTTTCTTCATAATTAAACGCGAACAGTATCTATGTAAATTCGAGGCCGTGGCAAGCGACGAAAACATCGAATTTTACAAGCCAGACTTATCTACTTTTTAAAATGAAACGAAATATAATCACATAAATTGCACTCCATCTTTTTATCGACCTCATTGGGGTCTTAAAATAAAAAAATCTTCCGGCGAAACGGACGAAAATTCGACCATTCGACCTTAAGGAAGTTTCGACTGTACGTACATACCTACTTTTTCGTAATACGGGAACGAGATGAATGCGATGATCATTAAAAATTATATTGCCGAGGGTGTGGTATATACCGCACAACTGTGTTTCCAACCACTCTCTGGTCTTCCCTCTCGAGCTTACAAATTGTGCTCATTTGCATTACGCAAAACGCGTTAAACAGGAATCTTGGCAGCCACCGCTTTTACGACATGGAAATGAGAGAACGAGAGAGAGAGAGAGAGAGAGAGAGAGAGAGAGAGAGAGAGAGAGAGAGAGAGAGAGAGAGAGAGAGAAAGGGAGAGAGAGGGAAAGAGGGATGGGGTGCGAGAATAGACGGAAAAATAATTTGGAAAAAAGGAAGAAGTTGGTTTCTTTTTTTCGACCAACGCCTTAATCGGAGTTTCGGGATTGCCGAAAAAACCATTCATTGTTATAAGAGTGATGTGTGCAATATAAAGGAATGTACACTTTTGTGTACTTCTCTCTCTCTCTCGCTGCCTCCCTCTCTACCTTGCTGTCCCCGGTTTTATTCAGATACCAGAGAAATTCCATACTGAGTGAAGGGAACGACGAGCAAGGCGAAGAGGGATGACCGAGGGATGTCCATTGAATCGGTAGCGAGTCGAGGGTCGAGGATAGTTTCGAGGGTTGGTTAGTTGATTTCTCTGTATATGCACGACCGACGCTCGTTTTCACGAGTTTCTGCGGTACTGAGAAATATATGTGCCAATATATATCTATATAGTGCAAGGTTGCAGCTATATTCAGCAGTTGACCGTACATACTCTCCTGTGGGAAGAGCTAAGCCGCTTTGAATAGACGGTATTCCATTATAAGTTCCGGCTACTTTTTATCGCACGTCGGGGCAGTACTTCGTCTCTCTCTCTCTCTCTCTCTCTCTCTCTCTCTCTCTCTCTCTCTCTCTCTCTCTCTCTCTCTCTCTCTCTCCCTCCCTCACTCTCTTTCCGTCTACGAGGCGAAGCGAGATGCTCTTTACCCAAGCTGCGGCTTCTAGGCGCCTCTCCCATTTTAGCCGGCAAGCATATACACTCGCTATGTGCACCCCGTCACTGCTCCTCGTACCCTCCAACCCTCTCGACGCGCCACCGCTACGAGGACTATTTCAACTTTTTAACCGGTGAGTTCCGGCATGAGAGAAGTACAGAGGAAGAGAGGAAGAGGCGAAAAAATTACACTCTTCAACGAGGTACTTACCCCGAGGCTTTACCAGCGCTCTTTTTTACGAACTTTTAATCCTCGCACCCTGTGCATACGTGGGAACACAATTTTACTCAGTATATATATGTATATATGTATATATATATGTTTACATTTTTTTCCATTTTACATCGATATTTGCATCTGTCACGTCTCGACTACCAGGAAAAATTAAATTAAAAAGGATACAGTCTGTTTCTGGGGAATTGACGGGGTAATACGTGATTTTTTACAATTTTTGGGACTTAAAAATATAAAATATTTTTGGTAATCGTAATTCGTAAAGTTTCGAGTAGTCACGATGAGTCACAGGCAAGAAATTCGCACTGAGTAGAAAGGGATAGCCGAGCGTGCAGCTGATATTTTAATACCCTTTCGGGTTTTTCCAGTGCAACTACTTCTTTAGTCCACGCCATTTTTTCGGATCCTTTAAGAGTCAGTGTTACATGCGACGTGCATTTCGAAATTTCGATCAGTATTCCAGCAAGCACTGAACAACCGATCAGGTTGAAAATTGGCAGATACACAGAGAATTATGGCAAAAAGTGGCTCTTAGCATTTTTTCCACAATTTTGGAAATAGTGTCGCAGGCGACGAACGATTCAAAAACATCATCCGTACTTTTTTCAGCACTGAGTATTAACGGGGTTTGACGGTATCTAGAGAATTATGGTAAAAATTTTGGAAAAAGAATACCAAGAGCTACTTTTTGCCATAATGCTCTGTGTACCTGTCACTTTTTAACTTGATCGGTTGTTTAGTGCTCATATGTTTCCCGATCTAATTTTCGATGCGTACGTCGCATGTAACACTGACTCGTACGAAATAAGATACAGGGCGTTCTATACCGAGAAACTTTCAATCTATGTAACTCCAAATAGCAAAATTTTACTTCAATTCATACAGAAATGGAGAAACATTAACCTCACGCTTCTCAAGCTAACCAGACATTGTTACCGATTAATCATTAAATTTTTTTTTTGTAAAATAAACAAGTTTAATCTTGTTGATCAAGCACGCGCTAAACATTCGTTCGCACCCTCCGAAGTTCTCTAATTCACAACTACGTATGAGGATTTCACCTTGCCGCCTGCCGTATCAGGCAAAATACACAGCCGTATGAGAATGTTAGTTTTCGAGTTCACAACAAAATTTGCCGCGAAATTAAGGGAACTAAGAGCAACTGACGTCGGGGAGTAAGTTTTGGTACGGTGGTTGCCGAAATTTCTGGAGCTGAACTTTAAAAAAAGCTCAATTGCTGGAGAATTTGGCAATTTCAAAATTGTGCACGATATTAGGAGAATTGGCAAATTTTCCAACTTCATCACTAAAGAAAAAAAAGTCGTTCACTTGCCCCTGTAAGAACGGTCGTCCCTGATTTCCGGCGCATGACAATTTTTTCTGTGATATGAGAATTTCGTTACGTTGGAGTGAGAAAACCTTCAGTGCCATCGACCATCCCTGAATCCGTTTGAGAGTCAAGAATAGACAAAACAACATCTGTATCAACCACGTGGCATATTTCACGCGATAAAATATTTTTTCGTATATGCTTAAGGTTGTTGTGGGGTCAGGTCGAAACGATGTCACTGAGATGATATTTTGTATGAACGTTCATGATCCATTTACTAATCAACCGGTCAAATTTCAAAACAATCCACAGTACAGTTATTTAGAAAAAAAATCGCAAACTTGGAGCATTTGGTGCGCTCATCACATTATGTCTATAGGAATTTTTCGAACATTTTTCAGTATATTATATATATCTGCCAAGAAAACAATGGCACGGAGTTAAAAAAACAGGTACGGTTAAATGAAATATCGGACTAACTTTTGATGCTTTGAAAATAATAATTTATAGTGCCGATTCAACGTTATTAATGATTATAATCGCGAATTTTTCCAAAAATTGAGCACACAAGATATAAGGCTTCGGAAATATGACAACACCGTAGATGTCACGAGCACTCCCTACCTTAGCGACCCTTTCCAACGAAAGAATTTTTTCCCGGGACCTATGTTCATGGTTGATAAACAGACACTTCGATTTTACGGTTAAGAACGGAGCGAGTATATGACAGTTGTGCGACACTGCTCTCAACCCAAGCAATTATCGTGGGTCATAATTTACGTTGTTGCCAGTTCGTCTTCCAATAATTGATCTCTAACGAATTATCGAAAATAATGCCATAAACTAATAGAAATAATTCCTGTAACCATTACTTTGTCAAAAATGCATATACTTTTAAACTTATTTGGATTTTTTCCTTGAAAAATGATATTAAATACGACGATAATTTGACGACAAGCAGTTGGTAACAATTCATCGGTTCCGTGCATAAGCATAGGGCACCCCCGTCATGCTTCACCCCCGATGGCTAGACCCCACAACTACCTTAAACTGACTTGTCGCTGAGTGATTTCGGTGGTTTTTGAAAATGCGTCTAGCGTGAAATTAACGTACAAATATAGCGTACCGAGCCACGACAATACGGTCGACCGCGATATTTCCGCTCGTAACAAGTCCGGTGGTCGAACACCAATTTTATAGCTATCTAGAAAATACCCGCGCGGAAAAATTACACCTATGCTACGTATCGGCGAAACGCGTTTACGATTTTTTTTTACTACTCATTTTCCCGCGACCCATCTTGCGTTGCTTTTACGACAGTTTTATTTTTTTGTTACGCCTCGCGTAATACCGAGCCATGTGAGTGACGTGGAAGAACTTTTGAATAACTTCGAGGAACGTATAGTCGTGCTTTTTTCACCAAGAAGAAATTTAGGATACGCGGAGTCGGGCGATAGACGGCGAAGTTACCGAAACTCCTGCGCGCAAACTACCCCAAGCGCAGTCTGGTGAGAGTCCCGTGGTGGATGATAGCGAACACTATATGTATCGTATACTCGGCACTCGAAGTAACAACAGCAATTCGACAAACTATTCGTCATGAATAAACATTCAACGTTTCGAGACGAAAAGAAAGCAGTTGTTGATATCCATCGATTCTAGGCTCGTTTACCATCCGTGTAACATATATGTGCGTTTTGAAGTCGTTGAACCCATCAAGTCTATCCTCATTTAAACGTAGAGCCCTCGGTCGTTGTACAAGTCTGGAGAGTTCATAACGATCAATCTCGCGAAAGATTAGAAGCGTGGCAGGTGACCAATATCTTCCACATCATCTCGTTCTATATAGATATATTCCAAGACTCTAATCCCTTCATCTTTATTTTCCTGATGCGAGAGCATATCTGACAATAAAAGAAGAAAAAAGAAACAATATATTCTTCGAGAGTCTTTCTTTCTTCCGTACTAGAGGCGATCGTTTCGTTTTAGGATCGATTTATATAACTGTATGGGATAAAAATCGATAAGTAAGAGAAGAAAGAGAAAGGATCAGGGAGAGATGGCAGGTGAGGAGAGTGCACTCGAGATGAATGAGATGAAAAATCGAGCTCGACGCTCGATATATCCGTCGCATCTACAATATTTCAGTCGACATCATCGCGTCTTCGCTCCTGGAGTTATCGCCAGTTTTCAAACTCTTCGAAGCCCTTTAATATCGCCGAATAGTGGATTAAAAGGGTTTTCACCAAGATAAAGCGAACAGACAGAACAATTTCGATGCTTTTGTTATATTTTTGATGTATATAGGGGAAAACACCCAATGCTCGGCCAGGAACCAGTAGTCAGCCTCTGCCTATACTTTGTATGAGTGGGAAGAGTACGAAAGGTTATCCTTCACACTCTTCCCACTCATATATGGTCGACTACCGGTTCCTGGCCGAGTACTGGATGTTTTACTCTATATATATAAATATGTGTTTTTTTGAAGCTAATGCATTCACGAATTGATGCGACGGAGTCGATTATCATTGGGCAAACCCCGTGAAAATATGTCAGGCACATGGTATAGCGACGAATTTTAATTAAAAGTGAAATTTATTGACGTTCTCTCGGTTCGTGCGGGCAACGGGATACGCTCATTGTACCTTGTCAAATCGCGCGAGGAGCACGTGCACGGTGCAAAATGTTGTTTTCTGGCTGGGATCGTAAACGAGCGTAAAAATATACGGGTATAAATATATATGCGAACATCCATCAAATATGAAATCGAGCCCGGCTCACGAGGATCAACCGCACGGATTTTAATGACGATAATTCAGTCTGACACCGGGCGCGCGAGTGGGGTACTTCCGCGTATTGGTGTGCGAGCCAGTATGTGAAAAACTGACTCTCTCTCTCTCTCTCTCTCTCTGTCTCTGTCTCGCTCTCGGTTTCCGGAGCCAATATTTTTATCGAGAAAAGTTGAAATTTTTTTACGAATATCGTATCATGATAGATGGCTTTGCAGATATATGCAAACGACGTTATATTTGCAAGAAAAATAGCCGAATCTCCGTCTTTCCGACGCGGTCGCGTACTTCTTTTTCTTTTTTTTTATATCTTAGCTTGTACCGAATATTTGTCGATTTTATAAGATGGATATTACCTCCATTTCCTTCTAGGGAACCGGAAAGAAGTTTCTTAAAGTTTTTCGTTCGCGTCTCTCTCGCTTTGTCTTTCTCCGTTCGTTTTCCCTTTCCATCGGGCGACTTGCCCTGTCTTTACCATTCCACTACGGTACTCCGATAGATCTGCCGATAACTTGAAACACGGTAAAGTGGTCGAGGAGAACGAGAGAGCGAAACGACAAAAAGACTCCGGGAGAAAAGCTCTGTTCTCTCTCTCTCTCTCTCTCTTTCTCTCTCACTCTCTCGTCTTCCGCCGTAGACGATTTAAATTCATCGGATATTCGAGTGCACTCGAGGCCGAGAAATTATGATTTAGTGGAGAAAAATGAAAAAAAAAGAAAAATTGACGAACACTTTTCCGCACTATTAAGGCAAAAAATGTCGAGATCTATTATGAGGTAATACACGAAAGTTATTACGATGATCCGATTAATGCGAAGCTGGTAAAACACGTTTTTTCGTAACCAATTTTTAAAACAATGTTTGTATTTTATAAATATTGTTATTTTTTATCGCGCTATAACATAACCTAATAATAATTTATCGAAGCAGATCGTACGTGACGTCGATAAAATATTTTTCCAAAACTGGGTCGCACTCGTTAAAACTTGGTTTATCGGAATTCGTTATACCGAGAATGTGAATATCACAATATGGCGTTTTCAAATTGGGGTATTAGCGAATTCCAGCTTTTTGAAAATTGCCAAGCGTCTCGGAGTACTATCTAGAAATATATGAAAAAAGTCCCTAAACTAATATCCCCCTCGGTCCCCTTGCCCCGCAATATATGCCGCGTGACTGCAGAATGGCGAATAAGGCTAAGTATTTGCCCGCAGTACGGAATTCCGGGGATCTTATCGATTTTTCTAGCGACTCTAGCCGATTGTGCTATCCTACCGACGCCATGGCCCATCTTCCGTGCTACATCGTCGTCGTCTCTCTTTCACGCCAGAATCGCTGAATTCTCCCGGTTCGAATTCTATTGAATCTTTTCTTCATTATTACGAAATAGAGTTTCGATAGAAGATTGCATTCAATCCCTTTTGTTACCGGCGAGCGTGCGATCCCCGCCACGAACGAATCCTTTGGAATAAGAGGTACACCGAGAAAAAAAGAAGGGAAAGAAAGTAAAAAGAAGGAAAAGAAAAAGAAACGAGTTTCGCAAGCCAATTTTTCCCTTCATTCGAGATATCTTTTGTTTCAGGAATCGATCATCGCGAGAAACATTGTCGATCTTTGTCCACATATGGATCATCTCGAGATCGCGGGAGAGAAGGTGAGTTTTTGTTCATCAACGAAAACTCAACGAATTTAAGTGCGATAAGTATGTCGAGAAAAATGAATTTCATCGAATGAAATCGAGTTTTCTTTTTCATGAAAATAAAATTTGTTAATAAAAATTGATTTCTCACAATAATTCTCTCAATTATTAAAGTCATAATCGAAAAACGTTTTTGTTCATCAACGAAAACACAACGAATTAACGTGCGATAAGTATGTCGAAAAAATGAATTCCATCGAATAAAATCGAGTTTTCTTTTTCATGAAAATAAAGTTTATTAATTGAAATTCATTTCTTACAATAACTCTGGTAATTACTAACGTCACAATCGAAAAAGGTTTTTGTTCATCAACGAAAACTCGACGACTTAACATGCAATAAGTATGTCGAGAAAAATGGATTTAATCGAATGAAATCGAATTTTCCTTTTCATGAAAATAAAGTTTATTAATTGAAATTCATTTCTTACAATAATTCTGGCAATTAGTAAAGTCACAATGAAAAAAGGTTTTTGTTCATCAACGAAAATTCGACGAATTAACGTGCAATAACTATGTCAAGAAAAATGGATTTAATCGACTGAAATCGAGTTTTCTTTTTCATGAAAATAAAATTTATTAATTAAAATTCGTTTCTTATAATAATTCTGGCAATTACTAAAGCCACGATCGAAAACGGTTCGAGCTATATGGATGAAATTCAATTAATTTCGATGCAACGAAAACAAAAAATCAAAACAAAGAAAACTCGTCCTCTCAATTTTCTAATTTTCACTTCATCATTAAACGAAGTTCGATCGATCCTTCTCGTTTCAGGATTCCGGACTATCGAGACTATTCTATCTACTTATGATCACGAAGAATTTCTCACTATCGCGCTGGAGTACACGTAACGCCGTTTGCCGAGTAAAATAAATAGTCATTTCTACTTTCGAAAAAAAAAATCGTGATAGCTTTCGTAGTGTGAAGAAAAAAAACGCAAATACAAAAAAAAAAACAAAAAAACAAAAATCGTAATTAGTGTAGAAGCAGCATACTCCTCGTATCTTGTATCGCAACGAAATACACAATTTTTTCCCCCTCTTTCTAATCGGCGATCGTTTTCGACCGTACGGTCGAAAAAAAAGTCTTATTAAAAGTTCTTCGCTACACTTCTCTCGTTTGTTCGAGTGTCGAGAGCGTAGGCTCTGTGCTCATATAAATGTAAATAAGAGTTTTGTATATTTGTAATATAGATAGGGCAGTGTATTATAAACAATAAAATTATTTATATATATTTTAATCACGAAATAATTCAAGGACCCTCGTCGTGTCTTCTTTCTCTCTTCCCACGCATTTTTTTTCACAACTTCATATTCCCGTACACTTCTCCTTCCGTACGTAAGAACTTTCTGCACGTACAGAGCACTTTTCCCATAAAACCGAAACATCAAAACCAAGATCACTCGGAAATTCAGGTAATGCTAAAAGCGTCGTCGAGCCAAAAACTTATCTTTTTCCTCGTTGGTCGAACCAACTTTTTTCGCTACTTCCTTTACAACGAAAACAAGAAGAAGAAAAATGAAATAAAAACAACAACAACAAAAAAAACGTACATCGAGCGAGCAAAAAGGCGTCGCTCGATTTATGTGACGCGAACGAACGTTAGCAAAAATACGCGTTTCCGTCTTACACTTGCGACAACGTCATTGACGGCGAATGAAATTGTCTCTTCGTTGGAATCCCCGTTACGAGGTAAGATTTTTCTCTTATTTATCAGGAAATTATGTAAACCCTTGCGTGAATTTTATGCCAGAATCGCGCGACGTAAAAAACGCATAAACGAAATAACGTAGTCTAAATATGTATCGTATATGTATTGCCAAGAGAGGGTGGACAAGGAACATGAAGTTTCGCGATAAATTTTGAATCTGAGATAGCTCACTGCATTCGCATCCTTGGCGATATCTGGCTCCCACGGGTGTCGGCCTGGCGCTGGGTAAAAAAAAGTTGCCGATGTTGAACCTAAAATGTTCTACCTTCCGTGAAAAAAACTGGCTACTGGCTATATCTTGAGGGAGATATCTTTCCTTTCTTTCTCGTTGGAAAAACTCGCATTATACTTCCTACTTTACAAGCGTATATGAGAACTATATATATATATATATATATATATACACGTACGTATACTATAGTTAATAAAAAAGTAAGCTCACAGCAGTATTTTAAAAAGGGATATAAGTAGAAGGCGAAGTACAGTGCAAATAGTGAAATATCAATTTTATAGAACCGAGGAAGTAAAAATTGTCAGAGCCACTGGGTAAAAAATTTCGAGCTGCTAGGTCGCGCGGAACAAAAGTCGAGAGCATCAGGATGGAATTGACGTTTAAAACAAACGAGGTCACGTCCAATTCTCTAAGGGCTGTAATTTATATATATATGTGTGTATATATAGTTCTGTTCTTTTACATCAACTTCGTTGAATTTGTGGAAGGTTGAAAGTAGAATAAAAACATTGTAAGGAGATATTAATCGCTACTTTAGAGGCCTACAACGAAGGAATAAATTAACTTTTCACCTGGATTCAGTGAACTTTATGACCGATCATTAATTTTCGTTCAACATTGATCGTTAAATGCAAGATTGTAGTTCATGAAATTATATTTCGATGACAACGCTAAAATCGAATGAAATAATATTATATTGTAATTTTGTAATAAAGATAGATAATTGTAACTGTTGGTGCTTCTCCGACTAGGTTAGGTATTAATACTTCACGCATTTCACTCAATTTTATATATTTCTCGATCGCACGAATCGTAAAAAGAGGATGAAGAACAAATTCTTTTTTTCCGAAGTGTAAATTCTCTCGATCTCGCGAATGAAACGAGGTACTAGAGTCGGTGAGTCTTGAAAGGATTAAATTTCAATTGGAATTGAAGAGAGAAAGCGAGTAATAAATTCAGATTGCTCTCAAGATGAAAGAAGTTTTCTTGGTACGCTACATCGTGTTCGTCACACACACATATATATATATATATATATATTTTGTACTCTCATATATATCGCACACGTACGACGTATTTTCCGTTCAAATTCCGCGGGGATCGTTCTCTCAACGTCATATCTTCGTTATATTCGGGCGATTCTATATTATTCCGTTGGCACACATAAACGTCATGAAAAATATCTTGCGGCCCGGGAGCTCGAGAACCGCGAAGATAAAGAGAGAGTGAGAGGGACAAAAGACGATATAGATATAAAGAAACATGGGAGAAGAAAAGAAACGCGAGAGCAAGACCACACACGTTTGTCCGCACGTTATTTACACCCAGAGCGAGGGCGTGCGGTGTGTGGGAGGGTCGAGATCTCGCGTGTTATATAAAAAAAAAAAAAAAATAGTTTCCGAGGGTTAAAGTGAGTAGGTGAGTAGGTGATATATATTGCCATGTATGCGCGTGTCTGTGTGTATGTGTGTACGTGCATATAATATACATATACAACGGTATCGCGCCCGTGAACGAGAGATGGGAATCGGTCTCAAGGGGTGAGATTCTCCGAGTTCTTCCGTCGAGAATTGCTCGCAGCGGGTGAATGTGGCGAATGCGCGAGTGATACTAACTGTATATACAGGGGTTAAGAGGGATGTACATGCATATGTATATCGCTTATACATATATATACATGGATATCCCATGCTCCATATAGAACTGGTGAGACTAGCGTGGCCTTCATCGCCATCGTTTTCTCGCAAAGCTTACGATAAGATCAACGAAACTGAGATATAGAAACGCTTTACACTCTAGAACGAACTAAGAGATACATACATATATAAAGAGTTGGGGCTTTTAGCGGACACAGTATCAAGCGATGTGTCTTGAATTTTTCTTTTTTCTTTGGATCGTTACATGTAAGGATAATAAATATAAATTGCGAGGGATCGATCGATCAAGCGACGTGTCAGATTGTATTGTGTATTAATTAATTAATTTTGTATAGGTTAAGGAGATTCGGTGACGATCGTGCTAGTAAACTTAGAGTCTGTTTTACGCTGCAATACCGAGACTTTTTATGTATGTGTATATTTCCGATTTTTCGAGAAATATTTTTTAAGTATTGAATTTTGAGTTTCCTATTATTTTTGTAATATGGAATAAACGTAATAATCTACTACTCGACTTCAGTAATACGTCATATCGTCGAAGTTTGACGTCGCCGTAATTTCGATAGTTGTCTTTTGTCCTGCGCGCCCAGCGAATACCTCGATTTTTCTAGACTTTATTCCTGAATTAATTGCTTATTATTTGATGAGCTTTGCAATTTAAGGTTCCCTATTGATCACAAAAAATCAACGAATGCAACCATCAGTTTTTGTACGCCTGTCTTGACTCCAAGTGCTATAAAACAATCGATATATGCGAGGATCCGCACATTTTGTCGTCTACCTGTGTTAAGAATCAGTGTAACTGACGACGAGCTACTTGCACTTCGAAAACGGGATCCGTAAATAGTCCGGCACTGAGCAACCGATCGCCTTAAAATTTGGAGGGTACATAGAGAATTATGGCATAAAGTGCATGACAGTCTTATTTTTCTAAAATTTCGAAAAAAAATTTCCGTTGGTAACTGTAGCTGCAAATTTTTTTTTTTAATTTTGGAAAAATAAGACTGTCATGCACTTTATGCCATAATTCTCTATGTACTCTCCAACTTTTAAGGCGATCGGTTGCTCAGTGCCGGACAATTTACGTATTCCGTTTTCGAAGTGCAAGTAGCTCGTCGTCAGTTACACTGCCTCTTAAATACATTGACTTTAATAATTAATATCTCGGAAACTGTGCAATAATTCTCGTAGAAACTTCGCGTATGCATGGACGAAGGATTTGACAACGCTATACAAAAAAATGAGACTTGTATTCTGGAACCGCTCTAATCACCGAACTTCCTTAATGTACGTAGGATTATTTATAAATTTGTGCCATAATCATTTGCCCACCCTTACTCGCTCTCGGCTCCTTTTTCCCTTGGTATATAAACAACTGAAAGTAATTTTGCCTGGAACAGCGTACAAAGCAACCGGGAAAACTGCAATAAGAAATCCTGTGCCTCCGGATGGTAGGCATTAAAAAGGGGCCCGTCAAGCATCGATTCGAGAAAATGGGCCTCTCTCTCTCTCTCTCTCTCTCCTTCTCTCTTCATTTTACTCTCGGGTTCAGTCCTCGGGCTGTCAGGTGCTATCTTCGAACAGCTTCTATGAAAATAACGAAGTAGGTCGTCGTGGGAATCTTCAATTCCAGAAAGCATGCCACGTAGTCCTCTAGTGTATGCACACTTCTTATAACGGCAGAGCATCCTGGCAAAAGTGACTCAGCAGTGACAAGATTGAAGTGAAATTGGAATCCTTCCGGAGCGTATTTGTGCGAACTTATTCTATAACAATTTCACATCTCCTCCTCGCAATTCTAAATAACGATGACACGATGTCGATGCGAAAGGGTCGTTTTTCCAATTTCGTCCAGAAAAAAATGAAAAAAATTTTTCCATCGTGCCAGTAATATCGAATTATCGTGTACACAAAGGCACCAAAGAAAAAAAATGTATACCAACGCGTATCGATGAAAAGCTCGAGTATCGAAAATAATGAAAGATTTGATACTTGGGACAGGCCACGTGACACGTTAACGCGTATCGAGAGAGTACCGTACGAACGCAAGGACCACTAACAAACGTCACGAGCAGCGTCGTTGGTGTCCACCCTGTGTCGGATTTACGTCGATCTCGCTAGCTGCCAAGTGAGGTTTTTCGCTCGAAGCATATAGCACATGTCCCGTGAACGGATCAACCTATCGGTGGATTACAATGGAGGGAAAAACCGGTATAGCGTTCGACCCTACATGGAAGAACTTAACTCTCGTCGTTGAGTTCTCTGTATATAGGATCGCGCTGGTCGATCTCTTATTTCTTCGAGAGGCATGAAACATCTCTTCACTCCGCTTGTACGATCGGTCTCTTCCTTTTCTCATCTCCTCCTCCCTTTTTCTTCCTCCTCCTTTCTCTCTCCCTCTCTCTCTCTCTTTCTCGTGTTTTCGTATTCCTTCTCGTCTCATCTCGGAAAACGAGTCGAGCATTGTATTCGACGACCGTATCGATACCTGTGCGAACGTATGCACCTGCGCTCCTTTTCTACACAAACACAATACGTGCACGCTCGACTTTTTTCCTCTCTTCTTCACTATTCTCGGAATTCAGATTTAACTATTCATAGCTATTTCCTCTCTGAATTGTATTTTTAACTTTCCGTAATAGACACGATTTCATCGTTGTCGTCGGGCATTGCGAAATTCTATAATGGCGAAGTTAAAGTAAGAGACGAAATCGAAGAAAGGCGAGCATCGGAAATGGTAAAAGGAAACATCTTGATTAATTCAGCCAAACGGCCAAACGCCAAATGATTCTTCGGCATTTACGGCAAAATTTCAATACGATTTTTCCAACGATAATTCGATCGAGAAGAGGAAACGATGAATTCTTAATCTCAATACATTTGTATACGATGACACGAACAATACGATGAGAATTTTTGTTTAATTTCAACTGACTTTACGTTTCGTCCAATGGGAGAACGATTCGAGAGGCGCTGAACGTTGATTGCGTTGGATGTCGGTCCAACGAAATACGTTTCTCTCTCTCTCTCTCTCTCTCTCTCTCTTTCTATATACATGCATTTATTTATTGCAGTCCAGCAGTAGCAACGTGAGTTCGAGCAGCAGAAACGAGAGATCCTCGACTCTCTCAGCTTATATGGGTATCGTTCCTGCGCCTCTTTTCTCGTAATTTGCACCGAGGTTCTCGCCCTCGCGGCCACCGACTCTCAGCACCCGTGACTCAACTCGCGAATAACTCTCGCGGATTCGGTATAGACCAACGATCTCGTTAATACTTCCTCGTAAAACGCATCACTCCCTTTCTCGTAACAATTCTCCGCTCGTACAACTCTTGCACCCTTTTCTCTCTCTCTCTCTTACTTCAATACAAAATAACTATGAAACAAGAACAATTTCCTAGGACACTATCCGTTTTCTACACAGGTAATAATAGTTGCAACGGTCTTCCGGATGCAAGAGGGACTGATAGAACGTTGAATTTCTCCAAGAATGTTTCGTATAGTCTTTATCTCAGGTACTCGGATTTTCTCGTTTCGTAGGAAATCCGCGTTACGATCTATTCATATATACGTAACCCTGCTTCAGGGAAAAGCGAAGCTTTTCGATTCCGTTGGTATAAAACTTCCTTCAATGAAAACCTTGCGTTCCATATACAACCGTAACAAAATATACAACAAAAATTTAAACCTCTTTTTTTCTATTCTTCTTTTTTCTCGTTAAGTACGTTGGAAGATCTTGAATTTTTATTGGTAAAGAAATTGAATGAAAATATTGACGCGACGTCCTACTCGTTTTTCTAATTCATCGATAATTTGTTCTCCTTGAACAAACTTTGTTCAGAATTTGTTGAAGAGTGAAGACAGTTGGAACTTTGGGAATATTTGTTTTGCATCGATGCAGGAGTAAACGGAGGTCCTATTGAGTCGCTCCAATGGTTTCAATAGCAGCAACAGGCACCATCCCTATGAGTTTCCTGGAAACTGCAGCTGCTTAGTTTCTTTTCGTTTCCGTCACAAGCGTTAAATTACATTTATATATATACATATATTTAGAGTGTGAGAGAGAGAGTATACGGTGAAAAGCCCCAAGCGATATACGGGAGTGAAGCGAACGCTTTGGCGAGAGAGAGAGAGAGAGAGAGAGAGAGAGAGAGAGAGAGAGAGAGAGAGAGAGAGAGAGAGAGAGAGAGAGAGAGGGAGACAGAGAGAGAGAGAGAGAGAGAGAGAGAGAGAGAGAGAGAGAGGAGAGACCAAGAAAGCGCGTGCGCGTTAGAGAGGGAGAGAGAGAGAGGAGTAAGAACGAGGGAAGTCCTGAGAAACCGGTGGTTGGTATACAGGAACCGGTATGTTTACCCATCATTGTTATACAGTTTGCAGGAGGCTGCCTAGGCTGACATAACAATCTCGAAATTGTGTCTGCTTTGAAAGCGTCCAAGACAACATCACCGAGCACCAAACCGACTCTAGAGAGCAGCCTAAGAAGCGAGCGAGAGAGAGAGAGTGAGAGAATGGGGTGAAGGGAGCGGAAAAGGCAAGATATATATATATATCAATGCGGTGGTATATCTACAAACGCGGTCTCTGTTCGTTTCACTCAATTGTCGTCTCTAGTACCTTAACACGGATTGCTACCGTGTCATACCAACGTTACCGCGCTTCACGCGTGTAATTTCACTTTGCTTTGTCGACGACATCGAGCTTATATTTCATCCATCAATCCATCAATCCATCAACGGTGGTTAACACCTTTGTCATTTCACACGACTGTTGAACTCGAGAATCGAGTTGTTTTTGTTCTCCGCCCGTGTATACAACGCAGATTCCCATAACACGGTTCGTAGATGTGACGACTGACTTCCGCATAAATCTATTATTTTAAGATTGATTATTTAATAGTTTCAGTCGTTTGCTCAAGCCTCGATGATAATTGGATCGTTAGAGAGGAAAAAATTTTTGTACATTGTTCGACGAACGAAAATATTTGAGTTTTGTGGCATTTTTGAGGGTCTAGACGAGTTGACCGAAGACTAAACTTGGGGATTCCAAGAGGGTCTTGAAAATTTCGACTCGGGTAAACTGTGAGACTAACCCTTACTGAAGAGGTGTGTGCACGTATGCGGTCAACAACTCCCGGAGTAATCCACTAACGTGGCGGTTACCATGACGATAGAGAAATTCTATGCCCTCAGGTTCCTGGATGTATGCGCCAAAACCGACGTACATTAATGTAGATATAGATGTGTATAATAGGTATACGTTGAGTGTCGTTAGATTAATTTAGGTACGTATAGTTCATCTCGAGCTGTTCCTTGTACTTTCTGCGATCATTTCCAGAAAGGAACTTCCTCTTTCTCTCTTTCTGTCTATCATTCTCGCTCCGTCACGAAAGAAGCTCGTTGCAATTATAAAATATTCGATTAATTGATGATAAATGAGATGTATTTTTTGTTGTTTTTCATGGAATTTTGAGAAGCAAGTTTGAGAGAATTTAGTTTGAGCTTCGCGTAAAATTATTTTCATTAATATAACGTTGATATTGCCATGATCCTGAGGGAACACGGTATGAATGAACATTTGTTTTTGACGTTTCTCACAGCTCTTCACACCTCGTTGATTCAACTGCCAACGCATGAATAAAGCTACTCTAGGTCAAAGGTACGTAATTATGTTGTACCAAAGAACTAGAGAACTTTTATGAAAAACCTCCACTCAGCCTATACATATTATATACATATATAGCTAAAAAAAATGTTTCCTGAAGCAGAGCGAGGTGCATTGTGCACTGAGTGTTTCACGTGTAAACAAATATATCAACAATTGCGTTTCTCTTTCGGTTTTTCACGAGAATGAAAAATAAATTCATAACGAGACGCGAAGCTTCGTTACGAATATATCTATGTATAACAGGAACGAACGCGAGAGTAATGAATTTTTTCCGGACGAACAATATCAAAGTCAGCCACCAGAGACTGTGCCATTGTAGAAATGCAGGAAACGTTCGTGTTTTATTTTTTCGTTTTTTTTTTTTTTTTGTTAAATCAAGCATCACGCGGTAGACGATAAATTTAATTGTTACCGAATAAAAAAAAGCGTTGATTAATGCCACGTGGCGAGGAATAAAATGAGAATAAGCTTCTCCGCGGGAATGCAACAGATGCAAAATAATTGTTAAATTTGAAGGATCGAATACGCAGCTACGTCTGGAGAAAACGTCGTCTCTTCTGTCAAATATCGAAACGTCGACGGTGGTAATTTTCTTCATTACTCTCAGATGTCGAGAATAGAGGATTGTTTCGTTCACATGGCACAGTTGAATTGTTCGAACGATCTCAATGACGTATACGTTTAGGAACTATTATTACGTTTTATTCTCATTTTCACATCTCACACGTGACACATCAACTGTCTGTATGTATATAATGCCCTTGTTGCCTGTCTCGTTGACGTACTGCAAGGACCACTCTCATCCGGATGCCACTCTTACTTAAACTTTTCCGCTTAATCGAGTGAAAATGGCTCCCGTTCTTTAGACACTGTGATTAATGTACAAAGGACGGTTTTGGGGAGCGCGAGTTAGAAGTAAGGGAAGTCAGTCATGTAAACGATCAAATGGCCCAAAGTGTGCCCTAGAGGCTCTTGCCCAAACTATGATGGTCGAAAGCCTTTGTTTGTACGAACATACTCGGAAAGTTCTCTGTATCACAAGCGAAATAAGGGTTGAAAGACTGACCCGGGTCTGCACAGAAATCGATTGGGCTATTTTTGTAGAGTTTTCTCTCGTGAAAATGTGTTAGATTAATTGAAAGCTGTATATATATAGACATAGACATATACGTATTAAACGAGACGAGATCAAAGAAGCAAAGATCTTCTTCGAGGTCTGCGTGCTTGCGTGCTGCATGCCCGATCTCAGAACGAAGTAGGTTGGGAGCTACGTGTGCCTCGCTTTCGAATCTGAGGATATCTCTTGACGTATAGCGTGGGTGTCTTGTACGAGACGTGCCAGCGAGGCGCACCTCTCGTAACACGAAACTGATGAATCTCGAGCTTCGTCCATACATGGAGGAACGATCTTTCGTCTAACTAATCTTCTTACGAACGAGTGCGTCGCGCAGTGGTAATAAATATAAAGGTAGGTACGAGTAGACGTTTCTCTCAGCGTCTAGATAAATTTATTATTTGTCATCGTGAAAATCGTTGGCATCGCTCGATTATCCGACTTGGAATCTTTCCTCTCGTGTCCATTGTTCCCTCGATTTTTCTTCTTCGTCGATCGAGCGCTGTTTTGATTTTTTAACGAGGATATAATAACGGGGCGAAGAATTTCTCCATCTCGTTATCATGTCGTAAATTTACATAATTAAAAATGTTGTTTATAAATTTTGTTTTCTCGCGACTGTTTGCCTCGCTGATGTTCAAAGTGGCGTCGTTGCTTTACGCGAGTTCTATGTTTCTGAAGTAAATAGCGTTAATTAACGGTAACCAATTGGCTTTTAATGACAAACTTTTACGACGCGTGAGGTGCAACGAATTGTTAGAGAAACAAAAAGAACGAGATTCGAAGTAAGGAAAGAAGAAAATGGATAGGATGGTTGTTGGATGAAACCGAGCTTCTCAGAATCGGTACAGGGAGAAACCAACACCGAGCGAGGAAGGCGACGACCGATGATCTTGTTACCACCTTGTAGCAATTAGCAAGTTTCTACAGCAACTGATTATACTTTCCAAACAGAAGAGGTACGTTCGTTTCGAGGGAAACGTATTGTAAAGTACGGTCGAAAAGCGGAGGGAGAAAACGAATCTAGTGCTGATCGGTCTGATATCAGCACATCGTAACATTACAAAGGAAAAGGCGGGCGAGGATTCGAGTTATCGAAATGAGATGGAAAGAGAGAGAGAGAGAGAATGAGAGAGAGACAGATCCATGGATGAGAGAAAACGATTCTATGTAGACTACTGACGCTTTTGCTCTGTTATACTCTGTAAATGACCACCATCTTTATCTTTCTCGCTCTCCTCCCACCCTCTCTCTTTCTCTCACTTCCTCTCAACTACATCCTTTTCCTTGCCTCTTCTCTCACCCTTTATCTTTCCCTCTGTCTCGTTCTCGCTCGCTCTCCCACCTTCTCCTCTACCCACGCTTCTTTAGCCCGAGAAAACTTTAAGGGGCTCTAGTAAGAATGGCGACGGAGGATTTCTCGGAGGACTCTTATCGCCTCGTGACCGAAGCCATCGGGAGCAAAATAGGACATTCCGATCTTATTCTCTCCAAGGGCTAGACTCCGTACAGTCTTTTACTTGTTCCCACTGCTATTTATGTACCTATGCTTGCTCCTGTTTCAACTTCGCGGAAGCCTCTTCCCTTCTCTCTTTTTCTCATTCCCTCCCCCCTCCCCTTTCTCTCGTACCATTCTATTCTTTCGTTCTCTTCACTACGCGGACGTTTTATTGATTTCATTGAATTCCCCGCACATCCTTCGTCATTCCAGTATCACTCGTGCTATCTCTATCTCTATCAACCTAGGCTTTCTCTCCTTCGCTCCTTCTTTCACCCTTCGTTTTTTCTCCCTTATTCTATCATTACGAATTTCGTCAGAATTTCATATATACGGCATAAATTTTACAAGCGATTTAACAACTGTTATTTTAAACGTGGACCCGAAACGCGTACTCCGAGAAAGTCTCGCACATGTGCGATAAAACTCATTGGTACTATTGTATGCTTGGAGAACAATGAACATTGGCGATAATGCATTTTATATGCACGTATGCAGGCTTGGCATATAATCATTAACATAATATTACGGTATACCAAGCATATTATCCGTTATACACATATAATGCATATTTATCGACGTCGCGGAAACCAACCTCATCCTCCCCCTCCCTTGCTTCATCGGGCGCTCTATATCGAGTATTACATTGGTGCTCCTCGTTCCTGCAGCACTGACATTACCATGGGTGGTTCTACATACGAACTGTACACACACATACACCCAAACATACACAGACATACATATATATATATATATATATGTTTGTGTATGTACACATGTATTATCACGTTCAGTCTGTAACGTTTGTAACACGCCCGGCATGTCATAAACACACGAAACACGAGTTCCCTCAACCCATCGAGAATGCGTCAGTTTCCATAATTATCGGATCAGTAATTAGAGCCCGGAATGGAAAATTATACAATCACTTGAAATAAATGTATCAAAGCGAAAGTATCATCCGGCGGAAATATGGAGTCTCGCTTTTTTCAAAGCATCCAACCAGCAGTACCAATATCGTTTGAGCGTTAAATTATTTGACAGTCCCGTGGGTAGAGCGTAATTAACGAGATCCGGAAAATGAGAAAAAATTACATCAGTTTAGTCGCATAGTGACTTTTTGTGTTTTGTGTTTGCACGAGCGCCATCTCCCTTCGCTATATTGGTAAACGTGTAATGGATTTCGGGCGATATGAGAGAAAGAACAAGTTTTCGGGGAAGCGTATGTGTCTCATCGACAGCTGACAGCGCCACACGTGTTGTGAACTGTCACCGTCAGCTGTCATCGTCGTTATATATAACACGCGTTGGTTGTTTCTTTTGGTTGCGTAGTTGGGGCTAACGGTCGAACGAGGAAAGCCAACGAAATTACTTCTTTCGGAACGAAACATCGGATACTAAATTCCTTATTACGAATCTCGAATCGATTCGTTTTCAAAGCAAACAGTATGCCAAGAAAGTTCAAGAGCGTAAACAAAAAATTGGTCATTCGCGGATCGAGAAATTTTTCGATTTTGTTTTTCAAACTGTATAACGCGAACGGTTACGTGCCTGGAGTATCGACAGGGTATATAAAATACGCGATTTACCGTATACATCACTCGTTACGACGTTTTCAACGACGTAGCTTCTGTCGTCGACCGTAAAGCATACCGACATCGAGAATCGGGAAGTAGTCGGGTAGAATCGGGAGAGCAGTAATAGCAGTGAAAAACGTCGTATCTCTCTCCACGTGGCGAGAGGATATACGGTAACAAGTCACCGAGCGTTTCGTGGTAAACGGATTTACCGAGGAAAGACGAAATCGTGGTATGGTTACAGCGAGGAAAAGGAGAGGGAGAGAGAGATAGTTACGGTGCCAGATCAGCAACGTTGCCCGTTCACGAAACACGAAAATAATCCGAGAATGTCCATCCGTAGGATATATAAATGTAATATACGAGGCAATTAATGGAGAACCAAAAATGTTCGTCCTCCGAAACCGATTTCTCCATTCGTCCTTGGCGACCGATATTGCGCTAGTCGATATAACGCGAGGTTTTTCCACCCTCTATTTTCCCATCGGTCACAACTATAGCGTGCATACTATCTATACCCAGCGAAAGAAACGAGATCACTCGGGAACATGTTCCAACTTTTTTATTCGAAGCTGAGAGATCGCTATAAAATAAAAGCGATTGAGAAGGGTTGGAAAACTGGGGATAGAAAATAAATTTAAAAAAAACGGGATTTATCAACAGCAGAACTGTTTGGACGAGGGTGTTTATACACGAAGAGAATTTCTTATTAATTTTTATGGTAAAATTTGAATAAAAATTACATTAGAAACGTAAACCCGGAATTGAATTTTTAACTATGAATTTTTGACTGTTTGCACATTTATCAAAATGTGTAAACAGATAAAAATTTACACTATACTTTCAAATATTTTACTTTCAGGTATGTACAAATTTTAGCACGTAGCATCATTTTTACACGCGATACACAGAGCTCATGGATTACGGCCAGGCGACCTAGTCCTAACTGATTTTACTGTGAAGAACGTAAAAATTCTGATGAACGCACGAAAAATTTCGGCTTCCTTTTTTAAATTTTCAAGACAAACACGCAAATTTCTCAATATGCACCGTACACTTTCATTTGTATCAGTCCTTTTTTCAACTTATTGTAGTAATGTTTACGTTTCACGAAAATTTACTGTTAATTTCAATAAAAATTCTTGATAATATTTTTTATTTCTGTCACGCAACAGTAAATTTTTACCCATTTCCATTAAAATGTATAATTTATTTCCCAAAAACCTGAAGAATTGCACATTTGCCACTGTGATTTCACAGTAAAAATAGCTTAAATATTCTTTCCGTGTAGGAAAAGAAAAAAATAATTTGTATTTTATTTCGGTACCTACTTTTGAAAAAAAAAGCACGATCAAGGGATTATTAAGGTAAATTTCATTACCAGGAACGAACGAAGTATTTACCCATCATTATCGCGTCTGATAGACATTGAGAAATTTAATAAGGCCATATTACCGAACGTTTTACACATTTTTGGGTCGTCTTCTTTGATTAAAAAAAAAGGAGAATAAAAAATAGCGAATACAATGAAAAATTTATTCGATATAAGAAGATGTGAATAAAGGGGAGCGAGAAAATGGGCTTACGATACGATAAAGTTTGAAATTGACGAGATCTACGGAGGGTCTCGTGGCCATTTCGTTTCGGTAGAAGGGTGTGCGCGCACATCGCGAGCACGTCGGGAGAGCGTCTTTGAGAGCTCAACGAGCAATGAGGCAACATGAAAGGGGGCGTCTTTTCGTATTGACTTTTCTCACTGTTTCGTTGATTCTTCTATCACCAGCATATATATATATATACCATGAAAAAATAAAGGGTATATGGAAGAGCAAAGACCAAGGTTCCAATAAAATTGAAATGGGGTGGAAATACAAAGGTAACGCGCAGCTCCTTCTTCTTACATGTCCCTCGGTTTCGTATTTTCCTCGTCTCTTTCTCTTCTCGAGACTCGAGAGGGTCACGAACGGTATGCCTCTGTCTGCCTGCCCTCGTAAAAGGGTGATTCCGTATCGACGTCTCTCGCCGGAAGACGACCGGAAAGCGGGACTTTTCGATCATCCTCGATTTATATATATATATATAGATATCTGGGTTTCTGTGGGTCTCTCTTCCTTCACGGCTGATAGCGTGAACAATCGTCGCGTTTGTATCCTTTGCAATTTATACTACGTCTTATTCATGCGTTTTTAACCGTTCGTTTTATCAATTAACTCGTCGTTTCTACGAACGACCCAAAGTCAAGATTAATATATTTCAAAATGCGAAACCGACGATGATTTATAAACATAATATATCGTCTATGCGTTATGTCAACAGCTTTTGCTCTCGAGTACGGCTATTTAACAACGCAGCGGAAATGCCAGACTCGGTAATAAATGAGCTCAACAATTTCGGTCATAAGTTTTGGAGCATGTCGAGGGGATTATACGAGTCGAAGAGCGCCGGATGAGAGACCTTGCGATGAGCCAGTGAAACGAAAGACTGACGAGGAAACATATATTTTGTTTACTTTCGTATACAAATATTTTATTATTCATACCACTACCAACTCGTCGTTAAATGCTGGAAGATATATTTTTTTTACATTTTTCTCCCTTCGATCAATAATATTCTACAAAGTTAGAATAAAAAAAGTGATGCTTTTTGCAAAATTGCGAAATTTATGATTTCCGCAATTTTCCTGTCAAGTATTTTAGGATGATAAACAAATTTCGATTTTCCATCCGTCATGTCCATAATTCGTAATCCGGGCAACGAATTAGAGATATTGATAGAAAATTCAAAACATAGTTATCAGTATCTAAGTGTATCTACAAAGTTATCTCTTAAGGAGGTTCGGTGATAATCATGCTAGTAAACTTAGAATCTATTTTGCGCTGCAATACCGACACTTTTTATATATGTGAACATTTCCGATTTTTCGAGAAATATTTTTTAAGTATTGAATTTCGAGTTTCCTATTATTTTTATCATATGGAAAAAACGTAATAATCTACTACTCGAGTTCAGTAATACGTCATATCGTCGAAGTTTGACGTCGCCGTAATTTCGATAGCTGTCATTTGTCCCGCGCGCCCGGCGAATACCTCGATTTTTCTAGACTTCATTCCAGAATTAATCGCTTATTATTCCGGTGAGCTTTGCAATTTAAGGTTCCCTATTGATCACAAAAAATCAACGAATGCAACCATCGTTTTTTTACGTGTGTATTGACTCCAAGTGTTATAAAACAATCGATATATGCGAGGACCGGCACATTTTGTCGTCTACTTGTGTTAAATGCATTGACTTTAATAATTAATATCTCTAAAACTGTGCAGTAAATCTCGTGGAAACCCGGCTTATGCATGGGCGAAGAGTTTGACAACGCTATACAAAAAAAATTAAACTTTCACCTTGGAGTCGCTCCAATCACCGAACCTCCTTAAAATTTCAAGACTCGAGGATATCTTATTCATGACAAATAAATAAAAACATGTTTTCTAAATTAATACTTGCCTTTATTGGTTTCAGTCGTTTTGCTGTCTGTAAATATTAAATTCATAATCATTGAAAAACAGTTTTGGACGAAAATTGCAGAATTAATAAAAAAATAGCGAAGGAACATTTGTAGAGATTTATTAAATCATGCGATTCATAATAAATTAATTTGTCTCGGATAATGCTAATTTCTGCGAGGTTCAGCTTGACAATACTCTGAGCATGGCAACGTCGCAACCTCGTGCTTTTTGAAATAACAAACTATGTCTTCTGAGAAACTAATCTCAGAATTCAAATTATTACTGCTTGAAAACGTTATGGAAGAAAAGTTTTTTTAATAGCTGATAAAAGTCTTGAGCGATCAAATGTACAATTATGCAACTAAAACGCATTTTTTTAGCAAGCCTCCCAAGAAAGTCTACAGTTGCAATAAAGCATCCAAAACAATTATCGATGAAACTACTTTTCGATGACGCTGCGGCTGTCCCTCGACCATTCTTAACTAACTTAACTAAACGGACTACGCTATGTAACAGTTTATTCTCGAATAGCATTTTTCTTTTATTTGATAAAATTTGAATCGGAATGTTATAACTATACTATTTAGTGTAATTAATGCGCTGACAGTGATATTACCAGTAATCGCTCGAGGTGGAGAGAGAGGGTGATAGAGAATTGTCGGTTTTATGTGCTTCCCGATGAATGGAGAGCAGCTTCCGATGGAGATGATGACTTGATGCCCCAAAGGTGAGGAGTTTTCCAATTGACAGAAAAACCTGATGATCCAGATGGGAGATTTCTGATTGCGATGGGCGCATCTGATTAGTGCGGTGTCCACCGAGCGAGTGGTCTCTTGTCGATAGTGAATCCTCGTCGGTTATTATCCCCTCTTTTCGAGTCAGACTCCTCGTCGAATGCTCTCGACAACTATGTATGTCTATGTCTCTCTCACTCTCCTTCTATCCTTTTCTCTCTCCCTCTCTCTCTCTCTCTCTCACACACACACAGGCATTATATCGTTACAGCTAGTCACACACATTTTCATGTTACTCGGTACCAGATAAACCTCCTTAAAGTGGAGTGTAATTTGTTTCTCATCCAAGAAGACACTGTAAGATGGTTGCAGAAACGGAAAAAGCCTATACAACACAAATATCACATTTTTATTCTCTGTTTATCATTATTGATTCGTCGAGACCTGCACAAAATGAATTTTTACGTTTTTTGCCTCGTTGACCAGCATATAGAGACGAACCAAAAACTAATGTACAATATACTCCAATTTAAAGAAATTCCGAGATCGTCATCGGGACATTTTCCGTCACCCTATTCGATTCATACAATATATATATATAGCTATGATAAGTGCCAGTACAGTGAAGCACGCGTGTTCTCGTGTATACACAACGAAGCAAGTAAATAGGCCGAAGTAATTTCGTAATTCTCCGGACAGTGAATTCGTTAACGACGTACACCGTATATCGCGTGTACCAGGCGCGTTGGTGGTACACGGAAACGCGGAAAGGGAAGATGGAAAAGGGTCCTGGATAGGTTGGTGAATCGGGCGCGAGCCGTTTACACCATCGATCAACTGCCTCGCCCTCTCTCCATACAGGTGCGCGCGCGGGCGCGCGTCCGTTTGTCGTTCCTCTGTTGCACGCGTCCACAAGCAACCTCGCGCCGAGCTTGTTGCACACGCGTAGGGTACCTTCTATCGCTCCGATTTCGAGTCAAACATTTAGGAGATCGCGACCGCTGTGAATATGCGACAACCGTTCACGATGACTGAATAATGCATGGGACGTGGACGCATACATCGGGACCCAATGGTGAATTAAAGCGACACGAGCCTCGACCGCGCTCGATGGTCTATAGGGTGGAGGCAAGGGGAGGATACGTATTGTACAGAAGTTAGGTTACGAAGCTTGCTCTGCGAGAAGGTGGTCGATGCGGTGGTGGAGGCCCCTGGTTGATGCCGGTGAGAGTTGCACCGACGTTGTACGATTCGTAGTTACCTGACGAGAGTGGGCGCGAGGTTTGGAGTAAGAGTCGAAGCATATACATCCATACATGCCTCTCGATGTACAGTCGATCGTCTCACGAACTTGACAATGCTGTAGGAACAAAAACATGAATTATACGAAAAATCCAATAACCAGATGAACAATATTTATCGATAATACTTTCACCTGCTTGTTTTAGAGAAGATCTAACGAAGCTAGGAAACAGTGATTGAGATTCGATCGAATTTGAAGATTGGTCACGTTCGCACGAAACCGCCTGCATGTATGTTAGAGCTGATGAAGCACGGAGCAGCGGAAATCGTGGCGTGGAGGTACTGCACCGATCGAGCCAGTGTATACGTTTATATATCTATATAGACGGGAGTATAGTATCGTGGCCTGCCTCGCTCCGTTATCGCCACAATCCCCAACCGACTCGTATAGGTCCAACCACACTGGGCCACTACGCCCACGCTCTCGCTTCTCTCTTACGTTATGCTAATACCCTGTAAGACAGCCCGAGAGAGCCTATCCCACTGCTGACTTACCTGCAGTATACATAGATATTATACATATATGTATACGATAGCAACTTTGGACCGGATAAGATAGTCCACCCGGACCGAGGACAGTTTGCCTGTCGGTCGTTGTAATTAACGCTAACGCGTATCTATCGTAGTTACGATCGGGATAAGATTAAGGAACCAGAGTGTGAGAATTGGTGTGGGAGAGGAGAGTGGGTGGAGGGAGGAAGGAACGGAGTGCCTCGTGCCCAGATCTCCCGGTTCGCCGCTCTTCCAATCTCGAAAACTGGTACCTGTATCATCGCGTAGATCTGACTCTGCGTGTGTTTGTGTGCTTGTGAATATATAAATATATGTATGTACCTTTCATCTCTTATAATTCTCATCCTCGGCTATCTGTTTATACAGGGTCGTGAGCATCTCGTCGTATAGCTCTATACGTTATGTTGCACCAGCCTGTATATTTTTTATCTTTTCTCTCTCTCTCTCTCTCTCTCTCTCCGTATACGAACAATGGGCTTCATCGCCAACGAGTGGGAGGCAGCAACGATCTTTTTTTATTTTATTATTTTTGTTTATCATTTTATTAATGACTATACGAAAAATAGAGTCGATGGCTTACAAGGCGCCGTTACATTCTCTATCTTTCTTTCTCTCCCTATCTCTTTTTCCTGGCACGGGGAACTAATGAAAACAGTACACAAAATTATACAGCATCGGCGTTCCTAGTGTGCGTTGGAAGGTTGTATAATAACGTAGAAAAACACTTGAGCTCGCGAGAGAAGTCCAGCGAACGGTCCGGCTATATCGTTATTATATATATATATATGCATGCCTTTCGGTCTTTATACGTATGTACATATATATACAAATGTACATAATGCGTTACGCTGGAGTACGCGGAGCTAGAAAAATTACAATATGTATGAAAGACAATAATGCCACATTACAACTTTTCTGGGTAGCCCACGAATGCATTATATTTATCACGTTTATGAGAACGCGCGGTCTCTTGTGCCAAGAGCAGTAGATGCCGCGTGTGTTACACACGAGGAACAGAGAACTCGGCAATTGCTCGATGAGACGTAGGACATATATATATATATATATATATAGACAATGTTTTACTCTGTAAACGGTTACAAGCAAGGTTTCGCGTATTCCCGTTTCCTTTGTTCTCTCGATAGCGATAGAGAGAGTTTCTAAACTCGAGGACGAGCAGTTTCTGCCCATTGGGTTCGAAATCAGAACTTTGGTGAAGGTATATACTTATATATATAAACGAAGGATAGGTGAAAGCTCGACGACGCGTTACAAAATCCCACGGGGGACGACGGGGGAACAGCGACCACGAAGCGAGGGGCGATCTGAAATTTTCGGAAATCGAAAACCCCACGGTTCGCCTACGCGAAAATCGTTCAAAGCTCTTCCGAATCTCATTTCCCAATTTTGTGGACAAATCGAAACGGGTCAAAGAGCCTTGGGTACAAAATGTCCGCTTGTTCGCCAAATTCCCATAACGTACCGGGCGACGTTTTCGACTACTTCGAACTCGAATGTCGACTACGAGTTTGGTATTTAACATTCAAACTTTCGTTACGATCGCGAGAGACTCACGAGTATAATTGTACGATCGGTCAAGCAACGTGAAGCATCGCCAGTTTAAAATAAATTATATCGTCCTATATCCACAAAAATGTCTGAATGGAGGAAAAATTATTTGCGATAATATTGTTGCGTTAAGTACGGCGATGCTCGGTCGAGCTTTCCTAATGCGTACATAAATATATCCTTACTACAACGACCTTAATGGGTCTCACCTGCCCGTCGACTATTTCGAAGTCGAATGTCAACTACGAGTTTGGCATTTAACATTCAAACTTTCGTTACGATCGCGGGAGACTCACGAGTATAATTGTACGATCGGTCAAGCAACATGGAGCATCGTCAGTTTGAAATAAATTAGATTGTCCTATCTATAAAAATGTCCGAATGGAGGAAAAATTATTTGCGATAATATTGTTGCGTTAAGTACGGCGATGCTCGGTCGAGCTTTCCTAATGCGTACATAAATATATCCTTACTACAACGACCTTAATGGGTCTCACCAGCCCGTCGACTATTTCGAAGTCGAATGTCAACTACGAGTTTGGCATTTAACATTGAAACTTTCGTTACGATCGCGAGAGACTCACGAGTATAATTGTACGATCGGTCAAGCAACGTGGAGCATCGTCAGTTTAAAATAAATTATATCGTCCTATCTACAAAAATGTCTGAATGGAGGAAAAATTATTTGCGATAATATTGTTGCGTTAAGTACGGCGATGCTCGATCGAGCTTTCCTAACGCGTACATAAATATATCCTTACAACGACGACCTTAATGGGTTCAGACTGGCCCGTCGACGAATGTTTTTTTGTTCGCGACCAGTTTTTCTACCCTTCCGATGATGGAAGCCCGCAGAGACAGCCCGAGTGATACGGTCATTTATGGAGAGTTACTGCATTCGACTCTCTCGCCAATATCATACGTCGTATCTTTTCTATCTCCATTCGCGTACACATATCCATCGTATACACACGTATATCCGCCGACGTATATGGCCCACGCTGAATTCATAGCGTGGTCAAGCGCTCCGGTAATCGTATCAATCTCTTCCATTCTCTGACTTTCTCGAATCTCCAGACTCTCCTCGAACCCGAGTATATTTACCATTCTCTATCTTTTGCAACTCGATGGACCATAACCGTTCGAGGGCTCGGAGGCCAGCCGATCGTAGTGGCATGGGATTTCTGCGGTGACCGCGGGAGCTACCGCGTGGTGGTATACACAGAGGGTACTCTGTAACGGCGTGTATCCTTGGTCTATATAGTAATAGCGGGAGTACCACGCCCTCCCAGAGGACGCTTAGACGGCTTGTGGATTTCTCTCGGTGCTTCGGAACGAGCTGGACCATTCTCTCTCTCCCTCTAGCTTTTCTCCTCCCTCCCTTCTTCCACTCATCCTCTTTCTCGGGAGCGAGCGATCGCCTGGGCAGCTATGTAATAGCGGGATTCCCGCTGCTGTGGAGTTGCTGGCCATACCGAAGCTGAGACTAACGGAGACGACGATAGCGCGTGAATGAGACAGAGAGAGAGAGAGAGAGAGAGAGAGAGAGAGAGAGAGAGAGAGAGAGAGAGAGAGAGAGAGGGAGAGAGAAAGAAGGAGAATATTGCCACAAAGTCCTTGGTGGCTTTGGGCGCCGAAGAGCAAGAGGGAAAACGTGACGCGACGCAACGGTCGCCACCGCCAATGCTGCTGCTGCCACGGCCGCAGCATCGGCCAAGGGGGAGAGACGTTAGTGGTAGCAAGCGTGACAGGATGACAGCCCGGGTGATTCATCACCGATGGTCAGCCGGGCCTCTCTCGCGACTAACCAGCGAACCCGGCTGCAGATCATTGCGTTTCGTATACATATAGGCAGTCCACTTCTGTCACATTATACCTATACTATATATATATATATATATATATGTGTGTGTGTGTGTGATCGTACGTATTAGAAACCTCCTCGCGACTGTGATCAGGGCCGCGACATGCGGGCGCGGAAGTGAGAGGAAACGTGAGAAACAGGAGTGAAGATGCTCGAGAGAAAAACGATGAAGAAGACTGAAGAGGCTGGATCGCAAAAAAAGAAAAATGAAGAGAAAAAAATAAAAGAAAATGATGAAAAGGGTGGAAAAAAACGCGGAGTGGTGCGTGTTTGCTATGGTCGCAAGAATCAAGGAATGAATCAGTCCCAGCGGGCGTTGGAAGCGAAAGCCTCGGGCTGTAAATACGCCTATACATACGTGTATATACATATATGTATATAAATTCTCCTACACGAGTATACGAGCGAGAGGAAGATACGAAATCTGGGCACAAGGGATACAAGTTCCCGAAAAGGGTGGATTGGAACGTATAAAGACACGCATACGCGCACAGAAAGCAAAAAAGAGAAAAAGACTAAGCAAGTTCGAACACACGCGAACACGCAGACACTCGCGTGCATTCATATAATACCTATAGAAACGTACAAATACAAACGCGCGAATACACAAAGACAGTCGAGAGAGAGAGAGAGAGAGAGAGAGAGAGAGAGAGAGAGAGAGAGAGAGAGAGAGAGAGAGAGAACACCCGTGTTTCTATCACCCGACCTCCTAAGCTCGATAATAAAAAAAACGTTTCGTGCCGGCGCCCTCGGGATAAAATCGTAACGGTAACTTTCCATCTCCGAATTTCGTTTTCGCGCTCTCGAGGACCAATTCAAACGAGGTTTTTCGGCGTGCAGGATTTCTCCGACCCACCGTTCTTTTCTTTTCTCCCTCGCTTTCGTACCAGTTCCGCTTTTGCCTTCCTTCCCTCGCTACTTTTACTCGGCGATCGCGCTTTTATTCACGTTCAAGCGCTCCTGTGTGCAAGTGCCAGCAGTTCCGTCACGAAAGTATGGAGAATGAGGAAGAGCGAAAAGAAGATGCTCTTACCAAATGGTTCGCAACGTATCTCTCTCTCTCTCTCTCTTTCTCTCTCTCTCTCTCTCGATCTATATACATACACACACATATATATATATACATATATATCGCTAACTATATATATATATCAAGAGAGAGAGAGAGAGAGAGAGAGAGAGAGAGAGAGAGAGAGAGAGAGAGGAGAGAGAGAGAGATTTCTATATTTATATATATCTATATATTACTATCTCTATCTTTCTCTCTCTTGCTATATATGGAGAGAGAAAGACAGACAGACAGACAGACAAAGAGAAAGACAGAGAGAGAGACAGAGAAAGAGAGAGAGAGAGAGAGGTATATATTCTTACATACACACGTGAGGTTCCTGCGGTAGAGTAGGTTTTTCCTTTTTCATGTTTGGCACACTACATTCGGCACACTCGTGGGAGTGCTTCGATGTGTGATAGCATCGTTCCCTCACGTCGGCCTCTACGAAATACCCAAGTACTTTATGCTCCACTCCGCACACCCCCTGACGAAGCTGCTCTTTCTTCCCTTCGTACCTACTTGCCGTGACTGTATACCAACACAAGCCACTATGTACAGTCGCATTGTATACCGTCCATAGATACACGTGCGAGTATGCATGTATATTATGCATGCTTCGTCCGCAGTATTCCTACCCAAAAATATTTTGCCAACGGCGCGTACTCCGTAGGTTTGGAATTCTATCCGAGTTCCGGCGTGGAACTATTCTCAAGCGAAATATCGTTATCACGTGTCGTACGTATAACGCGAATATCCCTCATTATCGATAGTACGAAGAAAAATAATGTTTGATCTTAATAATCGTCTTACGATCGTGTGTTTTATTTTTTTATCGTAATTGATTTGTTTCGTTACTTTGTCTTTCGCCAATGCGAATGTTCGATAAATTCTACTCATTACTCTTATCCCGCGGGGCGGCTCTTTGTACGCCAATTGAAATGGAAATGCATTTTAGTTTTGTATACAAATAATCGTTCTAAACTTTATAGTGCATACTGCAGTATACACTGATTATGCGCTTCGTATTATATGCCGGAAAATCATGGAGTGTACGAATGTATATAAGTATAGATAAATGTATATGTGCAATTTGTATATAGTTCGTATATGCAAAATGCGAATGCGATGCACCACTTCGGATGATCATCGTGTGTGTGCGCCAATTCGCTAGTATCTACCGAGAGAGAGAGAGAGAGAAAGAGAGAGTGAGGGGGGGGGGGGGGGAGATCGCGAGAATGGAACAGCTGCGTTAGGTTTCACGCAACCAATTATACTGTCGGCTTTTCCCGAATATATTTTCGATATAACGGTGTGAAAGCTTCTATATTTGTTTTTTTTTATTTCGTCGAAGATACACAGTTTTCAATATACCGTATAATCAACGAGGCTTTTTTTTACTCCAGTCGCACCTCCGTGAAATGGTTTTTTGGGAGAGATGACGATTAAACTCACGTGAACTTTGACGAAAAAAATATAGAAGAGGGAACAAAAAAAGAAAAACAATTAGCACTTTTGTCGTTTGCGGGTCAATCCCGCAATATTCTCCGTGGATATCGTTTTGACTCGGTCAACCGGTAGGAATTTATTCTATTTTTTTTTTTTTTTTGTAAAATATCACTTTCATTCATTTTTATTTTCGCTCTCCCGTCTTCATTCCATTTCGAAATAATTCTGTTACATCGAAATGTAGTCAGTGAATGGGAAAAAATTGTGCTGCCACGCTCTGTTTCAACCAAATATTCGTAACAATTTTGTTGAAAAGTCATTTTCGATAGTGTACTATTACTTTGGCGAATAATACTTTCATTCCACCGATATGCCAATCGTTATTTACGTTACGCGATGCGCTATGGAATTGGAAGGGAAAATTAATTAGGGATGGATCTCTCAAGCTCCCTCCCTCTCTCTCTCTCTATTTCTCTGATACTCAAAACTAGAATCGATACACATAGAAACTCGTCGACGATCGGACACGCTACGGACAAGCGATTAGGCGTGGAATTCTCCCAAAGTAGATAAACTCCAGTCGTTATATCCCCATCGAGTAGATCCGTATATCGCACGTTGGGGGTAATCTTCGGGTGACCCTCTATCGCGGTGCAGGAATATCGCTGTCATTTAAGCTCGCGCTCCTATACCTTGTCGTCGCTATATCAGACCTCTCCCTCTCTCTTTCTCTCTCCCTATCTCTCTCTATCTCTCCCTCACCAGTACCAGACTAGTAGGATTTGAGGTTCACTGTGCGAAGCCCGATTCGCATTACGAGTATCGTAAGCAGCTCAAGTTCTCTCCCGTATACGTATTACGATTTGCAGCTTCGACGATTATGTATACATACGAACGTATCGGCTCGTTAGCGGTCGAATGAATAAATGCCTAGCATCACCATGATTATGCCTACCCTCCCTCTCGCTTTTCATGCGCCCTCCGTGTCGTTTCATTTCTTCTGTAAATTTACAATTAGGGTAGAGCGGGGATAGTTGAGCAAGTGGGTAAGTTGAGCAATCGTAATATCTCGAAAACTAAGCATCGCACGCTGGTGCATCAAATGGACGAAAGAGAGGTATGTGAGAGGGGAATACAACAAATCATTGCCGGTAGCCACGCGGCGCACGAGACGATGACACGGGACGTTTTATTATTATTGCGCACAAAAGTAAAAAATACGTGATTAAGTATTTTTCTTCTAGCATTGTGTGAAAAACCAGGGCAGCAACGAGACGAGTACTATTATGTAGTACATTTAAGTGGCTATCAATCTGCAATAATTATTTTAACGCACGTGGTACGGATTTCATTATAAATTAACATTTGTTAAAAAATCTGAGAAGGGGCTAGTTGAGCAGTTTTCGATGGGGCTAGTTAAACGATGCGCAACTGTCCTCATCGGCTGGCACGCATAACATGGCGGAGGCGAATACATCACGCTATCGCCGGTCCTCCTTGTTTATTTAAGAAAAAACATTTCACAGTTTGTTGCAGTTAATGTTCATGATTCAAAATGTAGCTAATTAATGTAGCTATCGGTTTGTTACTGCATTGCATCAAATGGTCTTGCATGTGTCTGATTTGTTGATGGAATTATTACCTTGCTCAACTGACCTCATACCCTTGCTCAACTTACCCCACCTATGGGGCACGTTGAGCAGCTCTACACTCTCTCACATTTACGATAATATCTTCTAAATCAGACTTGAATTGGATAATGTTTCTGAAGGCGTTTTGAGCTAGAGAATTTGCGGATCTAACGGTGCAAGAATCAAGAAAATCGGATGTATTTTTTAAGAGTTATGATCGATTAAGCCAGAAACTGCTCAACTATCCCCGCTCTACCCTATATCTCTATATCACGTTTAACCGTGATAAAAATTCCTGAAACTCAATTATACGCGAATGTACAGAGAGAACAGATTAATCGTAATAATAGCGTATTTTGAGCGCCGTATTTATCTACTTTTGTTGGATTTTCACAAAGCGATTTTAATGCTTATCTGATATTTACAAATGCCGGTGAACTGATAAAGCTCGTTTCGGTTAGCAATGGCCTTTCATACATCTATAATTCCTATCTCGCTATATAGTACTGTGCTTACATTATACGCGATGCATTTGTATGAAATCCATTCCGCGTTATATCCTTTCCTGCTTCGTATTGAATCCAATGGACAAACCGCGCGGGCAGCACATTGCGTATACCTACGCGAAACAAATCGCATAGGATCGAATATGTGTGTATATATAGGTATACATATTGATGATATTATAGACTTTGCGTGGATTTAAGCACGAAAATATAAGCCTGCGGTGATTTTGAATTTCTGGTACGAGCGTATATTATATTTAATAATGCGTTTGCACGAGCGTTTGCACTTATCACTCAATCGTTCGTGAATGAAATACCGATTCGGCACATCGACCGAGGTTCTCGAATGCGCAAACGAAAAAAAGGAGAGTGTGAGATATCTCAATACGATGGAGAACATCGGTTCGAGACTATGAGGAGAAGGGCGAAGGAACACGGAAAGAGTGGGTCGAGCTAAGATGGAAAAAGAGAGATTCATGTGCCTTTTGCGTTCGAGCCAACTCGTCAATGGCACATACGGTTGTATGGAAACAGGACGAAGAAAGAAAACGAAGCGGAGGAAGAAGAAGAAGGAGATGGAGAGGGAAGGTTTTTGGAAGATAGCACATATTATGGAAAGGGATGTTGTGCCCGCAAAGAGGTACAAGAGAAGGTTCGCCATCGAATGAGAGATCGCGCAAGCTACAATGGGACGTTTCGGTAGGAAAGAGGTTTGGAACGGGAAGTTCTGGTGTAGGCACAGGATGCAATATCGGGGCAATATTGCTTGAATATATAAGCTGTGCCGATGCAGCGACGCCCTGAAACCGCGGCAGAGATACCGCAAACTGTTTCTATAACTCACCGTGAGAGGGAGAACGCTGGAGGTAGAGATAGGGTGAGATAGCGTAGCACACACTGGAGAGACTCGTTCCGTTAGCGGTGGGGGTAGTTTGTTGAGGACGCGTTCGCAAGGGGGCGCGCGCGCGTGAATGCGAGAGCGTTCTTCCATTCAATACTAAAAGTTGAACCACAACGCCACGCCGTGCATTCAATGTGCGCACAGCTTCTATACACGATTCTACGATCTCTCTCTCTCTCTCCCTCTCTCTCTCTCTCTCCCTCTCTCTCTCTCTCTCTCTCTCTCTCTCTCTCTCGCTACCTCTCTCGTCTCGGCCTTTTTCCTTCCTTTTTCGCCCGTTTTCTCATCCTCGTCTATCTTTCTCTCGCGCTCTCTCTCTCTCTCATTCTCTCCTTTTTTACCACTCTCCACCCTTTCGCAATGTGGAATTGTTCGGTATACAAGCCATGCAGCATCGAGTCGAGAAAAGCCACGCCGTTCGCTTGCCATTCTCATCGATTGCATAATATCGTCGTCTTTTCCCCGTAAATAGGATGTCGAGCCAACGCCCCACCGCCAACCGCCAAATACGAATTTATCCGCTCTCTCACTCAGTACTATATATATCTATGTACAGACATTTCTTACATAGCATATATATATATACACACATATATAATCGCGCGTAACGGTATCCGCTTTTCCGAAAATAAAAATAGCGCTTTTCCGCATCTTCGCCATCGCGTATGCGCCATTCCATGGCGAATCCATACACTACCCTTAACAACTATCACCGTAGCCAACGGAGAAACGTAATACATATGTATACATACGTGCTACATAGCCCATGATATAGAACGATGAAAAGGGAGAACAGTGGAAAATGTAGAAATTCGGATCTCTCCACTGATCGCGAAGAACTTTTCACCGAGTAAGGGACGCGGGGAGAGAACCGCATTCAAACCCCAATATGTATTATCGCCTCGCGTTCTCTTCCCCCATGGTTCTCGCACGAGTTTCCCTATTTTCAGCGCGCGAGTTACTGCAAAACGAGATTGACTGATTAGTGTCAGAGACTATCTGGCGTCTCTGCAGGGTATCTACCGCCCCTATTCCATCCTATTTCTTCACCAATTTTATCCAACATCCACATACACACATATATATATGCATCTATATGTATATGTCTATATATATATAGACATTGAAAACGTAGAAATTTTGAAGAAATCGAATCTGCGCCATTCGTCCTTCTCAACTCGATGAGAAGTAATTGGGAAAGGATGGAAAAGGTGCAACCGTGAGATAGGAGTTGCAGAAATTCGATAGTTATTTTATTCCTTTATTTTCCATCCTTAAATCGAATAAACTAGGTAGAGTCCTTGGTCTACGTTACTATATACCTATCGTATCAGTCTCGTCAGGCGTTGTCGAAATTAAAAGGAAGAAGACAAAAAATACCGAGTGTTGCTCTGTCGGACGAAACGTGATCGAATGTTGAAGTGCTTGAGAATGCGGTACAAATATATTACATATATATATATATATATATATATATACATAAACGTATATATTTGATATAGTAATACAGCAGAGCACCGATAGCAGAGAACTCTCAGAGGCTTCCCTTGCCGTTGGTAGAAGCGACCGAGTCACGTAGGGGAAATAGCGTCGCTTCGAAACGAGGATGACGAATTAGGGCCTCGTTACGCGCTAAATCGAGCCCTCGTGGCCCTACGCGAGAACGCTTGTGGTCGTGGCGCTGGGACGAGTTCTATCGACTGTGAGTATTCGCCAGAGAGAGAGAAGGAAGGAATGCGAGGGTGAGAGGAATGAAGACAACGACGCAAAGAGAGAGAGAGAGAGAGAGAGAGAGAGAGACTTCATTTAGTTTTCCCATTGGTACATTCTATTTTTCACGTCTCCGTTGATGAAGTTCGCTAAGACGACGAGGAAAATAGGGCTCGTATGCAAACACAGGGAAGAATGGAGCGACGAGCGAAAAGAACGAAGTAAAGACAATGGGGACTTGGTCTAATCCCAAGAAGCGAGGCCTTTTCATTCGCAACGAATCTAACGAACGTATACATGCCGGATGTAGTATATAGATCTACATATATATCGATGAGGATAAGGGAACAAGAGTGATCCGAAGAAATTACAACATCGAACCGGGAGTCTTTGCAGGAAAACTTTACTTTCTTCTCGTTTCCATGGTCGCCCAACTTTCCACAACAGTCTTTTCTCTCTTTCTCTTTCTCTGTCTTTGTCTCCCTCTTCCTCTTTGTTTCTCTCTCTCTCTCTCTCTCTCTCTCTCTCACACACACATACTCTCTCTCTGCATCAGTCCAAGCACCATCAAAGAAATTTCATGGCTAAGAAGTTTTCTCGAGTATGACGTAACGAGAAATAAAAGAAACCGTTTGATGTACCGAGAACTGAGCGTCTTATCACTGTTATCTTTGAATAAAGACAGAGATAATTCGTACTAGAAAGCGTCGATTTGAGATATAAAAACGATACTAATTTTCCTCAATACTCGTATTTCTTTAATTGAATCGTATCGTTCCTTTTATTATTAATTCGTAGATAACGAAACAACTCGAATACAAAAGTTACGACGTACACCGTCAAAAGTCCAAATGGACCTTGGACTTTATACGAGTAATTTATATTTCAATCTTTTTTATCGCGATATTAACCGCACCGTGGCAGTTTCGGCGCAGCTCTGAATTAATTCAATTTTCGTCTGAGACTCGTCTGTATAAAGTGCACATACGCACACAGCCGTTTTCTCGCCGTGCTTTCACTCGAACATCCGAGCGGAAGCAGAATTTAACGGCGTGTCTCTCTATTCTCCGGTACATACCAGCCCTCTTGCACTCACTCTCACGTATAACATAAACGGTGGAGTCTTGATAGGAGTCGTCAAAATCAACACTACACCCTAGAATTATACCTTGCGCTATTATGTATATATGTGTGTGTGTGTGTGTGTGTGTGGGTTGCGTTCTCCTTCTCACTTTACAAACGGACTAATCTTCGAGCTTACATAAATATTCAATCCTCGAGAGATCCTATCCACCATTAAGCCCCGGACAATTGTCCTGCTAATAGCTCGGTAAACTCATCACGAAACTAATTCAAATGGTAATGTTTCGATGCACCTACATTTCCGGTGGATATTATCACGTACGTCAAAGTGTAATTCCACGTTAGGGCTCTTCGTGGTACACGCGCGAATGTTAATAACGCGTACTTGGCACGATCACACGTGTTCACTCATTGTTAATTACACAGGTAATTACGTTGCATATTTAATAATAAGTTTATATAATTTATATAATATAAAATAATAGATTAAGGCTATATTGTTTTTATTTTTTTAGAATTTAACGCGGTAATTAAATCGACGCTAATGATAGATTTCGATGCGATTGATTTATTCAACGATTATCGTATAAATGATATGTTATGGGAAATAAAGAAGATACAGGTATTAAAATTAATGATGAAATAAATTATCGCTTTGTTGTTGTTGTTGTAAATATTCAACGGGCTTTCACCGTTTGTATTTGGGATTGTCGAGACCGAAACGTTGAAGTGTAAGGATCTATTAGGGTCGAGTCGAAGGGTCCAATGTGCCTGATGGTCCGGTGTTTGCTCATAACGATGATTAAAATTCGTTTAAGCGCAGCTGTTGACGATCGCCCTTTCTCCCTCTTTCTCCGTTGCTTTCCCTCGTGAACGAGGCTTCCTGGCTGTGTATGTGTGTGTGTTTACGCGCATGTAGCACGTACTCATGGTGTTTGCAACGTGCGATGTTTAAATCACGCGTCACACTTATTCAGATGTGAGCTCCACCGAGAGAATGCTTTCATGTTGCTTGTGCGTTGTGTTATGTTGCTCTGGTCTGACGAGGACGTCGTTAACATCGATCCTCAGCTTTACACAGTTGTTAAAACGTGTCTAGGAGGGTCTACATAAAACTAAGAATGCACTATAGGTTTTTGCTGCGACGGTTGCAGCTAATAACAGCAAAACATCTTAAGAGTCAGTGTTACGGGCGACGAGCGATTCGAAAACGCGATTCGTATTTTCTTCGATACTGAGTAACCAATCGCGTTAAAATTTTGAAGATATTTAGAGAATTATGGCAAAAAGTGGTTCTAAATTTTTTTTTTCTAAATTTTTCAGGATAGCGTTGCAGGCGACACGCGATTCGAAGGCGCCATCCGTAATTACCCCGGCACCGAGCGTTAAAGCTAAATCTAGAGAATTATAGCAACAATTTTGGAAAAATGCAACGTTTACACACTTTTTGCTATAATTGTCTAGATGCTTTCAGAATTTTAACGCGATCGGCTGCTTAGTTTCGAAGAAATTACGAACCGCATTTTTGAATCGCTCCGTCGTACGTAACACTAACTCTTAAAAGTCAATGTTACACGATGACGAGCGATTCGAAAACGCGATCCATAATTTCTCTGATACTGAGCAACCAATCGCGTTATAATTTTAAGGGTATCTAGAGAATTATGGCAAAAAGTGGTTCTAAATGTTTTTTTTTCAAATTTTTCAGAATAGCGTTGCAGGCGACACGCGATTCGAAGGCGCCATCCATAATTACCCCGGCACCGAGCGTTAAAGCTAAATCTAGAAAATTATAGCAACAATTTTGGAAAAATTCAACGTTTACACACTTTTTACTATAATTGTCTAGATGCTTTCAGAATTTTAACGCGATTGGCTGCTTAGTTTCGAAGAAATTATGAACCGCATTTTTGAATCGCTTCGTCGTACGTAACACTAACTCTTAAAAGTCAATGTTACACGATGACGAGCGATTCGAAAACGCGATCCATAATTTCTCCGGTACTGAGTAACCAATCGCGTTAAAATTTTGAAGATATTTAGAAAATTATGGCAAAAAGTGGTTCTAAATGTTTTTTTTCCAAATTTTTCAGAATAGCGTTGCAGGCGACACGCGATTCGAAGGCGCCATCCATAATTACCCCGGCACTGAGCGTTAAAGCTAAATCTAGAGAATTATAGCAACAATTTTGGCAAAATTCAACGTTTACACACGTTTGCTATAATTGTCTAGATGCTTACAGAATTTTAACGCGATCGGCTGCTTAGTTTCGAAGAAATTACGAACCGCGTTTTCGAACCGCTCGTTGCATGTAACACTGACACTTAAAATACACGCAGTATAAAAACTTTCTCAGTACGAACGCTTTTAATGATTTCTTTCAATGAAAGAATTGTGCGGGTAATAACCGTCCGTGGTTAAGCTCAGTGCGGCCTTAGCCTAACGTTGCGTGAATAACAACCGCAGGAATATTTGTCCTTCAAAGTCTCAACAACGGTTCAACTTTCACAAATTAAACATCGTCGGTCCACAATTTCATTACGAAATTAAATAAACGTCCTTGTTAGATCTTGCTGGCCCGTCAGCTGCAGTCCACGATGCATTGTGGTCAAAGGCGACGTTTCCGACTCTACAATGACCTCTTCTGGGTTCCAATTCACGAACGATTTGGATGAAAAGATAATGGCGCGATGACATAATGGAATTTGTAAGGAAATTATTGCTCGCGGAAAATTAATGAAACGTGAAACACTTTCCAGCGATACGTCTTCGAAATAATAGTTCGTTTAATTATATTAATATCTATAGATATTTTTAACTTATATTCGTAAACATTATAAACATATATATATCCATTGAAATATAATTATAGGGAAGTATCACGAATGACAACCTTTCAGCATTGAATTTCCATCTCGAAAATTGCGGCATCGTTGATAATCCATCGTCGAGAGCACTTCCGCAATTACACCCTCGGGAAACTTGAGAAAACGCAATCTATGCATATACGTATATATATATTGTACCCACTCATTAGCACCCAAGTTTCTCGAAAGCCCTTCGCCATCACTTAGACTTTTTATTTCCGTGCAATATTATCGCTTCTTTTTTCCTCCTCTTTATTAGAGTATGACTCTATCTCATCTCCATGAAAATTACTTGAGATAAGTTTTCGCTTTTCTCTTTTCAAGACTGAGTATATTAATCGATCTACCGCGAAGAGCACATCGTCGATGAAACTAATTATTCATACTCCGTCCCTCGTTCGGAACACGGCGTTAAAATTGAACTCGATCAATTGAACGGCAAATTTTTGACAAATTCATTTTCCTTTGCATCGATAATTGCCGTGAAAAAGTATTCTCATCAAATAATTGATAATTATTCAAGAAATATTACTGATAAATGATCTATGTATTTAATATGATCCACAGGTATATAAAGGCAACGAGATCCGAGGAACAAGAAGATACTAGAAAAACGAAGACGCAGTGGCTGAAGAACAAGAAGATAGTCCGACTCGTAAACGATGATCGATGATCGATAATCGTCCATTCGACAAGTCACGTGTACATATCGACAGTGACAAAAATTCTTCATTCCTGTAAAAATAAATTCTCAATTTATTCGACATTCATTATACACCCGTTTGATCCAACCAATTACAATCACATTTTACTCCACACCATCCAGAATAAAACCCTCTTTATATTTCATTCGCAGAGATTAAAAATATATTTAAATAAACGTGAAATATTTATTATCCCCGCAAAATTACGAAACTGTTTCATCGAATAAACGCAATGGATCGACTTGATGGTATTTCGTCTTTGATCATAGAAACGTATAAATCGAGGACTCCTCGATTTCGATCGAAATCCGTAAGCCTTTCGACGGATCGCACGGATTACACATTGCCGTTTCGATCGTGACGAGGAGAGAACGATGTGACCATTCAACGAAGAGAAGAGATAGGATAGAAGCGCACATGCAGTTTGTTGGCATTAGGATCATCAAACGAATGACTGTGGGAGCTTTACCGTGCGCACTGTTGCGTATCGGAGTCAGCTACGAGTCTACTTAGCGCGCTTTGACGAGAAACACATGGTAGATACCTCGACGTATCTGCGATCATATATGTGCCGTATACACGCATAAATAAATGGGTACGTGCTTAATATCGAGCTTCGCGTGTTTCTCGTTTCGGTTACTAATGGCATTCACCGATCTATTCTCTAGCTACGTTGCCGAACACGAGAGCGTGTACACACGCGCGTGAATCGAGCGATGAATCGAGAAACTGAAGACGATGCCACCCCTTGTACCATCCTCATCGTGCTGCGATTCGGGGCGGGAAATGCGAACTTAACTTATGATCGGGATGCTGAACAGGTGCGCGCGTTCAAATATTTGCATCGGCATACCACACCAAGATTTCCCTTCGCGATTATGCATGTGCGTATGTGTTTGTGTCTGTGTATGTATTGGGGGCGGGGGTGCATATATGTGTGTGTGTGTACGTCGAAGCGAGTTAAGCAAAGCTGCACCGAGAAGTGAGCAACCATGGAATCGATCAGTCTACATCATGTCAGATTCAGGAGGGAATCAATAGACCGGGTTAAACTTTTAAGTTATCGAAGAGCATGGGTAAGATATGCTCGGATGCATGCGGAATACGTTGAGAAATACCCGTGGAATATAATGTAATTTCATTGAATAGACATCGAGCTCGTCTAGAAAAGAAAAATAGGAGCATCGCTTCGAGAGTCATTCGATTATCGGATACGCGACGATTATTTGGAGAAAAATCTACAACTAGTTTGTGCAAACAGAACGGCTATCGCGAGGTAGCGATAAATTTGATGGAATTGAAATTGACTCGATTTGTTTGGTTGATCGAGTATATTTACTTCATCTTGATTAATTTTACAGGGATTTGATGAAATCTCATTTGGGATGGATGAATGGAAAATATTCGTTTGCTTGCGAGTCGAAAACGATCAAACAATATTTAAAACTAATTAAACATTGCAATATCGAATACAATATTTGTTGAAATTGCGTAAATTATTCGATAATAAAATTGCGGTCACTTCGTTCGATATATTTGATTTTTATTTGTCAATTCGAATGGAACATTCTTTTATATAAAATTCGTTTCCAATCCGACGTAACAAAGATCGGAAATTGTTGTACGATTATTTCTCTTGGCATTGCGATGGGTTGAACGAAGAGTGGCGAACAAACAAGGCGAGTACGAGTCAGGATTTAATTTCAGTCAAGAGGTTTATAATACTTACGGAAGAGCTTCAATGTGCTCTCACTTCGGACGAGAGAGCGTAGAATACCTCGGTAGTACCGTTAACGCTATAGTATCGGAGCTTTCGCCCATTATCTCGTTCATTGAAAGCAATTAGGGAGCTTCCCCTCGTCGAGCAGTGAGAATCCGATAGTCCCTCTCCTCGTTGTATGCCGGTCATCCTCAGCTCGGACTACACACTCCGCTGCATGCTATATTACCGATGGTGGTGGTACTGGTGCATTGGCATCGTGAGAGAACGTAAAGCGAAGCTTGGGGTAATTAGCCACATTGTACCGGATCAATCATAGCGCATGGCTAATGTTCGTACGGAATACGGCAGATCATCAATATCTTCTCCCTGCATATAGCCCTTCTCCCTTTCTATCTTTCTCTCTCGCTCTATCTCTCTCGCAGCCTCCCTCTTCGTCTCTGTCGTCTCGACTGCAGTTTGCGCTGAACACGCACACATCTCACTACCAGCAGCCGCGAATGCAATTGAAATATCGTTTGCCACCGTCCTTATCTCGGTATGTATAACATTACATATGTGTGTGTGTGTGTGTGGGTGTGTGTATGTGTGTGTGTGTGTGTGTGTGTGTGTGTATGTGTGGATAGGTACACACATTCATAGCGACAATATATTCAGCAAATTGCCTTAACGCGCGACAGCGGGTTCACCGCGCACTTAACCACGAAATAAGTGTTATGAGAAATGACTCGTTTAATTGAATCAAAATTCATACGTCCGATTGAACTGCTGTTATTCGATGCGAGTGAAAAATATTCGACTATATATATTTTTTTTATATATTCGATATAAAATGAAATAAAAATTGTACGATGGTTCAAACGGTCATTTGGTCGAATAAATAAAATCCCGTATCAATATAAATTCTTGTTTCACTATGTGGGGGTGGATTTATGTTATTGCGCCGAGACAAATATTCATTGTGATGATCATATTTCCGTTTTCCTCCCACGTTCGATCGTGAAAATTGTTCAATTTTTTATTTTCATTTTTTTTACGCATTATCGCATTCGAGTAGTGCACCGCACGATCGTATTTCAGTGGGTGTAAATGGAATACGTGGATATATAGTGGCCGATGCGTGTGTGCGCGCGAGCAACGGCGCGCGCTCTTCGAGGCTCGCGCGAGCAAATGGACAAAGAGTGAGGGAAGAGAGTGAAAGCACGAGAACAGACGATCGGCTCATGAATACTAACGGGGCCTCTCGAACATCACGAACACGCCCCCCTCCTTCCTCCTATAACCAAGATTTTTAATTCAAATCTCTTCTGTCGGATCGCCGCTCGTTCTCGCGCGGTAAGTCATAAATTTATTAGCATGTCCGCACCCTCGCTGACTCGACGATCATTGTAAGAGCTCCTCTCGCGAATCTCGATACTGCCGTCTTCTCGGCGAAGGTTTGTATCGGCGTATAAACGGGGGAAGCCCGGTGGAGATGGGATCGTGCGCGAGAGGCGAGAAAAACGACGGGCAGTAGAGAGTGACGGTACGGGAGATGAAAAAAAAAACGAGAACACGAAAATAAATAACGCATAAATATATTCCGTCTTCCTACTGACCTCGGGGAGGAAATACAATTTTCATAGAGCAACTCGAAGAGAACGCCAGAGGGTCAGTCACTCAACTTCCCCTCGATCCATACATGATATATCGGTTTAAAAGAAAAGGAAAAAAAAATGGTTTCCCTCGCTCGGGAGAAGAATGGTAATTTCTCGGGGGTAAAACTTTTCGCAGGATTGATCGGGATAAACACGCGCTTCGTTGCTACTTTTTGTTATCTTCTCCTTTTCCTCTTCGACTTTTTTTTTATTTAACTTGTAAAACACATGTAAATTCTTGCCCAACGACGAAACGTAGATACGTACAACGAAAATCCGACTATTGGTTGTCATTGCTTTAATAACGAGAGACGCAATACGTAAACGTATAATTTTGTGTGTATAAAAATAGTAGTTCGTATTCTGAAATTAAAGATTAGCTATTTTCCCTGCGAACACGATAAATCAGCGGTTAAATATGTTTTTCGATTTCGCGAATTTTTCGTAAACGTGTGAGAAGTCGGATGGTGATTTGTTTCGTTAAAAAATTCCCATTCACACTCGCCATAATCGTTGATAAATCTCTTTCTTAAATGTCACTTCGATCACATTTTTAACAATTAAATCACACGCGATTTCATTTGTTTATTGAAGCGAAGCACGATTGTTTTAAAACGACACGATTCTGGCCTGAATTTCTTTGCAACAACGATTCTCATATATTTCTGCCTCACGGATACATTACAGCAGCTTTTTTTCATTTTACAGAAAAAAAATAATAGCTATCCAAGGGTTTTCGGCCAATAGCGTAATATGAAACGGTAACCGCCCCTCTAGGGATGTATTCTCGGTCAAGAAAATGTTTCCCCTCGATATCCTGGAAGGATCGTTGTAGGCTCTCTCGCGCCTATATATACATATTCCGGATAGGCTCTACAAGCTCTCGGTTATCGCGAGATGTTTTCCACCGAAGGAAAAGAGGGCTTTCGCTCTCGGTGTTATTCAGAAATTCCCTTAGGCACCCGGAAATATCTTTCAGGATCACGAACCGGAAAATATCATTCACTGTTTTGCAAAAACGCCGAATAAAGATGTGACGGTACAAGATTTTTGAAAAATGAAATACGATTTATACCCACGAGACTAACACATCGATAATTTACGATATTCAAAATTCCAAAAAACTTTCAACCACGATGTAAGACGCGTTTTAACTAAACCTTCGTTATCGTGAATCCGCTATGAACCAAAAAATAGTCTTTCTGTCGATCTAATTTTGACATCGCGTCTACACCTCTACTCGCCTATACGCCGGTTTAAATATATAATCTGTGGTTTACTAGGGCAAAAAGTCAAGTGGGTACTAATATATCGATGTTAAGAGGCTCTATGCGAACTGCTTCCCGTTGCGTAAAATGAGTGCAACGTTATGCATATAAATATATGTATACATATACCAAGTTTTAGTAGAAAATAGTACGGTGTAATACATTATTATACTTATATATATATATATATATATATATATATATATATATATATATATATATATATATATATATATATATATATATATATATAAGTATGCGTAACTACGTTTGGTTTGTGTGTGCACAGGTTTCCATCGTATATACATAAAGATATGTCCGTATATAGTACGTTAGGTAGATACAGCGCGTCGCTAGTTCCCTCGTGCATCCACCAGGGGGCTATATGTGTGACTGCATATTATGCGACGCCCGAAGTAGCGAACAAAGCGATGGCGTGACGGCGTGCGGTGTCACGGTAGTAGTTCGGGAAATGGGTGCTCCCGGCGGCAGGCACTACCATTTGTTGAGGTCAACTGAGGCCACTATACGTACGTATATGCATGTACGTATGGGTACATAGAGGAGAGCGAGACAGTGAGAATGAGATGACTCTGTGCACACCGAGAGATAGACGAGATAGACTGATAGTGAGCAACGACGAGGGCGAGGACGCGAGCACTCGAGTAAGCACCCACTCACCATGCGACAAGACGCAGTTCCGCCGTCTCTATATATGCGACAATGGACTATCCAGCGCCTTAACAAACAAAAAACCTCCCATTTATCTTTCCATTTTGCCATGAAAATGTACGCCACCGAATAATAGTTAACGAAATTATGGATACTTTATTAAATAACGTTCGAGCTTACGTGAGACGATACCGGAAGTGATTATGGAACAGGTCGTTGAATGGAAGGCGGAATTAATTGCTGTATTTGTTTCTATCGGTATAAAAATTTTTCTACGCTACAGTCGTCTCGTGGATCGAGAGATCCGCGCATTTCTGATTATATTTACGACAAATCCGGTATCGAGGATCGTTGAATTATCGACTCGTGTATTTCCGGTGTTTTCTATATTCCGCCGTCTCTGTATACGACAATGGGGAATCCAGCGCCTTAACAAATAAAAAAAACCTCCCATTTATCTTTCCATTTTGCCATGAAAATGTACGCCACCGAATAATAGTTAACGAAATTATGGATACTTTATTAAATAACGTTCGAGCTTACGTGAGACGATACCGGAAGTGATTATGGAACAGGTCGTTGAATGGAAGGCGGGATGAATTACTATATTTGTTTTTATCGGTATCGAAATTTTTCTACGCTACAGTCGTTTCGTGTATCGAGAGATCCGCGCATTTCTGATCTCATTTACGACAAATCCGGTATCGAGGATCATTGAATCGTCGACTCGGGTATTTCCGGTGTACCGTATGCGATACGTAGACAAACCAGAGCACGAATAACGGCGATGTGCGCTAGAGCGTGGCAAGGAATCGTATATAGAATAAGAATAGCGATGGACGGAAGGTTGCGCAGTCGAGTTTAGCCATACGGAAACATCAACCGTACTTGGGCAAGATTTTCTCTCTCCCGACCGCATTGAATAAAGACAGAGTTACAAGAGAGAGAAAGAGTAAGAGAGAGAGAGAGAGAGAGAGAGAGAGAGAGAGAGGGAGAGATGCGGTTGCTCTACGCGCATTACACGGTGGTAGTTTTCTCTCCATATAGCCATCTTTTTCTCCGCCTCTTCAACCACCCAGCGGTCGTATCCTTCAGTGCAAAGCCGTCGAGGGCAAGTAGCTTTTCTATACCAACTCTCGGACTCCTGGCTCTCCCATCCCTCCTGTCTCTCTTTTGACGGTCTCCATTAACAAAAGCCAGCGCGTCGCGAACGTACGAGCGAGAAATCCTACTACCTGCCCTGTGAAGGATCGCGTTCGCGAAGGGGTGGTATACATCGTTTTCCAACAGAAAAGGTCCCTATCTTATCAAAACGTAAAATTCATTAAAATTTCTATACATTTTTAGAATTATATGTACCAGGGCAGGGTAGCGAGAGGGGTAGACACATAACCTCGGTCTCTGTATAAGCAAGATTGAAAGGGAACCGCGCTCTGGATTATATACAGTGCACCCCTGTACGATATTCGACCGGACGGAGTCTCCGGAGTCATGATGCGAGGGGGAGGAAGAGCGAGGCTAAAGCTGGGGAATCTGGTGAATATTTTCTAACGTAACACAGGAACCGACACGGTGGCGTATATGCCAGAAGCGATGCATAAAGCAAAGGGATTTGCCGCACGGAGAATCTTGTTACGTCCGTATGAATTGTTGGAGCATTCGAGAGGGCCGAGGTAGAGGGCGCTGGTCGAGGGAGCACGGCCAGGGGAATAACGAGAGCACCGAGACTGTTATGCTCACGAGAAAACGAGAGAGGTAGGTATGTACGATATTCTACCTCCAGCCTTTTATGCCTTCATATACATATGTATATTTATATAAGAAGCTTTCTCTGCCGATTCAACCACTCTTTTTTCGCACCACCCTCTAAAATTCTCTACATATTTCCAATCTTCAATATTAGCTCGAACACATTTTCTCTGAATTATTTAAGAATTTTCAATATAAAAACAAATGATAGGAAGCGAAAGCTGATAAAAATATCAGGAAAGCATATTTTTGTTTCTGTTCATGCAAGAATCGCTTATATTTCGTGGTAAAAAGAGTAAAAAAATTTAGGCATGTGAGTGGACTCGGTGGAAATATCGTTGAAACTGGTCCAGGTTTCAGGAATACAAGAATAAACATATGTAATTGAATTACTGGTCTAGCTACGGAGAAGGAGCAAGTACATAATCTCGCTAATACGGACCAGAACGAGGTAGAAAACCAGCCGGAATAGGCAACTCGACGTGGTGTGCTCACGACGCGTCATTACGCGGACGAGAAGCTAGCTATCCCGGAGTCATTTGCGAATATAGCGGAAAATTTCGTCCGAGCTTTCTCAAAATATGTGCAGCGATACATATTCCCACCTGTATAGTATTCTGCTGTGATTATACCGCGAGTACATCATGGAGTTGTAATCATCGTGACGCGTACCACGCAATGTAAAACTGTATCGCATAGTCGGCCCTATGGTTAATCTCTAAAAACAGACTACCTATAGGCTGAAATTTAATTATTTCCCAGTATTTTCAAGCTTACAGACTCTAAAAAATTACTTTGAAAATTTGCGCGAAATGAACAAAATCAGTTCAAAAATCAGTTAAAACAAGAATATGGAATTTTGAGTAAAATCAGAATATTGTTAATTTATTATAAAAATATGAATGTATCGACGATTGATGAAACAGCATCGAGGTGGTCACAGGTCGTACTCGGGAATGAGACAGTGACGAATGGGTCGAGTATATCCTGGTTACGACCATTTCGTGCCGCGACTAAACGTGTCCTCGAATATACCGGTAGTGAAGCTTAAAGAATAGCTACTCCGTTCTCGGATAAGGCGATCTTATTACTTCTAGCATTGATTCACCGAGCTGGCTGAAACTGCACAAAGTAGGTATAGGTAACATTGGATGAGCGTGGAATATATTACTTACGTACGAGCAGCTCAAGACCATTCGAGTTTTCTGTCATTAGAACGATCCACAGCGGTAGCGTAATCCCCTATATCGACAAATGCTCAAAATGGCGAGCTTCTTGGGTACCTTATTAAAATTTTAAATCTGTGTAAATTCCACTGGTGCTCAAAAGAGAAAAAGAGAGAGGGAGAGAGAGAGAGAGATGGAGAGAGAGATAGAACGTAATAGAGGGGCAAGAAGGTGAGTATATGCAGCGAGGAAACGAGCTTTGCAACGGTATATTCGTCGTAAAGCGCCTCTCCTACCCTTCGCACGTATACCTATATAATATCTGCTATACATTCACCGAGCAAACGAAAAGAGCGAGACGGATGTAATATATGTCTGTCTTGCTCTTTTCATTCGCTCGGTGAATATTTTCCAGGTCGACAGAGATGCGCTGGAAAAGAGAAAGAGGGTGAAAAAGGGGCGAGAGGGAGGAGAAGGAGGAGGGAGAGACCTCATGCTCGCGCGTCCTGTGGCCGTATGCCAGCACAGAGATGCACGAAGCAGAGACATCCGGTGCACAAGGCAATCTTATTCTGTTCGTATTGGATTCGCTAAGGATTCGTATGGTGCATCGTCGGAGTAAAATGAGAGAGAAGTTCTTGAGGATGTGGGAGACGGTACCGAGGGGAGCATTCGCCCGCTGCTCTTCCCTCGCTTGATGTCTTGAAACTCCGAGAGCCTCGGCATCAGCTGCAGAGAGCACCGAAGAGAGCGTGCAATGTCGCGGAGTTTCTTGTTGCAGCGACTAACCGGTACGGAATAAGAGCGAAACAGGGAACGCGGTGTGCGTGGCACTGAAACTGGCGTGCCATCGCGAGTACGTATAACCCCGAGGATACGAGAAAAACGGGACGAGTCCGACCACGTTGCGCCGACGCAATTCCTCTCGCGAAAATTCGGATCTTGTGGATGAAACCAGGAGAGAAAAAGAATGGCTATATGTAGTTCTTCGTCTTATTCCGGTTTGTTATACACACGTGGCCAAAAATCTCTAGTGTCCACGCGCACGTGAGAGAGGACACTTTATTATCTACTGTTTTTCGCATAACCGGAAGTCATTTAATTTATCCTCTGGTAATCATTTCGTTCAACGATACAACAACTTTTGCGAGTAAGTAGAAAACACTACGAATAGTCGGACCGCGAGGGATACGATTTGGAGAAAATGTTTGGCTAAAAAAAAAGTTAGAAATGACATTTTACCTCAAATATTCGGATTCGTTTCAACGAATTATCGATGAGAAAGAAGTTCGTAGCTCAAGTTTAACTGTGATATTCCATTTTATGGCTATACCAACTTAAATAGGTCTGGCTAATCCAATTATTCGAATGACCTATTTTCCGAATTCGCGAGTTTGTCATACGTGGTCGACGCGCGTGATACTTGCTTGTATACACAGCGTACGTTCTGTTATATACGCAGAAGTGAGAAATGCCTGACATTGACTATTTCAAAATCTGCATTCATGCATATGCAATTGCTAACGGGTACGCAATTTCAGTGGAAAATTGTGCGAGTGCTTCCGCGAGGATATCTCACTCTCCTCACCGACTGCGAGCCACCTCTTCTCTCACTCCTCTTTATATAAATACCGATATGCATACTCGTATATATATACGTGTACATCACACACCCATACACACATATATACATTTATATAGATATATATACGTATATTCTCCCCGCCATGAGGAATGTACAAGGACTCATTGGCAAAGTTTCCGGTGCACCGAATTGTGCAAACGAAAATTTACGATTCTACAAAAATGTCTACCCAATAACTCTTCGCTGAGCTTCCGCGCGAGGCTTTTCTCTGTCTCTTTCTAGCTTTCTTCCTCTCTTTCTCTCTCTTTCTCTTTCTCTCTCTCTCTCTCTCTTTCTCTCTCTCTCTCTCTCTCTGTGTCGTTTTGTCCCGCTCTCTCGCTCATTCTACTATAATGAGGTGAGAGTGAACATCCCCGGGGAATAGTATAAAAGAAAAGTCGACAATCTTACGCTTCTCGGCATTGCTACGGGGATTGCCACGAAGGGAGAAAGGCAATTTGACCTCATCTTGTTCTTTTGTAATTTTTAAGAGGTCCAATTTAAGCTGACAATTGCCAGCGACCGGAAAATTGTACGGGGATGAGCTGGAATTATTTAAAAGCCGCCGGCGCTCTTCACTGTCTCTAGGTCTCGTTGTAGGACATCGAATCGCGAAAGACATCTCTGGGAATTTGACGAACAAAGAAGACAATTTGTCTATATACGACGACTACCTGTATTCTTGTATGTTTTTGTTCGCTCAATTTTTTGTTCAGACATTCGATATTTAATGCCGAAGTCAAGCTCAAAGTCTGACCGATGAATTGTCAATCGGGTTGACAATTCATCGGTCAGACTTTGAGGTATTCGATCCAATAAATAGGTTGAATTATACATCGCTACGGTGAATTGATCTCTGAATAATTTGATCTATCCAATTATTTAAAATATTTCCGTGACCCGGATAACTTTTGAAGATGACGATCCGGCAGAAAATGGAAGTAAGCGCCTTTAACGAAAACTGGCAGACGTCGAGGGTTAAATATCCTCAGGAATTAAGAAAAGTTCGATAATTCTTGAATATTGCGGTGTCGTTGTGCTGTACAGTCGAAAAGCACCATCGAATTTTATGCTAAATAAATCAACTAAGCACTCCGCTCTTTGGTACTTTCCACATCCCTCCCCCCTCCCGCTCCGTGGTTATTTTCGGAGCGTTATAAAGTTTCAAGTGGGTGTGTTCAAGGGTTTGCCGAGCTTAACGGTGAGAGCTCTTTTCATCCCTCTGCTTTCTGCCGTTCTTCTGGTACACCGGCTCGAACACTTTGGAATTTCCGAATATCCGAACTTACCGCCAGGGAGCCTCTATCAACGGTAACGCCCGCAAATTTTACGATCTTATTTTATTTTAATTCGACTTCGCGCCATCGAATACACCTTAAAATTTTACAATCGCGTCGCGACAAACTTAGCGGCGGTTCGTTATTTTTTTTTTACTCCTCAACGCTCGTTAATGTCGAAGAAATTTATTCCCACATCGACGAACATTACTTCCACTAGTGAATATAAAATCGGCGATGGTGTGGCACTAAGAGCCGAAGAAGGGCGATTGAGTGTCCATTAATACTTCACTGCACGACTATTATTATACACTGTCGCAATTACGACCTTTTCGTCCGTGTGGACTCGGTTCAATTCTTACGGTAACATTCCTTCTAAAGGTCTTGTCGTATTGTTGGGTGGATTCTGACTCGATACAAATTGGACAACCTCAAAATTATGCAGGAAAATTCGCGCGCTCTCGTTATTGACAATGTGTCCAATATTTCGTAATAATTTATCGGTATCAATGTTTAGTTTAACACGTTGAAAACTGCGTCTGGTAAGAGGGTACGGAAGATATTCTACCCATAATTATTAGATACCCGCTAGAAAATTAAATTAAGTAGTTGGCTCGTTGAGAAACACGTTCTCGTATATGCTTCGGTGGGCGCAAAGTTCGCCCAACAACGCACCAAAACTTAGCAACCTTATATAATGTCCCTCCAGCGTCACGTAAAGCTCAGATGAGCAACGTTCGCTTCCCGTGCTTCTTGCTGGCTTTTACATCTTCCGCGCGTCTGCTGCTTCCCACCTCGTGCTTGTCTCACGAGTGATGCATCATCTGCATTTTCCCAAAGCGTTAGAGTAGTTTTGCAACTTTTCCGAGGTGTGTTGTTAATTTTTTCATTCTTCTCGTAAATAATTAAACATTTCGTCGATGCTCGGTCGCGCAAAATATCCAACCAACGGGTGAGAAAATCATAATGAATTCGTCAAGATTGTGTTAAAATGCGTCTCGTGACTGAAATAGCAAATGGCTTTCTAGAAAATCCGGTGGAGTACGAGGGACGATTGTTAAGTCCGAGACGTTAAGAGTTGGTTCATCGCGGTATTTTTTGTTATGTGCAAACATTTGCATTGTGTTTTTTTTTAATAATTGCGTACTTTCGAAACAATCTGGCAAAAGATAAATCCTGTTGACCGTCCGAAAGTGATGGTGTTTGTCTGTAAATTTTGAGCGATAATAAAGCATTAGTTTGGACAAGTATAGGCATATTACAAAATAATTTTTACGCTGTTAATCGAAGATTTTAGACTACGGCTAGTGAAACTACTTCAAAGATGACAAAACCTGTTTCATAGGGCATAGGGTAAGAGCATGAGTACAGATTTTTGAGATTAGCAATGTACAATTTTCATTAACTATTTAGAAAAGAGGAAATCAATCAGGACAGTTTAATGCCTCGTTAAGGAAGTTCGATATATTGCAGCGTTAAAAAATGCATTATTTAATATTTTTTTATGAAAGTACGTGTCTTTCTTCATATGTGGTTCAAATTTCATGAAATTCTGAGTAGTAGAAGTATGTTAAATAATTTTTTTAAGTTAGCGTTTGAATTCATTAGAAATACAAACTTTTTCAGAAAATCGTGTCTCCTGAAAAGTCATGTTTTTCACCTGCAATGTACCTTTTTTCGAAATCTACTCATCGTATCAGCATTTGTTTTTATGTAATCAGTACACCCAAACGAAGGATGTGTCAAGACATTTAAAAAAAACGATTCAGACCCGAGAAAAATATATTTGAAGGTAAAAAAACGAGGTCAAAAATTTTAACAAAATTTCAAAATAATGTCAAAAGATTCTGAAACAAAATATCGTAAAAATGGCTCGAACACATTGTTTATAACACTTTAATATACATGCACAACAAAAATGGCCAAAATCGGACGTACAGTTCCTAAGAAAAGGTACATTGAAAATATGCATTTTTTCGAACCAATATTTTTCGACTTTCAACTAGTCCCAAAATTATTCAATTTCGAATATCCTCACAAACCCTACACAGAATTATCAATAAAGTCTTTCTGAACAAAACTAAAAAAGATCATCAAAAAATATTGAATAGTTTTGAAGAAATCTCAATTTCAAGCAAAGACGATCAGATCGAGCCTTTCGAATATGTCGAATCTCCTTAATTGGATCAATTTTACTAAGAACAAACAAAAGCTTTGCCTCATTTGACGAAAAGAAAACCTGTTTCATCACTACACTACGAAATCTTCTCTCATTCACTGCATTCTCCAGGTTCGACTTCTTACTGTTGCCACACTTGAAGAATTTGCTCACTGGACAAAGAGGATCACGAATAACAAGGTCGTGAAGGTTTCAGAAATCCTTTTTTCATTTTTTTTTGCACGTTTACAGAATTTACAAGGTGGAAGTGTATGGAGCGATGGTTACAAATCTCGGGAAGGACGGACAGGCAAATATTTAATAAATCATTTATGGCTTGACGTGGCCGACTGGACACCGCGGGTTATGACAGAGTCAACAGTTGACACGTTGTACGAGTATCTCGTTAACGCGTGGTTTTCTACACATTTAACGTCACCACATCATTTGGCACGGTTAATTGCATTTGAGGGGTTACCTCGGTAAAAGCGGCGATCAAACGTACGACCACACGCGTGTTCCACCCCTTCGCGTATGTTCGAGTTTTGTGGATTGCGAGTAACCCCTGTCGAATCGATCCAATCCTCTCGCACTCGTGCGATGAAAAACAATGCCCCTCTCTGTTTCATCCCTTTCCCAGGGATGTAATTATCTTTATTATCCTTATCATTTTAATCGAAGCGGTTCCGGGAGGCAATACCTTGCCGATGTGGTTATCGCTGAAGGTTGGCAGCTCCCCGATGGTACGGTTGGGACGTAACCAGGGAGAAGATTTTCTTCTCTATCCGCTCGCAAGCGTCGCTTACGGTCGTTTCCTCGTCCCCTCCGTCGAACAATCCACGTTCCCGGACACACGATGCCGAGCTAATTCTACCGACGAGAAAAACCGTAATTGTCGTGAATGGCCGACGCGGGAACAAAAAACTTGTAATATCGCGACAGATAAATTAGGTTATCTTAATTGTACGAGAGAAACAAAGAAAAAAGAGGCGGTAGAGAACGAGGGTGGATGGAGGTTTCTTTCGAAGATCGAGGGTCTTCCTTCCCCGTCTCTCGGTGGCGGTGCGATATACCAAATTGAGAAGTTCTTTTCTTTTACCCACTCCGAAATAATGCTTTGTGCTTTATCGTATCTGTCGGTGTATGTACACACTTATATACGGAAGAATAGAATCGCGTCGTTATTTCAATGCTCTGGTGGATTAAGAAGCTTGTTACGGTGTCAAGAAAGACCGCGAATTTCAAAATTAATAAAACTGCGAATAAATTTTAATTGCTTAACAAGTTTCCATATCATAGAATTTTCAATATTTCGAATTGTTTGAAAAAATGCGAAACAGTGTTTGTCTTTGTCGGTGTCGAAAAAAGCCTGCGAATTTCAAAATTAATAAAACTGCGAAGACATTTTAATTGCTTAACAAGTTTCCATATCATAGAATTTTCAATATTTTGAACCGTTTGAAAAAAAACGGAACAGTGTTTTATTTTGTCGCTGTCGGAAAAAGCCCGCGAATTTCAAAATTTTAAAAACTGCGAATAAATTTTAATTGCTCGAAAAGTTTCCAGATCAAAAAATTTTCAATGTTTTAAACCGTTTGAAAGAAAACGAAACAGTGTTTGTTTTGTCGGTGTCGGAAAAAGCCGGCGAAGTTCAAAATTAAAAAAACTGCGAATAAATTTTAATTACTCGACAAGTTTCCAGATAATAAAATTTTCAATATTTCAAACCGTTTGAAAAAATATGAAACAGTGTTTATCTTTGTTTCATTCAATTTCCGGCTAGAGCTAGAATAATAATAATGCAGCATTGTTAGCTGAGATATTATCAGATATAACGTATCGTTTTCAAAAGACGATAAAGAAATAAATTCTCGAGAATAATGGAACGAAATATATTCAGCCATAAGAAAGATCGTATATAAGAAGTACCCTGGAGAATTCCGTTCGAGCTAATTCTCTTGTTGTGGCGGTTCGAATGCGAAAAAGTGGTTTGTGGTAGAATATTCAAGTGGCTCTTCTAAATTATTCAGGGCAACTACCGCCGGGAGAGGCCGCGATGTATACGTGTATGAGCTGCAAGCTCCTATGTGCAACCGCAGTCCCGTTGCACTGATCTCCCTCTCCTTCAACAATAAGATAAACGACAGTACATCGTCGAGAATCAGGATTCAGACGAGTCTATATCGAGCAAATCCAACCCCTGGCAACAGCCAAGACTCCAAATCCCTCGAGAATATCAAAAATCAATTTTTAGTTCATCACTTTTTACTTCGACAGTCGTAACGACATTGTTCGACTCAATTTTTGCATCAAAATATCACTTATATATTTCCTCCCTTCGTTCAATAATTATTATTTCGTTAAGGACCTTTTTTTATCGTACATATTATTTCGTTTATTTACTAATGTTTTCATATGTTCAATACAGCACGATCTAAAATATTTTCACGAACTGCACGATTTTATTGTGAAAATACTGAAAATACTTGTCAGTTTGTATGCATTAATTTCCGACGGTAATAAAACACCTGAGATATCTGTGAATTCATGTACGCGTATACACACACTCTAGATGCAAAAAAGGTATAGTAAAATTGCGAGACTTTTCTCGAGTCATTGGCTCGATTTCGATCCCTCCGAATTATCCTCGAATGTATGACCAGCTTATCCCGGTAGTTTTATGGAAGTTGAAGATCGATAGCTCTGCCCGTGCGTTCGAGAGGGCACACAATCCACCATACGAGAAAATCGGGGCGGGGGCTCGAGAGCTTTACCGTGCATACTTACATGTTGGAAACTCGGAAAAGCTTCGATGAATCCCCGGCAGCAACGACCATAGCCTCTTTCTCTGTCTCTCTTTGTGCTCGAACGTAATCGAAATTGAAAATCCCTTCTCTTACTCACAATTATCTATCGAGGCGTTTTCAAATGTGCCTCTCAAAGTCTCTCCATTCGAACGTGTTTTACGTTAAATAGACAGCCCAGGAGACAACATTTTCCCATCACAACTTCCATCAAATACGATTTACGGAGTTTGATGGAGGATCGATGTCCGTATACGGATAATCCAAATGCTCCGGCAAAGAGCTTTAGCAGCAACGGATTTAAAAAAACGTAATATCGTATTACCGTTTCTCCATCAAAAGGGTTGAACTATAAAAACAGTTCATGCAATGAAAATAATTTCTCGTTTCGCTAAACAAATTATTGATCAAAATGAATTTCGTCATGACGTATAATGTAAAGTTATACTGAATTTTCAATCTGTTCTGTTTATCTGTATACACACGCACACCCATACGTATTATATACACAGTTTAATAAATTTTAAAAGGCAATTAGCTTGTTTAACGATCAAAAAGCATACAACGAGTAATAACAATAACGGGTAAAGAGGTGAGGGTACTGTGGGTTTCTTGATGGTTTTCGTGATTTTAATAATTAGCGAGCGTGACTTCTTTCTTTCTCTCTCTTTCTTTTTCTCTTGTCTTTATCTACTCTATGGAGGACTATTTCGGGAATTAATTAAAAGAGAACAACGTTAAAAGTACTTTCAAGAACAGTGCCCTCGGGGTAGGCCACGCAAAAGCGAGGAAGTATCATGATAAAAGAACGAAGAAAGGAGGAAATTAATTTTGCATTATACCCGAAACGTGCCTCGGGGCGATCGTACCCTCGCGCTACTCCTCTCTCTCTCTCTCTCTCTCTCTCTTTCTCTCTCGACTTGGCATTTCCAAGCCGCGAAGACGGCCCGACGAAAGCCAATGTAGGATGGGAGAGAGCGGGAGAGGGACCGAGAATAAGGGAAAGGGGGAGAAGCAAGCACACTCTACTATACCCTTCGAATATCCGCCTTCGCTTCAGGAACGGCCCCAAACCCCTTCGAGAAAGCTGAAATTAATTACAACCCTCTACCCCAACCCTTTTCATACACACGCTACTTCTCGCGAATACTTAAAGTATTATGACAATCGCCATGATCGTAGATCGCTCATGCGCTCCTTTTCTCAACGTATACAGCGATTTTTAACTACCCGAAGTACATGACCGTTAAAAAACATCGTGTGTGTACTGTAGAACTTCGCGATTATTCGTTTTAATCCACGCGAGTTGTAAATTCGCGTGCGTATTGAGACGACGGAGTCAAGCGGTACAGTGTTTACAGTCAAAATTAATCAACGGCAAACGAGTTTCGCGTGAAATGTTAGAGGATAGAAGGACTCAGTGGTAGTGAATAACAGTGTCTATAATTTTAATTTCACAGTTAATGTTACAATGCAGAATGTGTGTACAAGAAAAGAAAGAAGTTGTTGACTCGGCAACAAGTCGCTGAAGACTGCCGTTTTGAAAATTGTAAGGAACGACTGTCAGATTTTTGTTCTTCTTGGTAAAAAGTGGAAGAAACGGTATTAGAGACGATCATGCATTTTCATTGATGCGGAGGTTGTAGCGTCGCAAAAAGCGGAGAGCGTTTTTAACCTGGTCAGTATGAATCACGCGGAAAAACCAAAGGGTCAACCCGTCATAAAACATGTGGCTCCTGGCGACCAATTCATGGATTTTCTCATAAAAAAACATTTGGTGCGCAGCCGTTTTGGTCACGTACTGTCTTTCCCTTTTTTTTTTATAATTGAATAGAATTTGATAGCTATTGGAATTTCCCCTGAAAATGCATGATTGTACCGAGTTTGAACATAGAATTTCGTACATTAATTTGTATCATCGAAATATAAGTAAAAAGAATATAAGAACGAGAAATAATGTCGATAGTGTCTCGGTCGACGCTCCAGTGTGCCCCATTTTGATTATAGAAAAAGTTGTTATTTTCAATTATCTCTTATGAAATTTGTAATGGATATTCGTTTTGTTTATTCGCCGATTGTTAAAAAACCAAATGTCCTTTGCATAAAGTGAATTCTATCAACGAAAAAAAACGACGATTCTACGAGCGGATAATGGAAAATATGTTGCCGCGGGCATGATCCGAGCACTGAAAACAAATATGAGCCCTGCACAATGAGAGAGCGAGAGAGAGAGAGAGAGAGAGAGAGAGAGAGAGAGAGAGAGAGAGAGAGAGAGAGAGAGAGAGGGAGAGGGAGAGAGAGAGAGAGAGAGAGAGAGAGAGAGAGAGAGAGAGAGAGAGAGAGAGGGAGAGGGAGAGAGAGAGAGAGAGAGAGAGAGAGAGAGAGAGAGAGAGAGAGAGAGAGAGAGAGAGGGTGAGAGAGAGAGAGAGAGAGAGAGAGAGAGAGAGAGGGTGAGAGAGAGAGAGAGAGAGAGAGAGAGAGAGAGAGAGAGAGAGAGAGGGTGAGAGAAGGTTTGAAAGGGAAGCTCGCAGCCCATTCGCGTCATTAAGGTATAACTAAAGTTGCTCCAGGATATATAAATATATGTGCACCGTAGATATACTCGACCTAATACATATATGGATACTCGACCTCCTACTGGGCATATAGCGTGTAATATTTCGCCATTAATCTCTGCCAGGCTATGGGAACACGATAAGAAACTTTACCGTGCCAAAATGAGAAGTGATTCGATCAGAAATTACAATATCTTGAAAATGGAGCATTGGTCTACAATAGAGTATCGACCGAGTCCAAAAAAATTTGATACACTGGATTTCAACAATATCGAATTCAATCGTAACAATTTTTGTAAAACATTTTACGAGTTCTTCTATTCAATTGACATATATATATATATATATATATATATATATATATATACATATTTATAAGTATAGTTAATAATAATGATAATAATAATAGTTAATACTTAATATTATAAGCTACTTCTCAGAAATCTGTATGTGATTCGATGAGAGATCGATGAATTCGATAAATTCAGTCGAAACAATTTTTAGAAAACATTTTACGAGTTTTTCTGTTAAATTGATGTATATATATGTAGGAAATAAAACAAGGGATAGACTACCGAGTGGATGGACATTGGCGAAGAGGACAAGAGAGAAGAGGTCGAAACGACAAACGACAGTGAAGGAGAGAACATCGATAAGTACAGATGTTCATGAGGAGTTCAAAGCTACAGATTTAGATTTTCTGTTATAATAATATGACTTTTCATATTTATTAATAAATTTATTTTAATTCCATCATCAATCCAACATATAGACGGTACCGGCGGAAAGTTTCCGGACAAAAGTTGAAAACAGTGCCGGCACGGTTTTTTATGCCATTTCGCCGGTAGTTGGCCTAGGCCAATTTAACTAACGCCATTTTAAAGAGCAGAGATTTCCCTTCATTTTGGCTTTTTTAAACAAAATTTTACGATTTTTTTTACAATTGGTATCTAGTTTTGAAAACGACAATTTTTTGTCATTTTTTTCGTGTTTTGCAAGTGGACCCCGTTTACAGTAAAAAATTTTTAACGAATTTCTTTCACCATGCTCATAAAGGGGGAAGTCTAAGCTTCAAGTTTCTTTTTTAGAAAATTGTCTACGATTTTTTTTTTCAAAGATTTTCAAAGTTTTTTCAAAGTTTTTTGAGAAAAAATGGACAATTTGAAAATTGCTCCATAGGACGAAAACAATGAGGTTTACAACAAAATCTCAAGATGGTAAAAAGTTGTATTACTTCTTGCTGAGTTCAGGAGAATTTTTTCAGATTTTTTTTTGAAATTTTGTTTTCACCTATTTCCGGTCAGCTCGATTGATCTGAATACTCTGAAAATGATAGAATTTAAATTTTTTACTTACATATTAAACTTTGGTGTCTTCGGAGGTTTCTTCGGCGACGGAGTTTCTTCGATGTAAGTAAAAAATTTAATTCTATTATTTTCATGGTACCTATTCAGATCAATCCAACTGACCGGAAATAGGTGGAAAAAAATTTTCGGAAAAAAAAACTGAAAAAATTCTCCTAAGCTCAGCAAGAAGTAATACAACTTTTTGCCATCTTGAGATTTTGTTGTAAACCTCATCGTTTTCGTCCTATGGAGCAATTTTCAAATTGTCTATTTTTTCTCAAAACACCACATATCTTTGAAAAAAAAAATCGTAGACAATTTTCTAAAAAATGAACTTGAAGCTTAGACTTCCCCCTTTATGAGTATTGTGAAAGAAATTCGTTAAAAAATTTTTACTGTAAACGGGGTCCACTTGCAAAAGACGAAAAAAACGACCAAAAATTGTCGTTTTCAAAACTAGATACCAATTGTAAAAAAAATCGTAAAATTTTTTTAAAAAAGCCAAAATGAAGGGAAATCTCTGCTCTTTAAAATGATGTTGGTTAAATTGGCTTAGGCCAACTACCGGCGGAATGGCATAAAAAACCGTGCCGGCACCTTTTTCAAATTTTGTCCGGAAACTTTCCGCCGGTACTGTCTATATGTATATATTTATAAGAATACAAGTTATTTTTCAGAAATCTGAATTAATTATTCGACCTTCAATTTGGTCGGTACAATTTCAATCGTACATCACACGATTGCATAACGTTTGACATAAATTTATAGAAATTTGGATTCGACGTAAGACAGTTACAACATCAATTTGAATTTGTAGACGAGTGCGTGTGCTTTCGCGTACTGTCTCGGTCGTTGTGCACGTGTGCCGGATGGCACCTACTGACATACCCAAACGCGCACATAGCTGTAGGTAGTACTGTGGATTCGGGAGGATGCGAGGGCGACCATGCATTATTCGTAAGCTCACGGAAGCGCGGATATATAGCTCAGTAGGAGGTACAAGTGGAGTACCAGAGAATAGTGGCAGCAGAGGTACACGACGCGGCTGTTGCTGTCTCACCCATACGGCCTGAATTCAACAAAGACGAAACAGTTTACGTAGTATCGCGCGCGGAAAGGATACGTAACTATAAACATTCCTGTTTCACGGTTATAAATTCACCCTTCATAGACGGCGAGTGGGTCGTGTGTATAGCATTGGCCCATATAGCAACGACAGACGTACGACATTCAGTAGTGATTGATAACGCTATCGACCCTACCCCTTTCGTACGACGAGAAAGCCAGCTTCACCACTGTGGCGAAGTGTAAAGGGGGGTCGAACTTGTCCTCGGGACGAGGGATGGTGCCGGGTGTGTGCGGAAAGAAAAAAAACTGAAGAGTGCTCTGTAGAATTTTCAATAAGGGGGAAGGAAGGTGGAGGGTCGAAGAGTTACAAAGAAAAAGAAGGGTAAGAAGAAGGCGAACAAGAAGAAGTAGAAGACGAAAGAGGTTGAGAAAAGGGCAAAGAGATTAATGCAATGCCAACGGCGTCGGTGACGGAGGAACGGAGAGTGGGAGGAGGTGGAAAGGGAACGGGGGAGGCAGGAGCAGGCACCATCAGAGACGACAATGGCTCGCCTGTCAAAAGAACATCCCTTGGGTGTAGAGAGCTGACTATTCTCTTCGGGAATTCCCAGACGTACGACGATGACGACGGCGACAACGCCACGCGGATACGACGACACGTAGCATATACGGCCCCTGGATTCACTCGCGCGGAATCATTCGGCAGGAAGAAGCTGCTTGTTGTTAAGGAACGAGTTTTAAAGAAAAACCCTATCATCCTGTGCTTTTCTTCGATCGTCCCAGTAATAAAAGTTTCTTTAGTCTCGTGTGCTCGCCAAATCCATGAACCGGGACGATTAATTTTTATTTTACAAACGCGTTTCCCTTTTCCCGATCATTTCGTAATCGTCCGACATTGGTTGGTAACTCGATGACGACGTTCGATGATCGATAGTCGGTTTTTTTTTCATTAAATCAAAATTAAAAACCAGTTTCGGGGATGCCCGGCCATTTTTCGTTTTACCAAAATTGATCTGCGCGCATGCACTATAAATGCTTCACGCACGTAACACGCGAGGGTTGTCAATTTTCGTGCGGATCTTTACACTTAGATATTTGCCTACTTGCAAAATTGTCAGACGGGGTTTTCATTAAAATTGAGGTATTTTTTGGCCCGCCGCTATCTTCCTTTATTTATTCTCGACTTTTTGTACCTTGAACCCTCGTAAAATCATCAGCCAACATTAATTCGGCATTATACTGCAACGCCAGCTGCGAGAACTGTCAAAAACTTGCCGCCAACGAAAGCGGCGGTGCATGGTGCATGTTTTGTCGCAACGCGCGTTGCGAACATTCCCCTCCGTAGTTCAAGTTGTATCCTCACGGTGCGGTAGTCTGGCACGTCGTGCGGAATTGACACAAAAAAAAAAGAAAATGAAAACTAATGGAAAGCTTGTGGGCCGTATATACACACATCCCCAGTTGAATTTCTGGTCACATCTCTCTCGCGTTCGAGGGGAAAGGGAGGGTAAAAAAAAAGAACAACACGCCGGCAGAATTGAACTCGGACATATATTCGGGAGAAAAAATACAGAGTACGTTTTGTCGTGTTATCGGGGATAGGACGATTGTATATACTTTTTTTTCTTGTTTCCGCCGTTCTCTCATCGGCTCTACATATGCAGTTGACCCGATAAATTGATTCGATTAATTTCGAAATATCGATTATTTATCGTGGAACAGAGTGCTACATTGAGAGCGTAGCGTTTTTACCTCTCTCGTAAAACCATTAAAATTTTTCCCGAAAATATGGCATTGGCAATTATCGAAATATCGAACGGTAAACTCTTTAATTGTCAGCTCGTTGAATTGCAGTCGAGCCAATTATAAATATTAAAAATATTTTTCCCTTTTTTACAATAATGGCGAATATGAATCACTCGTGAAAACTTTTACATATTAACAATCGACCATTTATTAAATCAACGTTAATAACGTTCCAATTTTCGTATTAGTAACATTATATATATATACATATATCTTACTCAGATTTCAATGGTTTTATTTCACATATGACCATTTAGTAATCAAATTATTCCTGGTAAAAAACTAAAATTCAAATAAAGACAAATCTATCTCTGGGGTAAATAGTATCATTCGACAATTAATACCGAGTAAATTAGAGATGTTATTCTAGTGCTAGTACCAACATGTGCGTTTTAAAAACGTAAATGTATTATACAATGATAAATTTCGTAACTGATTGGAAAAGGTTTTTTTTTTATCGTCAAAAGCATGGTCCAAGTTTATCGTTCCACGAGAAGTATAATACGAGGGTACCGCATTGGGAGCTCGGAATAATCGTATACGTCCGCATTGAATTCATTTTCTCATTGCTCTACGCGCTTCATTTACGTCCTATTGCAAGTATCGGTTTTGTCGTATTTCTACGGGGACCATTTGTGATAAAAATACAAAAAAAAAAGAACGAAAATCAATAGGTAGACCAGTGCTTTATTGTCGCAACAGCTGGCCACCGGCGCACGAGTTCACGTATATATCCGCGGAAGTCTCGTTTTGGCTTCTATGCCCGATGCAGTTTCTCTTTCTCCTATTGTGTAGCAGTTATGCAATGAAAAAGTAGTGCACACGGTTACAACGGGGCGACGGTGTACAACTGAATGCCACCCAGTCTGCTAACGCAGATCGGTAAATTTTCGATTACGTAGAAGTAGAGAGAGAGAGAGAGAAAGAGAGAGAGAGGCAGCGTGAAAAAAAAGTTCGAGCTCTATAGCGGACCAGAAAAAAAAGCAAATGGAGCGAAACCCTAAATTGGATTAAATGTGCTTCATGTAATCAATTCTGAATCACACGCGATACGAATGCGCAAGCCTCGTGAAACTCTCTGCATATTCTCCTACCTGGTATCTATTTCTCGAGAGAGAAACATTTGTCAATGCCGTAGTCGAGCGTATCGGGCAGAGTTTTTTTGTGTTGTTTTCTACTGGAGCTCATCCTTGCTTCGACGTTGAACTCCAACCTGTTTCGCGAGAGGGCGAATGTTTTATTTTTCATCGTGACAATTAGCTGCGAACCTAATTAGAACGGAATGAAAGGATTTCTCCCAATGGTGTATATAATACTGGGTCATAAGGATACTTGTTTTCTATCATCGCCTAGGTTTTAATGTAGACTCTCCGTTGACCTTAATTTGGAGGTTTGAATTCGAGCTTAATATAGATTTTTTTTCGCGAGACTTTTGCAATAAGTTGTAAGCTCGGTTGTTCGTCGGCGAGAGAGTTTATAATTGTAAAAATTTCAATACAATCATTGAACAACATTATTACGGACATACTTATTATGTTGTCCTGATACTTTCTACCGGGAAACCGTAATGTATTGTATACGTAATGAGAAAATGTAATAGAGGTTGCTAGGGATATCCGAGGCAGGACTCCACTGTAGCGGACAGAAAAATTAAGAGTTTTCAAAATTAGGAATTTTTTTATTTCACTTAATATTCTTATAGTTTTTTAGGGTTTAATTAAATATATGTTTTTCCATATGCATTAAAGTAGATTTTAGTAGATTTTTATTGAGACAAGAAATAATAGTTGAAGTAGAATAAACTTTTCTCGAAATCATGTTTTTCAAAGTGGTATGGAAGATAATTAGGGCAATAATAATCGGATATGTAACATTTTCGGTCGACATTTCTTGTAATTGTAATAGCTTTAAAATTATTATTTCTTAAATCATCTGGAATGAGAATATTTTAGCTAAAAATAATACTTTTTATTTCGTGCCCATATTTCAGAAAATAAACAAAATTAAGAACGCCTACGCTCAACGAATTTCGTGCATCAATTTTACATATCCGACTATAATTGCTCAAATTATTATCCGCAGCAATTCGAAAAAACGTGGTTTCGGAAAATTTTTAAATTATACTCGAACTCCTTTTTTTTCAATACAAATTTACACGAATCTTCTTTATTGTTTGTAGAATAACATATATTTAATTAAATAAAAAAAAAACTATAAGTTGAATTTTAAAAATTCACGAAAAAACCTTTTTTCTGACCGTCACACTGTCGTCCTGCGAATCAGTCAATCAATATTTCAATTTTCCCAACCGTGACGGTGGTCAAATAATTGGAAAGAATTTTTCGCCGCAACTTTTTCGTCCCATTTCCTGTTTGCAACAACATGAGAAACCTCCATACCTAAATTCCCAAATTGTTGACTAACATAACTCAGCATTTTTTGAAAATCGTTGAGGATTACCAAAACGTTGCAAACGAGATCGAATAATAAATTATGAATTCCCGTGGTGCGTTAGAAGTGTATTCCGATTGTTTTCGAGTGTGAATGTAACATTTCCTTAATACGTTTCAAATACACTTCAAGCAAACCACTACCAATTCTCTCTCCCTCTTGTCTCTTCCGCCTTCCTGTTCCCTCTGTCTGTCTGCGCTGGGAATAAACTTTTTGATCTCTCCTCGTCTCCTCGCTCTGGCTGCGTTGAGTATAAATCTCTCTTGCGCATATTCGTAACTAGGCGTCAGCAGTACACTGCGACATTCGCGCACTCTGTCAAACGCTTTACTTCGCGTCGAGGCTTTCCTCATAATTCCATGTTTCATATACAGGGTGAATTTCGTAAGGGGTGCCATCCGGGATTACAAGGTAGATGGGCACAGTACGAACAAAAGTTGCAAATAAACATTAGGGATATTGTTAATAATTTACGAGATATTAATTTTTTAAATCGGACCAATCAGAGCGCGCCCAGAAGCGTTGAAGCCACCCACTACCACCCTAGCCGTAGATATAGCATAGATTAGGGCGTTACCTTTGTGTTTGCAAAATTCAGGGCAGTCAATTTTATTGATTGTATTAGTACGCAGTCATTTTTTATTCGCGGTCATTGGTTGCTCTGAATTTTGCCCGGCGTGCCAATAAGCGTTAAAGCTGCCCACCTCCATCCCCACCCTAGCCATAGTATAGCATAGATTAGGGCGTTACATTTAGGTTTGCAACATTCAGAGCAGTCAATTAGATTGCTTGTTTTTTTCCGCAGTCATTTTTTTTTCTCGAGCATTGGCTGCTCTGAGTTTAGCCGACCTTCGCGAGAAGCGTTGGAGCTTCCCACTCCCCGCCTTAGCCGTAGAGATAGCGCAGTGAACTAGGCCGGGCAAAATTCAGAGCAACCAATGACCGCGAATAAAAAATGACTGCGTACTAATACAATCAATAAAATTGACTGCTCTGAATTTTGCAAACACAAAGGTAACGCATTAATCTATGCCATATCTACGGCTAGGGTGGGAGTGGGTGGCTTCAACGCTTCTGGGCGCGCTCTGATTGGTCCGATTTAAAAAATTAATATCTCGTAAATTATTAACAATATCCCTAATGTTTATTTGCAACTTTTGTTCGTACTGTGCCCATCTACCTTGAAATCCCGGATGGCACCCCTTACGCAATTCACCCTGTATATAAGCGTCTGTGTCCATATATATATATATATATATATATATCCACATGTATATATTTCCTATAGGAACGCGAGCGCACGTCTCGTTGGTACGCAACTGTGACAATATAAGCTTTCGAGTGAGCAGCAAATACGTGCGTAAGCGCCGCCGAACATCCGCTCCCTCCGCCAGCCATGACATTTATCTCGGAAATTCAGGTCCATTATTACATTCGTACGATCCGACGCTTTTAATCTTAGCGATAACGTATTCTTTGCGACCAAAAAAAAAAGAAAGTGTTTTCATTCTGCCTGAGCTAGGTTTAAATGGATTTGGCAAGCTCGCTTGCGTTTGAGAGAGTCGTATACGCGCTTCATTAGCGGGTGATCGAACAAACAATGGATGTGGATAGCGACGATAGATTGAATTTTCGAGGCGAGTAAAACCTTAGTTAAACATACTCCGGCACGTTAAACAGACGAAACAAGTGTGCCTGAGCAACTCTGGTGAAGTATATATACATGCGTGTTCTGTGAAAGCATATATACATGAACTGGCTTATATATATAGAAATATATAGTGCTATATATATAGTAGGTATAGTGGTTGAGGCGAGTAGGAAGGGATATATATATATATATATATAGTTGCCCACACGGTAGGTCCTACGTGCTAGTACAGAGCTTATCTCGCTTATCCTTCATGAGGTGTACGCTCTCTGACCTCTGGATCAAGCTTAAGGACCGCCAATTAAGGGGCAACTATGAGCCTGAGGCTTCAAAGAACGTGCGAAAGGTATTTCGACTACATACTGCGCGACGAACAATTTTATAAACTATTTCAATATACATACCGTCAATAGAATTTCATCCGATTTTTGTAGGTTTTCAGGACAGACTGCATTCGATCGTGTGAATAAAAATTAAAAAATTTAAGGATGTTAATTGTATTTACAGTGTGACAAGATTTTATATGAGGAATGGTTTGTTTACTTGTAGTATGATTAAATATACCTACTGATATTATAAAAATTGTGGTAATCATAGCAAACCAGCAGTACGATCGCTTTTTTAAAAGAATATTTAGATCTTTCTTTTTAAGGAGTGAGGTCTAGTTGGAAAGGTAAAAAAAGGCCTTTTTCCGTTTTTTTTTAGCCAAATGATAAAATGATTGATAACAAAATATCTTCCGTATAAAAGATATATATTTAGTGTAAACCTTATAATTTTTTGAAAGAAATATATTAAAAAATAAGCCGTCATATTATATATGAACGGCCGAAGACGCTGCAAAAAAACAGATTTTACGGTGATCACTCCCGCGCTGCAACGGATTATGTGAAACCAACAAAACAGGGAGGATCTTTAGTTAATGATATAATGCCTCGGTTGAACGAAGGGTTTCGAAAAATTTCCGTCTTTCACAAAATGGCGGACTTTGAAAGTCAAAAATGTTGTTGACCAAAATTTCAATTACATTTTTGACCATAAAAAAAAAAATAATTGTCCAGAAAAAAAATCCTTCGTTCATCCGGAGGATAACTATATATAGAAGAAGTAATATGAATTTCAACCCGATCGGTAAAGCCGTTCTCGAGTTACAGTGATCACCGATTTCGAAAACATGCTTTCGAGAAAAACGAGTTTAAAGTTTTACCTAATACTTACTTTTTATGGCTCTAACAAGGCTTCCTTCAAAATGATGTATTTCGGCGAATAATGATCCGATTTAAATGCAATTAGTCGGAAAATACTCGTAAGATATTATATTTTTGGAAAATGAAAAAAAATTGATTTTTTGAAAATTTCAACTCCGCCGTTAATTTCCTGATGCCAGGATGTTCTAGCATTTGTTCATGGATGTGCGCATCTCTGTCTGTATTGATAAGCATGAATCCATCTCTAAGGAGTTTTCAGCTGATGCGCGTGATGCAGAGTACCAAGTCCTGTCTCCGGAATTTATTAGAGAAGATTCGAGCGAGTGTTCCTTCGGGATATCGTGATCGGTCGTTAGAGAAAATCTACCGTATCTAGAAATTATGCTAAGTTGGGCACGGGCGAGATTCCGACAAGTTTGAGGAGGGCTAGACGAGAGACGAAGCGAGTTTTGTGGCTGCGGTAGGAGAGCGTATATCCATACGGGTCTACGGGAGTGATGACTGCTCTTCTCGAGTGCCGAGAGCGTCGAGAAGAGCATTTCGGGCAGTTAGGAAGATTCTTGAGGTAAACTTTCCCCTCCCTCATTCCTCTTTGACTCGGCTCGAGTCTCGTCCCTGGCGTGTTACGCGTTTATAGCACCGATGTAACTATCCGACCACGATGTATAGGTTCGTGTTAACCATAGTGGGAGCACCGCTTTCCAAGAGAGACGTTAAATATCTGAGGAACGATGCGTAAGCTGGCAATTAGATGGCTGTGCGCAGATCGTTAATAAAGCCAAAAGTTCGTCGTTACTGTTTGAGACTCGTTCGCGGCAATCGACAAAAACTCGGCTCACTCCGTGTTCGTCTCCGCCCATCTCCCTCGCTTGCTTGTTATAATCAAACGAGAAGTCGAGGAGTCGAGCAAAAACTACGCGATGGCCGGTGTAGCCACGAGCGGGCACGGAAATACGTCTCGACCGAGGGGAAAAAAGCTTCGCTCGACACCGGAAATACGCACACGAGATGAACGAATGGGACATTGATACACATTCGAATTACTCGACGAAGATATATCGGATTATTTTTATTCGTTATCTTACTGCCGATCGATAAAACTACGACGAATATATTATTTATTGAAAATTAGTTTTTAATTGAGAAAAATTATTTTTATTTTTTCGTGTAATTGCATATTAACCCTTGTGTTCGCACCCGGGTACCCGGGTGCCCACCACGGTACATTTTTTAATTTAACTTGGTCAAAAATAGAAATTTCAGCAAAAACCTCCGGATCCTCGTTATTCAACTCAATTGTAAGCAGGTGATTCGTTTGGAATAAAATAATTTGTTTAATTACTAAGAAAAAATCGAGTGTGAAGTATATATACGTCACGGACGCACCCGGGTACCCCGGTACCCACCTCGCAAAAAAAATCATTTTGAGTGGATTATTGGTTTGGGATATTTTATTTTATTAGAATACGTCGAATATGGTTTGTGATAATACGAAATACATCAAAATAAATGTAGAAAATTAATTAGCCTCTGCATTCGTGACACTTTGCTAAGGTTGTAGCATGTTCATCGCAGACAGGTTTGTTGCAATCGCAACATGACTTTCGTGTCTTTCTCCTCCTCTTTATTGCTGCTTTGTAGCAAATATGACAGGAGCCAGTGACTTTTATCCTTCCTGACATATCGCGTTCATTAGCAGGATTTGGAGCGATGTCCACGGGATTTAATGACCGCCCGATCACACTTTCAATGGCGATTTTTGTACTGTAATTTCGCATTATTTGAACGTTTTGTGACCGGTTCTCAATTACTGGTTTCGCCAGTTCTTCACTCAATTGGCGCATAAATAGTCGTCGTTGGTTTGTTCTCTTCGGAATCATCTTATTATTTTCGTAATAAATTAAATAGGACGCGAGTGAGCTAATATCGTAGCAGCATATTGTAGAACAGAGCTACCGGCCATCTCAGAGTACGACGTTGCGTAGTGTATCGAGTGCACATTTGGTCCATAGTATCAACTTTATATTTATTGTAGTATGTTATAATGACTGGTTTTTTTTACTGTCATCATTTACAGCTCTGTCGGAATGCATAGTCGACAACATAATTACGGCTTTATTTTTCTTTGGCACGTATGAGCACATCGTGACGCTTTCACTGAAAGCATACTCAGTCGAGTATACTTCTCTCGACTTATGCGGAGCCATGACACTTGGAACATAAGATTTATTTTTTCTCAAAGTGCCAGCGACAGTTAAATTCCATGAAAGCATGTGTTCGGCAAGGGGTAACGTTGTAAAAAAATTGTCCATGGTAATATTTCTACCACTGCCTCGGTACGGAGCTGCAAGCTCTTTTACGACTCGTTCTCCCTGATTTTTTTCTCGAACATCACCCTGACGATTTGACGGCCCCTGCCAGACTATATAGTGATGTCTATTTATAGAAATAACGATTTAGGAATCGATTTCAGAGCCGTACTATTTGAAAAGCGAAGAAAAATAAGAGGTGGGTACCCGGGTACCCCGGGTGCGTAACAACGTAGGTAAAGTTGGGTGCGAACACAAGGGTTAATTATACTTTTTTTTAATTTAGCTTATAATTTTTTAATAAATTGAAATTTGATTAATAAAACTACGACGAATATATTATTTATTGAAAATTAATTTTTGATTGAGAAATTTATTTTTATTTTTTCGTACAGTTGCATATTAATTATACTCATTTTTTAATTTAGCTTATAATTTTTTGATAAATAGAAATTTTAATTTAAGTTAATTTAAGTCACTCATGATTTAATTTTCTAAATAATGTCGATTTAATAATAAATAGTATATTAATTTTTTTTTTAATGTATCTTATAATTTTTTAATAAATAAAATTTTCATTTAGATCATCCTAATAATAATATAATAATAAAATAATAGTGCCGAGTAATCCTTCTTGAATAAGATAATATAATATTACAATAGTTTTTATAAATAAATACCAATATTTTAAACGCGCTCATTCTTTCGACCAGTATACTTATTTCCTCGTCCACGTGTTTGGCATCCATTGTCGTACAAAATGACTTTGGTGCGTGTCTTGTGGCACTAGGGACGACTGAATAATACAAACAATTTCATACCGTGTACGCGAGTACCTCTGGCTTGCGAGCAACGAAAAATTTGATGTTTTGTACGACCGCATCGTCTTGGGTTACGTGGCTAACGCGACACTGTTTCACCATTTTAAAGTGTGTGTCAAGTTCTTGTTTAGTTTACATTTCAGAGGTACACGACGGAGACGCGGAAGAATTCAAAATGGCGTGCGAAAGATGAAGTAAAAATAAACGGAAGACAATGCGGAGGAGACATGACAGCGTGCAAACTGAGAAACTACCGGAAGTGTGTTTATCAGAAATATATCTCTCTCGTGATATGCATATCCCCAGTTTCTGACTGCTCTATTCGATGCTGAAATATTTAAATAAAACATTGACCGGCAGAGTGTGTTAAAAGCTAACTGGTAGCCCGTTCCCATCTTTGCGTAGATTTTATCGTGAAAACTCTAGTCTAAGATGTGATATAAAGGAGTCTGGTGTGCTCGAACACACGAGGCGGAAAGAGCAGCAGTAGTGTACACCACGATGAAAGTGCGAAAAGGGAGTAACGGTTGAGAAAATAGAGAGCGAACAAGAGAGGAAGAGCGACGGAAGAACAGAAAGACAAAAAGGGAGATAGAGAGAAAGAGAGAAAGAGGGAGAGACAACAGGTCAAAAGAGAGTACAAGAAAGGCTCGAGGGACGAAATTCTCGAAGAAAGACCTCCTACCTCCTACTAGCACAACTCGCATGTCTCTTTGCCTTTTCCACCAGATTTCTCTCGGTGCTCCTCTCTTCGTCTCTCCCTCTCTCTCATTCTCACTCACTTTCTCTGTCTGCAGGTGGTACACATTTTCGTTCTCTCATAAAATTAACCTGTCTACAGTGAGACGTACAATTCCCAAGACTGGCGTTGGGGAAACGTGAGGATAACTTGAAAGGGCCCTCTCTCATTCACGCGCCCAGTATCCCTTCTTTCCTCTCTATCTCTCGTCTTCTCCCGTACTTACTTCAACGTGACCGAAGGTTCAACGAGCAACCTATCCTTGTAACCATTTCAACCCACAATCTCAACCTATCCCTTCCGCTTTTCATCCCCTTTGCTAATGCGACAAGGTTGAACGCGTTGAAAGGAAAATCTGTATAATAAACACCGTGAGTGCTATATGAAATGTTACCTGCAGGCTGAATGTATTTAAAATTAAATTTCGCTATTAGCAAAATTAAATGCGGACCCAAACAGTACGTGACTCGTACTTTGTTGATCAATCTCATTCTCCAGATTGAACGTAAACAAATACATTGTTTTCTAGTTCGGTTAGTACCAGACATGTTGCTAAAATTATGAAACTATCTATACAATTATTAATTAAATTACCTAACACATTTACGAACAATGCACTAGAAACTACAATTGTCAATGAAAATTAAATAGACGATGGTCTAACAGTTCGTCTAGTACAGACGCAGCGTTGTACGTGGTTTTGCAGGTTCATGAAAGGGCAAGGAAATTGTAGGAAAGTGCAGTACCAGAGAAAAGCTGGAGCAACCGCCCTTTGCCCTTTACGAGACCGCTCAAAGCCGGATAACTTTACAGTCGGTGGAACAACTTGGTAATGAAAATCTACGGGACTTGTCGGTTCTCTCTATCTCCTTCTCCCCCCACCTCTCGCTGCCACCACTACCACAATCCCACCCGTTTCGTGCGTTACACAAGCAAGAGAATTGAGACACTACACAGGACAGTTTCGGCACTGTTTACACGAAAGCCATTACCTACGATCAGCCGACATCTTCCTCTTTAGTTTCGTCCGATGATCTCTTTCTCTCCCTCTTTCTCTCTTATCGTTGGCGATTTTTCTTAGAAACGATCTACTGAATATTCGCTGCTTGTTACGACCCTCGGTTATTGAACTCCTTACGAAACACCGCATTGGATCACCGGATCGCGACCACCTCCGCTCTGTTTTTATCGCTTACGAAGTTATAAAGCCTTCGTCATAACGATATAACCTGCTTTTGTCCGTAAAAATGATGATCGTCAAAAAATCGTAAACCGCTAGGATTATTAAACGCGATCTGGATGAAAAAATATTCATGTCCGCGGAAAGCGCATTGGCAATAAAAAAAAAGGAAAAGAAAGAACGAAGGCTACAAATGACGATGGGGAAACAAATAAACCGGATGGTAAAAGCTTGCTTGCTCGATATAGGTGTATGCCGTTCATAAATCACGGGTGATCCCAATAAAGCCACCGTGTCAGAAGAACCAGGTGTCTCTTCCTACAGTTAATCTCGCGCGTTAAAACGCACCCCGCGCTCCTCCGTCGCTCTTTCTCTCTCTCTCTTATTCTTTTTACTCCTTTCCGTTCTCGTTCCAAGGATTACTGCCAAGTCTTTCGAGCCATTCCGTGCACCTTTTCTTTTGTACCAAGAGCGTGTACACGAAGACTTAGCTTTGATACAACAGAATTGGAAATGGTGTTATCCAGGATGTTCTCGTGTAGAGGTGAGTAGCTGACAAAACCGATTTGTATTGTTTGCCTTCAATGATCATCTCGCTGTGAGTCTAGTCGAACTTTTAAACAATTTTTGTTTCGAACATCCACACTGGACCGTACTCATGTCCTTGCGAATTTGTACATTTGAAATTTCGATCGATTAATAATTACTTTTAACTCGAGACATTTCCCTTAATGCAACGTTCCTGGTCACGTTTACAGTAAGCAATTATAGTATCGCGAACGACGAACTCGTAACAACGCTGATCAAAAGTTCTATCGGACTCGTCGACTGATGTCGTTGCTGGTTAACAACTTGGCGAAACTATCTAAATGAGAATGTATTTTTTTTTTGTTGCAGTACGGTAACGTTTTGTCCCCACCGTGGAAGATACGGTTAAGTAGATACGCACCAAAACCTAAGTACGATGGAATCTCTTCTCCAATGGACCAAGTTTCGAAGGTAGATGCCCCGCGCCATCTATACAGTAGCCGCAAAGTCTCACGGAGAGTCGTTACGACGTGACGCAGCACGATTACATCCAACTATAGTTTCACCTCGCATTCCTGTCCATTTTCCGCAAAGGGTGAACCATTTGAATATCGGTCTTTGCGGTTTGGTGTTTAACCGTTCGCGTCTTATACCAATCCCCTCATGGCCATTACATCCATGAATTTGCATTAATGCTTATCAGTTGAACAGCCGATTATACTACGATTGTCACGATTCTTTGGTTTTATTTTTATTTATTTAAATAATACAATGTTTTCTGTATCGATCGTATTCATATAATGGCCTTAGCTTCAAACGGTACATCTGTGGAAACGACTTTTATTGCATATTCTTACTGCACGTGATGCCTTTCCGCTGCTGTATCGCGATGGAATGTTGCATATGCAAAGATTCTGCGTTCTTTTGACGTACGAGGGACACAGTTTTTAGAAAGAAATGCATACGTTTTTGTCCCGGTTGCGACAGTTTCTTTCCTGGAAAGTAATCCAAAAGCTGTATGTCGAATCGCTCGTAGACATTCTATGACTTTTTTCCTTACGGTAGACCGCGCGCCAGACGCGAATATCACGTAAACGGGCGAATAATAAAATGGCAAAATGTTCGCGACGCGGTAGGAAAGATATAAATATAAAACGACACGATCTTTTATGAAAAAGTCAGACATTTCGAAGCAGAGAAAATACAGAAGAGCGACATTGTTTCGTGGAAGCCGTGCAACGACGCGCGGAGAATTTACATCGATGGAAAACAAGAATCGTGCAAAAGATCGTTTCGTAAAACAAGGAACGAAGTGAAAATGTTGCTCGGTCTTCCGGATTTAATCCTGACAATTGTGAAAATTAACAAACGGTGACGAAAAATATAGTCGGCATTGAGGTGGTAAATTAGAGGTGGCCGGTAGGTGGTGTCGTCTGTTCCCGCTTGCACGACGACCGTGGGCGGTAACAAAGACCTTTTTGTTCGACCGCCCGACGAGCCGCGCATTCTTTCAACAGTATTTTGAATGCATGCGGCGTAATGATTTCTGGTGCATTCAGCAGTTGTTCCGTGAGCTTTTCATACTCCTTCTCTCGCTCGAGGTCGTCGCGGTGCATTCTCTCGTTTTCCTCCTTCTCGCGACGTCTCATCTCTTCCGTATATTTCTGCTGAGCTTTTAATTCTTGACCGTACCGCAGAGCCATCTCGCGTTTTCTCGTTTCCGCTTCGGCCTCGCGAGCGCTCTCCGCTTCCGTTTCCTTTCTACGTAATTCATCCTCGAGCGCGGAGCGCGCATTTTCCTCCTCCTCAGCGGCTCGTTTAGCACTCAACTGTCGATCCCGACCTTCGAGAACCTCGCGCATTAGACGCTCCCGAACCTCGCGCGACTTTTCCTTGATCGCGTCTCGTTGTTTCTCAACCTCGCGCGCCGAAGCATTCACGATCGCCTCAACCTCGGCATTTCTGCGGGCTTCCTCATCGCGAAGTTCCTCGAGGCTTTTCATGTACGCGACGATTTCATCGCGCAAACGCGCCGCACTCTCCTTCGTTTTCGCTCTTTCACGAGCCAATTCTATCTCGCCGAGTACACGAAAACTTCGTTCCGCCGCCTCTTCTTCGCGGGCACGTTCCACGAGATGTCTCTTCGCGACCAACAACTGTTCCTCCAGATCTCTTTTCAATCTTGCTCTCTTTTCTCTCTCGTTTTTAAGATTTGACGATTCGTCCTTTCTCGCAATATCCCAAAGTCTGTCGAGATACGCTCGTTCCTCTTCCTTCACCGTTCTCTCTTCCTCGTTCAGGGCTAATTTACCGGCAATCTGTTTGTCCAGTGTCGCCACTATCGACTTTCCCGCAACTGTTCTTTGTCTCTCTTCGTCAATCTCGCGTGCTTTCTTCGCTTCCACTTCTTTCAGCATCAATTCGTACCATAGAACATCGACTTCTCTCTCACCCTGGCGCATCGCTTCTTTCTCCGCTATTTGCACGAGATTCGAGTACTTTGTCTCAAGGGTAGTTTTCCTGGCGAATCTGTCTCTCGCCTCTGGGCATTGGTCAAGGTATTGTCGCATACGTTTCTCCGTCACAGTTGCCAGACGTTGTTCCTCCGAACGTTTTCGTAGCTCCTCCGTGCGCTTTTGCGTTTCGAGGATTCGTGCATCGGCACCACGTTGCGCCTGATCGATTACGTCTCGTATCAGAGACTTCTCCTCGGTGAGTAGCATCGCGCGTAATTTTTCTCTTCGCGCGTCAATGCTCCGCTCGTACTCCGCTAACCCTTTAATCGGTAGGAAATAAAATCGTTGATCATTTTCATAATTTTATCGATCGATAATTCATTGACTATTTTATACCGACATTATCGATGGCCGATAAATTATTTTACTGCGTTTAAGTTAAAGACCTTACCCTCGTCGACGAGATTGATAATCTTCCTTCTCGCTATTCTCTTGTCCGTCCTCTCCACAAAATCGTACGTGCGTAAAAAATTCTTATATTCTCGATCCTCTCTCGCACGAATCTCATCGTTCGAGGCGCTCGGATCACCCGGTAAGATCGAGACTGGTTTCTCCTCCTTGAGCGAATGCTTTTCACGCACCGTTTCACGCTTTCCATCCTTCGAAGAATCTTCGACACTCAGCGTTTTTCCCTCAGCCCGACTCGACGAATCATTCCCAATCTCCACTTGTCCCTTATCCTTCTTTCGTGAATTTTTCATACGCAACGATTCGTCGGCTTCCGCGGGACGCGATTGCTTGCCGCGAGTGAAATTGACATTGCGGCGCGCCGGTCCATTATGCGATAGTCTATATCCGTATGGAATATTGGCGGTGCCACGAACGTCCTTAGACTTCGCTTTGGCTTCGTCCGAAAGCCGCAACGGTACGACACTCATCGTTCACGAAACACGGACGTTCGGATAATTTTGTACTCCAGGCTCTTCTGGGAAAACCCGATCAAGATGACAGCGACAACATTATAGAAAGCTCGTTCAAACAGCCTAGGACCAGATCGTTAGTGGTCCCACGCATACACGTAGTTTGCGAACTCGGCGACATAACCCAGCGTGCATCGAGGGACGGCGAGCCAACATGACAAACATGGTCGATGGCAAGTTGTTTGCCGTAACCATGCCGACGTACCTCTATCGAACGGAGCTATTTACTATATATGCATATATACATGTATTCTGTTATGTTATGTATGTACTCTCGCGTCTGTCATACTGTCCGTAAACCGAGAAGCCTGTGTATATATGGCTACCGAAACGAGAAACAGTCAACACACAAGAGTCCTTCACGTCTTTGTTCCGGTAAAGGTTTCTCGATTTCGAATACATATACCTCTACGGAGAAACTCGGGGAAATGAAATTTTCACGAGCAATTAGAGCTTCGGTATTGGCATTAGGTGGGTCAGAACGATCCTGTGGCAATGTTATCAGAGGTTCCGGAGCGATATCAGTCTCTCTCTTCTTCTCCGTCCTTCTCTCCATCGCTTTGTCTCTCTCTGTCTCTGTTTCTCTCTCACTCTTCGCCACCTTCGTCTACTTCTCTGTCTCTGTCACTATCGTTCGTTTTGGGATTCGGGGACCACTCAGGGATTGCGCCCCGGGTCACTAGACAAAGTTTGCTCTAGCCAAACCACAATGCGTGGCGGACTTGACAGTGTTTGATTTGACGAGAGGTAGATAGCGAACCTTGCGAATACGCGACAGAGTTTATATCGTATATACGTCGAGTGCAGAGAGAGAACCGAGAATATAACCGTGCTGCGGTATAAGGCACGTCCGAAGCTAAAGCATAGCTGCGGGCCACTTTCAATATTGCTACGTTCTCGCTTCGCTAACTTTCGCAGGAATTTCAGCAGGCTTCGACATCGTCATAGTCTCTCTATATACTTTATATCTGACTTTGATTACATGTCGTTAGATGTTTGATACCGGAAATACTCGTCGAATAGAGCCGAGCAGAGGGTAAATTATATTTTCGCATATGTAATTATCAACGATCGAAATGCTTGAAGTTCTCGTGACGAATTAATGTACCGATAGCGTTCTACCTTCCTGCTCAGTAGCCGAGTGCGAACTGGTAGAGACAATTGAACCAGATGTCGAAATCTCCCCTACTTCTCACCCCAAAGGTCCACCGAAATTTAGCACCGTTCGCTGGCCGATCGCCCGACTCTCCCCTCTCAAATATGTATATCTTGCCACGATTAACCTCGGTCCATAATTGACATAGACATCTATATATATATATATCCGTATATATACGCACAGCATTGGAGAATATAGAGAACTTGAGGGCTATTGTCGCTTGGATCTCTCGTCTATATAGCAGGCAATCGGCCAGCCGATACCAGCAGAATTCTCTCCATGATTTATCGCGTATGTCTGTGCCAGGCCAAGCCAGGAAACCCCAAATTTCGGGATGTATGCTAGGGTAATTTTTAACAGGGCCAACACTCAAATAGTCACCATGATCGACGATCGCTCTACTCCATGGCCCTGTTTTACATTAAAAAAAACTTCTATTAATTTCTTCTAAATTATTTAATTGTTGTACACATGACGCAAGGAAAGAATAATTGAATCTCGTTTCTTTTGACGATCGCTATCTTTAGAGCCATACAATTCCTTTCCAATCTTCGTATATCAATATTCGTCCCTTGGTCGCTGCAAATGACTTTTTCATCCGGACCATCATCTGGACAGCTTCTTTTTGCAGGGGTTAATACGTACACGTGTATACACGTGGCGAACGCCTAATTTATCGAGTCGTACGATCGAGAAAAGGGCACAGATAAGGCGCGCACGTACAATGCACAAAAGGACAATAGAATTCTCCGACAATGGTTCGGGATCCCGTTCCAATGTGTGCTGGGATCCTTCAGAGAAGCCTCTACAGCTCTACCACTCCCACTCTCTCTTCACTCTCCTCCTCCTCCTCACAGTTTGCTCTGCTGGGCTTTTGCGAACGAAGCAGCTTTTAGACCCGTAGCTGATCCTGGTGCCGGATCTTTGAAGAAGTTATCCCTTTCGGGCGTACTACTACCATTTACCATCGCTACTACCACTACTACACTACCACTACTTCTCTTATTAGATCTCAGCAAATTTCCGATTAGACACAGCCAGTGTTCCGTTGAATTACAATTACTCAGAAAAACAAAGGTTCATTGTAGTTCAATAATTTAAACAAATAAAATTTGAAGAATTTGAAGGAATAGCATTTTTTAAATTTATTTTTATTTCAATACAAAGAATTATTCACAATGATTAAGGGAGTGAGGTCTAGTTGGGAAGGTAAAAAAAGGCCTTTTCTTCCGATTTTTTTTGGCTAAACGATAAAATAATTGATAACAAAAGTTCTTCCGTATAAAAGATATATATTTAGAGTAAACATTATAATTTTTTGAAAGAAATATATTTAAAAATAAGCCGTTATATATCAACGGCCGAAGACACTGCAAAAAAATAGATTTTGCGGTGATCACTCCCGCGCTGCAATGGGTTATTTGAAACCAACAAAACAGGGGGATCTTTAGTTAATAATATAATGCTCCGATTGAACAAACGGTTTTGAAAACTTCTATTTTTCATAAAATTGCGGACGTTGAAAGTCAAAAATGTTGTTTTGACCAAAATTTCACTTACATTTTTTACTATAAAAAAAAATTGTCCAGAACAAAAATCCTTCGTTCATCCGGAGGACAACTATATATAGAAGAAGTGATATAAATTTCAACTCGATCGGTAAGGGCGTTTTCGAGTTACAGTGATCACCGACTTCGAAAACATGGTTTCGAGAAAAACGAGTTTAAACTTTTACCTAATACTTACTTTGTATGGCTCTAACACGGCTTCCTTCAAAGTTATGTATTTCGGCGAATAATGCTCCGATTTAAATGCAATTAGTCGGAAAATACTCGTAAGATATTGTACTTTTAGAAAATGAAAAAATGTATTTTTTGGAAATTTCAACTAGACCTCCCTCCTTTCACATTGGTCGTTGGGTTCGATACGTGAATCGGATCAAACCTTGGATGCGAGGTACTTTAAAGCCTTAGAGAATACAGGAGTCGCGAGACTCGTATGGGTTCCCGTGATATCGAACATTCGCCGAAAGAGTATCGATTGTTTTCGCTATTCGTGACAGCGCGAGTCAGCCTGCCGTATATCGATATTTTCGTTCGTGTATAGGATTACGTAGAGGTAGACGTATATCGTCCGCAACAGTTTCGCGCCAGTCAGGCGACTGGACATTCGATACAATCGACTAACCGAGAGATCGCGTCCGACCGAATGATTTCATCCCTCGTTTAATTCGGTTAATCGGCCTTCCCCAATACTGTATATTTCGATTCACGGCAACCCGCTGCGAAAACAATTTTATCTCGTCACGTCGCGCGTGGGCGATTTGATGCTGTGGGTACTCGACAGGACGTGGAAAGAGAGAGAGAAACAGAGGGAGAGAGCGCGACATACGGGGAAGGGGATAGAAGGCACAGGATTTATACTACAACGAATCTCCAACCCCTTTCCATGCATAGCTTTAAATCCAGCGTATCGAACCCTTCGTCACGTTTCATACACTAATGTTCGAACGCCCAAAAGCTCTGTGAGCAAACCAAGATAGGCTTCCCTCTTTTCAAACTCTCTATAATTCCGGATTTTAAATAATACACATTTTCAAACTTTTGCCCGTTGACGAAACGTTTTATCAACGTCGTTTTGGTTAATTCCTATAATTATTTTTATCTTCGTGATAAAGTACATTATCGATTTGAATGAAACGGTTTACGATGATATTAAACGTAATATCTGATAGAATACTTAGTAATAATATCAGGGCGACATGTAGATGACAATTGGTTGAGCGTTCCGCGCGAGAAATATCCGCTGTAAATGCCATCTACCCATAAACTTTCGAGTGTATATATATGTATATGCTGGTATATACACGAACGGATACCTATAACTCGTTGTCGATGACGACGGCAGCTTAACGACAGCCATTAAAATCTGCCGCGAGTCGCGTTACACAAAGTGCTTTCGTGCACCATTGCGAATACTTACCGCTAAACCGGGCGCGAACCCCACGCGATACTCGTCGAAATCTTTACGATCGATCTCGTAGATCCAAATCCCAGCTTTTCGATCGTCACGGGTCCCGACGATCTTCACACTATCGTATTCTATTTTTACACCCTTTCTGGTTTTATTTCTACGTGCGACGGAAATTATTTTCGCGCGCAGTGGCCAACGAAGCGAACGTACCCATCGATCGAGCAGGCTTTTTTTTTATTCGTCCGAAAAACTTGACGTCCCGAGACCACGAATGCGTTTTTTTTACATTTTCTCCTTGCTTGTAGAGGAAGTTTATCGTTTTTTGACCGGGCTTCCTTCCTCAGGAAATAAAATTGATAAAGCCAGTAACGGAGGAGTTTGGGTTCTTTGGCAATGGTGAAAATCACGAACAATGATTTTCGTGATTGCGAAAACACGAGAATCATGATTTTTGACGATGTTTCTTTTATATCGACGAACTGATCTCGATATTTGTTCACTCGTTGAACCTTGACCCCGTGCTGTGGTAAGGCTAGTTCTTTTTTTTTTTGCTCAACCGGATAAAATCGTCGTCGGAAGGCAGAAAAGCGGATGAAATATATCGGACGTGACCGAGAAGAATTTATATCGTTCACTGGCATGGAGAGAAGGAATCCGTACGAGATATATGTACTTGCGCGATTTCTGTTCCGCTGCACCGAGCTGTACATCATCGGGGCTTTTCTCCTATGCGAAGAGACGAACCGTGAGTTCTCTCGAGTGAGAACATTCGCGAGAGCGTGAAAGCTTTGACACGAAGTGAAAATCATATTTTGGGTATAAACACTAAGCTTACCAATAATATCTCTTGTTTATTTAATAATACTGCTACTACGCTTTCTAGTTTTTCAATCACTGCACGAGCAGAAAATAATTCAGACTGGGGTCTGGCTCTGATCAGACATGGAACGCTTGCTCCGATTTCAGCGAGACAGTAGTCTAATTCCAGTCGGTTCAAGGTTGGATATAGACTTGTGAAATGACATATAGTATTATTATATTCTTTTCTCAATTATTAATTCTGCTTTTTTAATTTAGTTTAATCGTATAATGACTTCGCGACCAAGACGGAAGAAAAGCTGGGACGGCGTGGTAGGAAAGCCAGGACAACTTGGGAACTTCACCATAAAAAATCTACAAGAACTTCGAAACGGTATCGTTAATTTTGTATTCCCTCCAGCCTTCGTGCCTTAGGATGAAAGGTCCAAAACTACACGATTGCTGGTTCTATTGTTCTCCCATTTGGGCATTTGCACAGTGACCGCGAGTCGATTCGAAGATTTCGAGACGTTCGGCTCTCGACATTACGAATTGACTCGCGAGTGGCCCCATTGTTTATCTATGCATTAGAATAATAGGGCGTTCTTATCGGCAAATTTTCCACCTCGGTAACCAAATTATTCCTAAAAATGGAATAATAAAACCTCGAAATAGTTTTTCAATATTAAAATAAAATTTTTGCTAATATTGTAAAATATATATTTCTTTAAAAGCCGAGAAGAACTCACGTGGCACAACGACTTGGTCCGAGTGAAATTTTCAAACGCTTCACATTTGATTGTGTTATCGAAATAACAAAATTTTGCTCTGTCTTGGTCGTCAATGCCAAGGGTTGCTGTCAGTTCTTCCAGCACGCGACTCAACTTTGGAGATTCGCACAGGCACTTTACAATTTCGTGATCGCGATTAGAGTCTGCTCATAAAGCGTAATCAATATGACTCCACTTTGGAGATCATCACGCCGGGAACGATCACATCCATACGTTTTATGTGGATGAAATTAATACGATGTTCTGTTTCTTATGATTGCAGGTCATCGAGGGACATTAAAAAAAAGATTTTTTATTTTCCATTTAGTTTTATTTTCCAGTTTCACGTATAGGATGATTTTCAAACATGGTTCCTGTTTCGTTCATCGTCCTTTTTTATTTAAAATATCGAGTAACTCGTGGACAATTGTTGTTCGATTTTAAACGAGACTATTCTCGTTTTTCGGACTAAAAAAGAGACGATGAAATTCGCTTGACGATAGTGAGGATCAATGTGCTCGTTTTTGTTTGTTTGAAATATCATGTTAATCCAATGGAACAAATAATAACAAGTAATATAAACGTCTTCTGATTATTCTTTTCAATTATAACATAATTTATTTACAATTTGTATTTGTATATTTTTTTAATAGAAATAATTTTTGTTCACAATTTATATTTTGATTTTAACAATGATTATTTGTTTCTTAGTGAAAATAAACCTTAACAAGAAAATAAACTGTTAAAATTTTTATTGTTGGTACAGATGTCGCAAAGCCGTGTAATTATTTATTAAACTGATGGTTGATACAAAAACAGAAAATACATTATAACAACAGTAGCTAATTGTAAGGTCGCGTTGAGGTAACTCGATTGCTCAAAATCGGTGCTCTCATTCTCACTCGTTGACACTCGAGCCAATTACTTCTCAATTACCTACCGACTGCCGCGTATCCTCTCGCGCAGTCCCTTTTATTGTTTACGCGTATTACTTCGAGAACTTTCTTTCTCCGAAATCACGCGTTCGTTCACACGTGTGATTCGTTAGTAGTTCTAACGGTTTTGGTCTCGTACGCCCAATTCTTGAGGAACGTCAATACCGTGATTATACTGAGACGCGACTGGGGATCGAAATATTTTAACAAAACTTTAATAATTTCTATTCACATTTTTTTATTTAAAAAGGTATTTTTGTTTTCAGTTTTTTTCAGAGAATGTATGTTTTAGTGCATCATTTTGTCTTGTCTAATTAATCACGTAGTACAAATTCGAAATCACATTGCGCGACGCTCTTCTCCGATTGATTTTTCTCTAAATTGTAAATATCGATAAACAAAAATTCAAATTTATTCAAAAATAAATCATAGAACAGGAGGAACGTCGATCGAGTGACGTGGTTGGCGGCCACAGTCTCGTTGATTTTTTCCGATAAGACACATAGTAATGCTAGGTATTAGGCCAGTTCCTCGTCATTCTTTATGATTCTTATTACTAAAGTCCTGCATAATGACGACATCCAGGCCAGATGTCGGTATCATCAGACTTTTTTTTGCATTAATTAAATTTGCTGACAATAATCGATCTTTCATAATCCAAAAGAGCTTTCACTCGGCAATTAAGCCTGGCAGCCTAAAAAAATGCTGGCTTTCAGCAATTGCTTTTATCCTTCTCGAACTTATTAAAATTTGTCTTCATCTTCAGTTTTGCCGCCCTTCTTATAATTTTTGGATACTGCTCAGACTATTTTATTATTTTTGTGATTTTTATCCCATTCTTTACATGCATTTGCTTTTATTTCTTTATAATTTATGCATTTTTGAGAGAAAAAAGGAGGAGTATGCAGCGTGTATGTTTTCGACGTTGTACATTGCTTTCTAAATTTACTTGCCCTTTTTTGCTTACATTTGCGCTATTAAGCACATCATAATTTTGCTTTTTTATAACGCACGTGATTAATGCAAATGTTGGAAAAATATTTCGTAGCGATAAATAAATCGATATACACGCTATATACGCCGGGTGTCGATGAGCAGCGACCTCCACGTGGTGAGACCTGGATAACCGATATTACGAGAATCACAATGAAAGGGTAAAATTTTTGTCCTCATTCATGTGCATTCGCGTAATGTTGGTTAACTGACAGCTGTTTTGTACTCGTTGAACGATCATTTTATTTTTTCGATTACAGATTGGCTTGTCGATTCAAGAATTTTTGAAGTTGGTAAAAGATATTAAGCCAAATTTTTTATTCATACTCCTTTTGTTAATTGTCTTATTATATTTGGAGTTTATTCGTTTATTCTTCAGTTTTCTTGTTTATTTGTCCGTAAATCGATGTGCGAAAAATTTCCCATCAAAATAAGTACTTTGTAATCATTTTTGGGGGAAATAATTGACCCCCCCCCCCCGCTCTTTTTTGGGAGCATACTCCTACAGGCTCAAAAGTCAACTTTTTTAAATTCATGTTTTTGACATATTCTTAGAACCTATATGGATCAGAAATTTCTCGCTGATCACAAATCCGCCAGTTGTTTTACTCTCGCATAAAAATTGATATGTGAAAAAGCGAAAAATCGCGATATTTCACAGTTTTTTCAGGTTATCGTCCATTAATTTCAGACTATCGACGAAATGACTATGATTATCGTGATGTGCGAGAAATTTCGCATCGAAAAATACCATTTTGGAATGATTTTTAAGAACAAAAATGCGGGCCAGTCTCTTTGGTTCGAAACAATAGCGATTTTCAAAATTTCGCCACGGCCACAAAAATGGAGCTATCCGGATGTTTCTTAGCTCATTCTTCACATTTCAATGATCTCTTTAATACCTGATCTAGGCCTGCTGCGGATTAAAATTCAGAAAACTAAATCAGGCCCGTCTTATCACTCCCCAATGAAACGCGAATCAATCCGATTAATTCGTTATTCATATAAATATGTGTTAATTTCAAAATTTACTTAATAGAAATTAGAAATCCTGACTTTGCTTGCATCTATAAATCGTCGTAATGTGTTAACGCTGCCCGTAATTTCGTACTCTACATGCAGTAACGAGTACGGGAATTTACGTATAAACTTTCATCCTGGAGGGAGGCCGTTACTTAAGAATTAATAACACAGTGACTTAGCTCCTCCGTGCAACGTATGTCACTTGCCGCACAACTTACACGTTCCTTGCTGTTACTGGCACATTAAAGCTCGCGTTCAACCACCCAATTCCCAGCCGTATTCAACCCGTTCGCTCGTTCCGGGACCATATAACGTGTTTCTTCTCGAACGCGCAAAATCCTTGCATTCTCAGCTTCCCGTGGAATAATGTTTATCGATTCGTTGAGGTTGTACGCTCTACCGTAAATGGAGTTGTTTAACCCATTATAAAGCGTTCCTCGGTAAGCTGAAACATCTTGGAGTGCAGCTCGGATGCCACACACTCCGATTCCCAATATGACGTATTTCTCGAGTGGTGTTCTGCGAATACACGATCGTCGTTCTCTCTCTCTCTCTCTCGTTCTTGCTGAATGGCGTCATTTCACGAAGTTTCTCGAATTGTTCGCTCATACTGCCCGAAAACACACTATGTTTATACACACACACACACACACACACACGTATATATATGTATATATATATATACGCATACTAAATATACTACTGCAGTGCTTGATTACAAGAAGCGTAATGGTGCCTTCAAGCACGTAGACGCACAGAACTACGCTCTCTGGCACGTACCTACATAGTATCGTGAGAATTCCGAAAGTTTTCAAGTAGCGCATCTCGAGATACTGTTATACCCACTTTTGTACTTTCGGAATGATGATCATTCGTCGCGAAGCGTACAACACGTTTTATATTATGCCTCGTCTCGTTTACCTAATATCTACTGCATAATCTTTTGTAACGATGTAACTCTCGGTCCTCAATTATCTAATCCTGATTACGAATAACGCCCGTGCCAATATCTACGTAAGGAGGAAGATAAATGTTTCGGAACAGAAAGGCTTGTTCCGAATTTGTAATTACTTTTACTTTGAGAAACTTGGCTAGGGTATGACTATACGGATACCGCGTTCTCTGGGTTCTTTCAACGATGACTGATTAAATTTGATTACGGTTACGTGCACCCGGGCTACATAATGGAGGTGGAATGAAAGAGGATGAGATGGGCGGGTGAAAATCCCAGAACACAAGGGGGGCGAAGCGCGGTAGTTGCAGCCGGCGATGTGTGAAAAATGTATCAGACATAGAGGGCGCGAACGAAGCTCCGGATCGATTTATCGAAGCGCGCCCTCACGATAGAGGCTCTGATATGTATAGCTTGGCGTGGAGCGTTGCCCGTTATGCTAACGAACCGCGAGAATTTCGTTGGCCTTGGATCTGAGCCACATGGTAATTGCGGATACGTACATCACTCGTAGAGAGCGATAGAGAGAGAGAGAGAAAGAGGGAGAAAGAGAAAGAGAGAAAGAGAGAGAGAGAGAGAGAGAGAGCGAGAGACAGAGAGAGAGAGAGAGAGAGAGAGAGAGAGAGAGAGAGAGAGAGAGAGAGAGAGAGATAACAGTTACGGTTGTTAATGCACAGTCACTCGAGAAATAAGAATTCGAGAGGAAGAATGACGGGACGAAAGGTTTGAACGTATTTTTTTTTTTTTTTCGAAAAATTCCGAACGATTCGCACGCAGTGTACTACGTGGGCGGAGGGTAAAGGATTATGCGAGGGGAAGAAAGAGCGCGAGAGACAGAGAGAAAGCGAGAGGAAGAGGGAGGATAAAGGAGAGAGAAAGAGGAAGGTTTTTTTTCCCGCGTTCGCGTACATCAGCTTGGTTAGTTCCTGATGGTTTATTCAACACGAAGCAACACGAGCCATTTCTGAAATAGCGCTCGGCGCGCGTGCTTACCCTCGAAAATTCAAAGGACATCTCACTCTCTCTCTCTCTTTCTTGCCTTTTCGAACACAAAACTCGCCCTCAAGCTACGGCGGAGACCCGTTGTACACCCTGCATTCGCAATTCGAAGGCCTCGTTAATGTCATCCTTGCTACTGTTGCCCCGCGATCTTATTACCGTTACTCTCACTCTTTCTCTGTTGTAACGCCGTGGGGCCTTCCTCCCCCATCCCCCTCACCGCCCAGCTCGCCCAACGCACTCGCTTTTACTAATCACGTATACAATCTTCTGTTTTCTGGTCGTTATCGCAACTCTTTCTCTCTCTCCACTCACCCTTTTTCTTTCTGCTAAAAAAAAATCTTTCGGTTCTTATTCTCTCGATATCTTCGATTGTAAGTACGTATAGTAGAAGCCCCAATCTGAGTTCGAGAAATAATTAGATTTTGTATAAAAAAAGATGTCTAAATTGAATTTTATAAATTCGTTACGGTGCCAATGCTATTGTGGTAGAATTTCTTTTTCCTTAGCTTTATGCGCCCATGGAAGAAGCCATTTTAAGGCTTTCGCGGTAACCGCGAAGTTAAAGAGAAGTTCCTTGGAATACGCTATTGGCACTATAATACTCGTACGTAACTCGCGCTCGTGCAGAACTTGGTGTCGTTCCAGAAAGAAATCTCCGTGCAATAGAATCCATTGTTCAGGACATAACGTATTACTGGGGCATTCTTTCTGACCGAAGACGTACGAGTGGCCAACGCCATATTTTCGCGACTCTGGATATAACGATCTCGCCCGCTACCATCTTATCCATCTCGTTGTCGGGCTCGCACGATCAGACATATGTGTGTATGTGCTCGAGCGCTTCTTTTTAAAAGCCATTGGGGGAAATCGGCGGAGTGTGAAAAGCGTCTGGACCGAAACTCCGTTACCACGTCTGAGACTCAATCATTTTTGCAATGTGCGACTGGTTATTCTGGTTGGAAGAAAATCTTCCGAAGTACGCGTATCGTAACGACGATATTCATAGTGCCAGTGTTATATATCGTTGAGAAAGTTTCTCCACATTTTCTCCACGTATAAATTGTTTTTCCGTCATTCTCTTTTCGCGACTTCGTACTTTCTGCGACGATCGTGCGAGAATAAAAAAAAAGAAAGAATTCGGTCTATTTCTCAGCCCAAGGAATATCGGCCAAGTCCGGTGCAAAGTTCACGAAAGATGTGTGCTAGAGGGCAGCTATGGGTCGCTGATGGTAATATAAATAAGATGGTGGCGAGTATATTTGCCCGAACTATCTCACGGCTATATATTTCCTGTGCGGATATATACGCCGCTGCACGGGTAGACTCAACAATGCCGGACATTATTCACGCCTGATGAAAGTTCCCGAGCATTTCTCCATTGCACTGTGGATATGATACTATTTCGTCCTGCCGGGGTGGGGCATGGAAGGGAAGAATAGTGTGGAGCTTTCGCGGTGATGCGGGCTTTCTCGCACGTTGGCTTTCGCGAGCTCGATGGAATTTCTAGTGAGAGCATACAATTATGAGCACCACCCGAGCTTATATAGAGCACGAAGAGGACACTATATTACGCGCTATCTTTACTGCCGAGACGACCAAGTGATAAAAATGAGATATACGTATATACGCGCGAGGGTAGACAATATACTGGCACGACTGTATCTATATATTCGCTCGTCTCTGTACACGTATACGTATTCCTTTACCGATGTTTATACGAGATAAGAAAGCCCATATGAAATATAGATAGCTGTACGGATACGAGGACCGAGTGTTCGCTTCGTCAAAGTATTTTTTTTCACGTGAGAATATTCTTGCTTTCAAAGGAACGGCTTTGCGCGAGATTCGCACATAAAAACTAATTTCAAGCTCCCTCTCGTCGACGTCGCGCCGAAAATCCTCGGCTTGTGTCGTACAAATGTAGCGGCGAAAAATCAGTTTTTCCTAGCGAGATCGGTGTATTAAGCAGACCATGGGCACGTGAAAACGCAGACTCAATCTGTCACGGTTCCCTTCTCTCCCTCTTTTTTTTTATTCACTTTCATTTTTCCAACGTTTACCTCGACATCAAAAGCCGAGCGTGGCATCCTCGTTCCACCAACAACGAGAAAAGTGCTTCGTAGCTACGGGTACACGGGCTAAGGACGATTTTACTCTGAATTTTCGAGCCTCGCGATTCGTCTCTGCGTTTCGCGTTATCATCGTAGCATCTAGTATAAACGTATACCTGTGTCAGACTTATATACGTACGGACGAGCCTCGATCTCGACATCAAGCGTGTCGTTGGGTACACTTTTGACGCCTCGCGAAACGAACCGAGAATATACGAAGTCGCAAGGGGTGTTTATCCCCGTCGATTTTTCACCCTCCCACGGACTTTTCGGCTTGCTTTTTACGGTTGATAACAATTCAGCGGTCGGACGGGGATGGAACGTGAGCGGAGACGTCGTCGATATTTGACGACGTCTTGGCTCGTCGCTGACGAACCAATTGACATTGACATTGACGATAAATTTCGGCTCTCCCAATGGTTTCCTATAAATAACATCACCGGCGAAACGACTGTGCGACGCGATTTACCAAGAAGAGTTCGATCTAACTACGTAAAAGGGTATGACCGAAAGTCACCGTGAAATAGTGCGCATATAGCAAGAGAAGTACATACGTGCCAGAGATCGAGAGGAACGAGTCCTGAAAGAGTCGAGATTGCGGGTGAACAAGGAGTCAACGTAACGTAGTAGTACGTTTCCTTCGGTATAGAGAGAGATTGTGTATGTGCACGCGCGCGCGACTATCTCACGATAATGGGATTCAGTCCAGGGGGTGCTGCAGGAGACGTTGTTTCCTTCGCAAACACGCAAAAACAGAACGAAGATGAGAGGAAGAAAAAAAAGGAGTCAGGGTGAGAAAGGAGCGTATGAGGGAGGTGGAATAAAAATGTGTGTGTGTGTGTAGAATCGAGTGAATAGACTTTACGTATAAAGCGCCCGTGTGTATGTATAGCATAATACAACAGTTCGTGGTCTCTTGCCATTTGCCGAGCTAAAATAACGAGGAATACCATAAATTCTCGGAGATACCGAACTTATACGACGTGTTTATCCGGCAGCGTGCCCGCACCGAGTAAGTTCTCACCGGAACTTTTGTTATAGAACGTGATATATCTATGTTTCTACGGGACATATATATATAGTATAGATGGGCAGGAAGTCATAGATGGACATACGTAGGGCACTATAGGCACGCGAACCGATCGCATCCAGCCGTTTATGTACGACATGTATATATGTATATTCTCACACATATGGTACTTTTGGTAGGCGGTTGTTAGGTACATGCGATATATGTGAGGTTTACTATATAGATATATATATGTACATATCTAGGTAACGTGGCATTTTAACGACCGCCGCATGTCCAAGTGCGCCTGTTCGGTTGATGACAGATAACCCGCGGGCGCGGTCGCACGTCGAGGATCGTTCATCGCCGTGGTGTACAATCCAGCGGGTCCTTCACGTTCAACTATACATCACCATCGAGTGTAATAATCCATTGTAATGCCTTTCGAGCGTACTGCATGAAATTACGATAAAAATTCATTTCCTCACTGCCAAATCTAGATCAACGTATATTTGTTTATTTTTATTCATCGTTTGGCCTGCGTCTCTGTAGGAGAGAGAACTATTCTTTTTTTTTGGTTTAACTCTTTGGAGTTATGCGAGGAGAGGTTTTTTTCGCCTCGACATTTTACGAGGTATTACGGAAGAAAACGAGCGCCTTTTTGGCGAACTGCGCTTCCGGTTGGCTCACGCGCGAAAAAGTGGGAGAACCACGTACAATTGGAAGAGATGTATGGAAGAGTCCAACCTCCCCTTTCTCCGCCTCTCTCTCTCTCGCTCTATCCGAACCGCCCAAGTACGAGCTCTCCCACGACCCCCGTATCTTTATGGCTCCGACGAATTAACAGATTTCGCACGTTAAAAGTGAACGTGACTTAGGTACGGAAGGAGCCAGGCTGCACGTACATATATCACCCTACATAGTCCGTTGACCATGATATACACACGCATGCGCACAGTACATAGAGACACAAAACGCCAGAAAAATTCTCTGCCAAATTTCCGAGCGATGCCAGAACTCCGGAGAGTAATTATATCTTATGATTTCATGATCCACTCGCGTCGCACACAGACTCGTGCGATAAGCGTAATCTAATTAACGTGTCGACTTTTCGACGAGGTAGAGTGGGTGGAGCCCCACGTATCGTACGAAAGTGACTGTAATACTTTTCGCGTCAAGGAGGAAACTTGGCTGCGGTGTGTCATTTGGCCCGGTAGCCCACACACTAACGCGCAAGGTGTCATGCTGGGCTTTATTAGTTTAGTCTATAAGCGAGGGATAAAGTGCCACCGGCACGCCTCTCTTAGTACCCTCATCAACGGGCACGGAGACAGAAATTTCACAAGGTACCCGAGTTCTCCTGTGTAATTGCACTCGTCAAACTCGAATGTACACATGTGTTACGGCTGCTTCTGCTGCTGCTGCTTCTGCTACTGCTCGTTGTGTATACGACTTCTCTACCGTTTTTCCCATTCTCTCTTTCTCTCTCTCTTTCTCCCATCCTTGTTACGCGAGGGATATAACGTTTAGGCTTCGTTTGACTTTGTAATTTGTCGTATTACGGCGTTTGTCCGGGTTCGTCCCTCGTGCGCAGTTGCATGTGTTGTGATATCTATACGTGTATATACATGTGTACATTACTATGTGTGCTTGTGTATGTGCGTAGTGTATATGCGCGAGACTTCCATGAGTTTCCAGCATTTAATTAAAATTATCTAGCCGCACATATGGGGTTGACGCCAGCTGGTGTATACTCTCGGTCTACTGCCAGGGTGGCGTGCTGTTCTGTACTGCGTTTGAGAACTCTTTAACTTTTTTATATTTCTGCAACTCTTAATTGCCAAGCATGAACTCGTGTCGACGCAATATCCAGCACTGGTTTAACGTTCAAACTTTTGATTACAAATATTTTGCGAGGGTTCGAGGGAAATACGCACGGACGATCGTACCACTCCTGTTGGCGCCAATTGAAGGAGCAAAAAGTACGGTTTAAATTTCGCAACGTACGATATTCTCGAGCGTCAGCTGGCTTTCCCGTTTAATCGAAGTCATCGATGTTATTTGATATTTATAATACGTTTAGTTACTTTTTTCGCACGCTTCATGACCTCTCCAACGCCCGTTTTTGCGACACGAGTCACGTAGCCCATTAATAAACCCGCAACGCAGCCATTTATATTGCACAACTTCATAAAGTCTCCGGTCTTTTCTTATCAGAAAAATATTTTATCCCCCACCCCGTTGCCACTTTGCTCCGACGATACCCCGTTCACGCTACACGCGTTTCCCTTATTCGCTCACTATTTCTCTCTTTCTCTGTCTTTCCTTTCTCTCTCTGACTCTCTCTAGCTCGTTGGCCCAGTTACAATTTCATTTTTATTCGCAATACGTGAGCGGATTCGGCAAGCTTTTAAATTGCCAAGAATACCACCTTTAACGCTTTTTGTACCTTTCTCTCTCTCTCTCTCTCTCTCTCTCTCTCTCTCTCGTTCTCTACTTCGCTTTCTTTTTCCTATGCCGTTATATTGATTCTCACTCTCGTAGAAAAACCCGAGACTTTTGTCTCCCTCTTTCTTTACTCGAAGCTTTTTCTCATTAACCGCCGGAGGATGGTGCATATAACAAATGCACCTCGAGATAGAGACCCGGACCTATATCCAATTTTATTTGCGAAGTATTATCGTATTCTCGGCAAGTAAACGCGAGAAAGAATCGAGTAAAGTTATTTTCGATTGACGAGAGATTTGAACGAAAAATGTAAAGCGTTTGGATGGCGCCGCGAAGACTCTCGGGCGCCGTTCCAGCGGCCGTGCCATGCCACAATTTCGACCGTTCTGGGTGTTGGATCAAAATCGCTCGGCTCGAGATTTTTTCATTTTTAAATTTCTTGTCTCCGACTCGATGTCAACGACCCCGATATCAACCACGACTCTTCACCGTCGATGTCTGTTCGACGATCGTCGTTCTCGCGATGTCGAAAAGACCTTTTCAGGACAAAAAGTCTTGTCAATTGCGTCTAAAATCCTCTCTCGAGACCGTTGGCAACAATCGTTTGCGGGGCTCAGCGTGTGTACCAAAAGTATCCTTAGACAATGGACCGAAGTGTTCGAGTGTTGCAAACGGGTCGTCGAACAACAATGAGAATTTTGCGGTGATAATGCGACAGCAGACGCGATCGTGGACTCGAAAAAAACGTGATATCTCGGCCGTAAACTCGGGTTTGACGAACTCCCGTCATCCTGAAAATATCTTCAACGACTTCTTTTTTTATCTCGCAGTCACGAGAATATATAGATTTTTTTTTCACGTTGTAACTTCAAGGAAAAAGTGCACCGCGAACCCCCTTTTTTAATGGTATGTATGTATATGTATGTAGCTATCGGATCGGATGATATGCACGAGCGGATATATCGGCGCTCTACATGCCGCTCGAACGGCCCAACGATGAACGCGCGGGGCACCTACTTATCCGCGATAGCGCGTGTGTGCTATTGACGTAGACGTCGTTCAAATTTGCCTAGGCAAGCGATCCCCGACATCACACCCGTCGTTCACTCTTCGAAAATGGAAAATTTATACCTCTGAAAAAGATGTTACGCGAAGTTATATAAATTTCGCACCTATATACAGTTTTTCAGACGGCTAATAATAACAACCCTTCCGTCGAGGATAGAAAATAGTTCGGAGCTAACTTTTGAAACTATCCAAAATTACGTATCGAATCTAATCGATAATTTCTAGTGATATTAAAGCAAAGGACGATAATAAAAATTTAACGAGATACGAAAGTTTTTGAATCATTCCAAGACGGTACAACTCTCGCCATCTTGCGTTCCGTCGCTGCACTCCAGTTCTCCGAGATTCCTGTGGAACGCAGCGTCTCGCGAAAGGATGGTAAGAGGTTTTCTCTCGTAACACATTTTATCAACAAATTCGCGAAGCTCGTATGTTTGTGAAAAGTCTTTGCTTCGTATAATAGTCATACATAATCAATTGGACAATTATATTTCAGTGAGGTTCTTTGAAGAAAAAGGAAATGCTACGACCGATAATAAAAATAATCATCGTATTATCGTCGAGCTCTCCAATGGGCAAAAAAACTTTTATCGAACTTCTATTAAATGCAAATCTCGGCATTGGAGAATGTCCCGGAACGCGCGTCTCGCTGATTATTATAACTGCATTTATAAATTCCACCTTGGGGCCTCTCTCTTTCTCGTTGCGGGTACCCATGGTGCTCTAACTCTTTCGCAACTTTTCCTTTATCGCAAGCTCGCTATCTCCCGCGTTACTCCTTTACTGCGCTTACGTCGCTTCTTCGAGTACAATTTCCACTATCATTCTAATATTCCGTTCGTGGAGTTCTATCTACTCTCTCTCTCTCTCTTCTCTCGCTCGCTCTTTCATTGCGAAGTTTCCATCGAGAATTTCCACCTCTGATCTACTTATATATTTTTCTTTGCTCGATGGAAGCGGCGCGTTCGAGTTCAGCGCAAAGTGCTCTCGTTTCTTCCCTCAAAAGGAACGAAGTGGAGCGTTGAGAAAATTTGGAATGAGTATTAGCGGGACAAAGACCTTTTTTCTTCATTTTCTTCGAAACGTCGATTCTCTCGACCACAATAAATAACATAGAAATCCGAAGCTGTATAATCCTGGATAGTCACGTGCAACGTTTCTTTCAGGCGCAACTTTACCGCCTAGCAGTATTTTCACCGAGATTGTTTGTTTCGTTTTATGTATTTCTATTTTTAATATTACATTCCACCGGAGAATAGCTAGAACGATCTCGCCCTGCCGGGAACAAATCACGAAAAGGCCATCAAGTGTTCTCTGGCTTGGTGCGCGATCGATTTAGCGCGCGATGTGGTCGCGGAAAGCCGCGCCCGCGAGACGCCTATACAGACTACCGTCGGCAATCGTCGAAACGTCGAGGAGACCGATCGTAAAAAGCTTTAGAAAGCAACCTAGACAGGAAAAGACACCCAGTTACTTCTTTATGTTCACGTGAATAAGTTCGTGAAAAGCGCGCATCGGCGCAGCCCCCCACTCTATTCGGGGCTCTTTATTGCACCGGAGCTAGCCAAAAACAAATCCATTCAGCGATGAAACGCCTCGGAGTTTCGAGACGAACGTTTGTGTATGTCGAGCGAGAGCTACACCTTTTACCATGCACTTTGCGATGCTGACGCACTACCGCACCATTCTCCAAAGCTTTGCCACGAGTTATCATATATATACATCCCTTGGAGACACCCATCGGAGGATATATGTCCAACGAACGAACAAAAGACCAAACAGCAATTTCTTCGTGTCTCCACTTCCGGAATCTCAGTTCTTATTATCTTCAACGACCCGAGAGTGAATGGACGAAGATAAGAGCGCCGAGAGCGAGAGAGAGGACCTCTTTCGAATTGGCAAAACTCTTCTCTATAGCAAAACCACAAAAGTATCACTTGAGCGTGGAACCTCGCGGCGATATCCCCCAAAATCATCCCATTCCCTCGAAACAAACGGAGGAAGAGAGAAAGAGCGTGGTTTCGAGTGTGACATTTGAGATTTTCGCTTCGGGACGCATTAGTGTAACGTAATCAACGTACCAGAAAATTCTCTAAGCTTCTACCCCGTTTAGCTGGCAAACTAACCCATATAAAAGCGGCGATCCCGATGTGTTCTATATGTCAGGGACAAGCGCACTGTGCTACATTCTTAGTTTGGGGAGGATCACGTGATCTGCATAAACGATTAGACAATGTATCGCGTCGGTTATTTGCGATCCAATGGACGTGTGAGTTATGGAGGCCGGTGTATGCCTCCAAATTATTTTCGGGGAAAAATGATGACTCTTGAGGCAAAGTATGTGTCGACCATGGTTAATCGAGAGGCTCGAAAAAGGACAAGACGCGAATATACGAACTCGTGGCATAAATAATGGTTGATTATTCAACGACAAGTCTTCATCCCTCTCTCCCTCTCTCTCTTTCCCGACAGCTGTAAGCATATAAACATTCTCGAATGCAGGAAGCAATTAAGTAAATTACTAAATCACTTCGACTTAACGGGGAAAAAATTACTGTTATTATGTAAATATGGAAGATGATCTGGTAAATATGAGCCCAGAGGCAAGAAACAGCGAGAGCGCGACGTTACGAGAGAATCGACGACGATGATGGGAAAGGCGGAACGAGGGACGACATTATATAGACGGTATGAGCTTTGAGCAAGGATCCAACGAATGGCGAGCGCAGGGTTTATAAATTACGCGAATTAGTGAGAAATCCCCCGCGGGTACAGATCAGCACCAATCTCTCTCTCTCTCTCTCTCTTGGAGCACGAACCATCAGCGAACTCTGGCGAGAAACTTGCCTCACTAATGCAATATCTTTGCACTGCCTTGGCTGTAGGTAAGGATCCTCCCGCGCAGCATCCAACATCGTCGGCAGGATAAACTGCTGTATATACCTTCCTTTCATACAGCTATATATATATATTTACACACGAAAGGAAGGTATATATAAGACGCTTATAAGTATATATCCTCACTGTACAAAATTCGCATAAGACAACCTCAATGGAAATTCCAAGTCGTTGATCAACATATTTCAGGTTTACGCCAGGACTAGATTCTCCAATTTTATATCTACATATGTACCAACAGCATCGATGGAAATTTGTTTAATTATGATTTCAAAGTAGAGGAGATCAATGATCGTATCGTCATGCCACGGTGAATACGTAGTCTGTAATATCGTACACCTCGTGTAACGATAAAGCACAATCGTGCATTAAAGCCTTTATCACACTAGAGCCATTCTGTAATTCTGAATTTAATTCCCGTTAATGAGCATGATCAGCTTTCCCTTTATTAGCTAATTGGACCTGATGGGCTCTGATTTCCCGTAGCGAATAATGAACGTAATTGTTCATCATTCTGATATTTTGATAATTAGCGAGACCGGATAAATCAGGGTATGTGGAGCAATTCCAAATCTATCTTTGTCCATTCAGAATACCAGTTTGTATCCCGGAACCGCTAAAGTTATTGAATTACCGGGTAGCTTTTTGCTACGAGCCGACGCCATATACGTACAAGTACGATGTGGCTCGAATATTCGATAAAGCAACGAATCCTGGTGTAAATTTAGACTAGTCACGGAAAACAGCGAGGGGATAAATATCGAAAGACCACGGGTTATTCGTTGCTTGATTAACATCGATGCTTTGTACCTATACACCGCTAATACGCGACTCTCGTAGAATCAATTGTATAGAAATTAACCCAATTACACAAATTAGCCAAGTTGTACGAACGACGGATTTGCTGTTTCGTCTGAAAACAACATATCGTCGAGGCTTACTCGATTCATCAGCGTACACGTGAAATTTCACGCAAACTTCTAGCCATCGTTTGTTTGTTTTTTTATTCGTTCCCCCCCGACGCAATTATTTTCACACGCAATTTCGCATCGTTGCGCATGGTGTCAAGAAACGCGACAGCATCTCGCCGCGGAATAATTTAGTCGTTGTCATAGCCGCTCGTAAAAATTCTGCGCGAACGAAAAAGAAATTACTGCATCGCGATTAACGGGGTGTACGATTCGCACGGGGTAGTGCATTTTATCGTTCCGCCGCAAATTCGGCATAGCACCGAGGATAATATATATACGGCGCGTGACAAGGATTTCACGCGGTGGATCGCGCTCGCGTGGATATGCAATCGCACCCCGCTTCGTCGCGAATGGCCGAGGGCGTTACTATTTCTACTGCTGTAGCTGCCACAAAACACAGCAGCTTCGAACTTTATGGCTCTAGCGTATAAACGGCGAAACTGTCAATAAATCAGCGTACCACTGCGACTGTAAATGAAACAGATGATAAATAACAGTTTTGCACGGCGATTGGACACATCTCACTCGTGCATTTGCGTGGGGACGCGCTTGAAAAACGTACGTGATTAACCGACGTTCAGTACGAAACTCAAAATATTTTACCTACATAGAGAGATATATATAAATGTGCGGAAGTGTATGTGTATGTACATTGATATGACGCTCCCATCACACCCAAAACTCAAAACATATACATTCGTCCGCGCGATGACCACCGTATTTGTTTGCTCTAAATTGCGCGTCTCTGAGTCAACATATTTTTTCATCATATTCATCTTTTGCCTCGTTTTTTTTTTTACAAAACCAACTGGTATACTCATGCGCGAATCGATCGTTTTAGTTTGCTATCTCTGGAGTCATACCGGGATAAATTGGGGTATAAAAGGGACGAAAACCGTTAAAGATCGGAAGGGCAGGTTTCTGTCGTAATGGAGACCTTCTGAGTTTTTAACAGTCGCTATGATACTGTCGAGTCACGTACGCTCGTAACCAACTAGTAAGTATGGATTTCAAGGGGAAACTTTTCGAAACTCGAATAGCTCCTAAATTAACAGTGGATTGGCGTTAAAGCAGGCGATTTGAAGTCAACGGTGTGGACCGATCTGAATTACCGAGAATAAAAAGAGACATTAGTAGGCACGGACACGTAGTCGACGGATGGAACCATAATCGCGTGATACAGTAAAAGGGATTTCTGTATAACGGATAGGAGGGTGAGGAGCGCTTATGAGGGTTTTGCCCATCGAACGGCAACCCTTTCGACCCCTTTGCCCCGTTAAAGTATCCAATAAGTCTTCGAATCTGACACAGTTTCCCATCGAACGTATTTCTGGAAAAGAGCGTTTTCAAAACGAGGCAATCCACTTCAAGAGCCGTACCTATGCACTCTGTAGGTACTAAGATCAGATAGAATCGATCCTCAAATTTTGACCCTATAAAATGGAAATTTGAGGCTTCGCGCTATTTTATCCGAATTAGGTACAAAGAATTCCTCCCTCATTGAAATTCCAGAGACGAATGTAAGAGGGAGGGCTGGATCGCGGGTATCACGTAAGAAAACTAATTTGACTCCTTGTGTACCGGGTCAGCAGGGCCATACGATCCGGAGAACGAGAGACACGGGAAGCGCATCTCGTTTTCGAAAGAGAAATTGGACTGCTTTATACTCCAATTGCCACGCCTTTCCAATTACGAGGAGAAAGCGACTCTGACTTACGACGAATATGTTAGTTCCTCGCCTCTGTCTCTTCGTGTGCGACTAATGATGCTTTTGTCGAAATCAAATCAACGATTCGAGTGTTTGGGCTTGTACGAGTACGCCATTGTTGTAGATCTGCTATAAAATGAATGTTCTCTAGTCTTCCTTTTGAACGGAATAATTATACTAATGGTTTAAGCCCATCCCCCGCATCTGCCGCTCGCCCGTGATTTAATTGCAAAATTAATGAATCGCGTTAATTAAGTGCGCGGAATATAACGTAATACGAGGACTACCAACTGGTAGCTTGATCCTCTTTCGAATTCGCGGCCCGTTCCCCGGCACACGCGATCCTGCACGTTCAAGAATATATATGTATGTATACACACATCTATCCCAATGGCTCGAGGGCATGATGCGAAAACCATCAGGTCGTTGCATATGTCGTCGAACCATCCTCTCCGGTACGAGAGGAGAGGACGGAGGACGTAGATGGAGGTAGAATTGGACGATCTGTTCCGCGCTATCGCGTTTATGGATGACTTGCTCCAGACAAAAACCTATAACGTCCCCTCGCATGAATGACCACGGACATTGGTCTATGTTGACAATCCTATCGGCTAGAAACTGCAGGATCACGCACCTGTGTGACTGATACCGCTCTTGAATGGTTAACACGCGATGTAGTAACGCGACCTCAAACACGTGCGAGACCTCTCGATCGCTATCGCATGCGTAAGGACACGTGCAAAAAAGCTGTACCTACAGTCGCGATGTCTACTCCATTTTTATCTTCCTTCGTGCCGTTTCAAATGTTCGCTCGAATGCACGTCCATTCGTACGTACATACGTTTTATATTTTTTTTTGAGTGGTGTGCAGGATGATAAAATAATACGGAAGATATTTATTGTAGGTAGGATGGAGGATTCGTCAACAAACGAATAGTCAAGAATAACGTGTTATTGCTACATCCACCTCAAGTCGTCTGTGATATGAGGATGCGTAATCACGTTCGACTTCTCTTTTCGAATAGGGCTAATTAACTCATTTACCTAGGGAGCAAAGTCTTGCTTTAGTTTGACTACAAGACTTTGTAGAGGAATTTGCGACGGGTTGGTCACTCGCAGATTCGGCGGCACTACGATTTCCAAAAGGAATCGATTCCTTGCGATTTCCGTGATTTTCGAATCAATATGACAACCTGCGATTTTACGTGATTTCTGCTGATTTCAACGATTTCCAGTAATTCCCGAATTTCAGAAATCAGTGAATTCTGGACTGTCGATAGAGAAACTTTGATAAATGGTTGCTCGCTTGGAGAGATTGATTGATTGATTGATTTCTTTATTTATACCCTAGCACGCTATGGGGCAAATTTCGGAAATGCATAATGCTTTACAGTGATTATAATAATAAAAATAAACTAATAAAGTAAAATAATAGAAATAATAATATACCTAGATATGGTAACAGAAATAAACTAACAAAATAAAATACAATAATAGAAATAATGATGGAACTGAATATAATAATATAATGAAAATAATAATGAATATAATAATAATAAAGATAAAGTAATAAAGTAAAATAATATAAATAATAATAGACCTAGATATGGTAACAGAAATAAACTAACAAAATAAAATAATAGAAATAATGATGGAACTGAATATAATAATGGAAGTATAAATATACATATAATAATACTCTCGTGACGAAACCACCGATCCTATCCCTGAATATCAGCAGTTTCGCTTAACTCGGTACGCGGTAAGTAATTATAGAGGCGAACTAGAGAGGACGAGTGATGGAGAAATCACAAGGAAATCAGGAATAATCATTCGATTTCAGCGATTTCCACCTATTTCCATCGATTTTTAGTGATTCCTAGCGTGATTTGAGACGAAATGGTTCATTGATTTCTGGAGTGACCAACCCTTGGGAATTTTCGGTTAATTTCGTACAGGTGAAAAAGTATAGATGGATCTGTGAGCTGACTCACTCACGTTATCACGGTATTACCGTATGGGCAGTAGAGAGGCTTATCAGCCCGTGAAGTTGATAGAGGTTCCATTAAATCCAGCCTACTGATCGAGGATACGAGCTAACGCTAGGTAGGTACGATCACATCATTATCATTAATTTTCACAAAAATAAATGACTCTCTATTCATCGAGACAACCCAATTAGAGTAATGAGCAAATATGATCAAACTTCTCAGGAATTCGAATTAAAAATCTTTGTTAATTCACTCGTGATCACGCCCTATATTCATTAGCGGGATACATCGAATCCAATTTTGTTGAAACGTTCCGGCAGGAATAAATACACTATCTATATATAAGACAAACCTACCGGGATGAATAAATAACTTTTCATAATGTATACGTATACGGTATACATATATAACACGCGCGCATGTGTGTGAATAAACGGAAGGAAATGTACGTACGAACATGGTGAATCGGTAAACGTGCTGGCGCACCGGCTGTACAGATGATAACGAGGCCAACTACATTACAGATATTATGCAGTTTGCGTATCTTTACGTGTGTGGGTTCGTACTCGTATACACATAGTGACACGTACACATGGAGAAACGCATACGCGTACATTATATACGTATTTTATACCTGCAGGGTTACGATTCATATAGGTACGAGTAGATCGAGTAGTGCCATCCGCGCCGTGGTAACTGAATATACCCTTTGGCTCGACGCATTATTAGAGAGGGGCCACAGATGTGCGGGAACCGGAATACTACTTCTGGTGCACACGTTCTGTCTGTGTACCCGGCCGTGCTAACATTATTTTGCTCATATACACATCGCTGCCGTTTCGAGTGTATACATAATTGGGCCATTCCACTCCAACCTGTCTCGGGCGAAATTCTCCAAGTACCCAAGCTCGGGGCAACGAATTTCGAAATATATGAAAACGAAAAACGAATTGTACCGACCGACGAAACAATTATTGTCAATAATTTCGCTTATTACGCGTACACGAAAGAACAGAGTTCGTACATCGTCGAGTCACTCCGAGCGGTTTGTCGGACATCGAAATTCAAGAAACGTTCGAAAAAGCAATGGTCTGCTATAGAGGCGAAGAAAAAAAGAAAAAGGGTATAAACGAAAAAAAAAGGAAAAAAAACAAGAGCATGTAAACGAAAGGTCGAAACAGGACGGAACAAGTAATTTTGGGAGTTGCGAGCCCCTCGAGGTACCCTTGTCTCGCGTCGAGCCCTTTTCACCGTGCCTCTATTTCGCCGAGATTGCAAAGTTACCCCTGCCCTTTTCCACCCAGTGTTGAGCTCGTGTACGCGCCCAGCTTCTATTCGAGAATGTGACCCGCCAGGTCATTCCCAACCTCCGACGGTCTAGCTGTGTTCAACGAGAATTTCACGAGCGGCGGTGTTCTTGCTCTGTCACCATTGTACTCGAAAACTCGAATTAACGTTGCCTTGCCACGCTTGTTTCTCCAGAAATCTAATTTCGAGACTCGACTCCGATAGTTCCTTTTTATTTTTTCATTTCGTTTATTCTTCAACGTTTTCGCATTGCCGCACTATTACTTCCGCTTACAACTTTCATGCACCATGTAATTTTGCAGCACGAGAAGCTTTTTGGTCTTGATGAAAAAAAATGAGACAGGGGCAATCTCGGGCGGATGAACTATCGCGCACTATGCACTTTGCGGTAGATACGTATTCGCGAACTTCAGAGCGTATCGTTCTTATGGCTGGCATAACACGATAGCTATTTACAAACGAATCAACAACGATCATTTGAAATAGCATCATGGCGATATTTCGCTGGAATCCCATAAGACCTCGTGTCGACGAAACTGCGAGTGAAACCAGTAAACCGATCGTACAGACAACTTTCGTACCGAAGAATTATGTGCGTCAACGGAAACACAGATTGTACAATAACCTTCTGATATTGCTTGGTGGATTATGGGCATTGACCGTATCTCACGATATGGATGTTTTCGACACTGAAACTAGATTCCAGTTTAAGTACGTTTCGCCGATTATAAAGATTAAGCTAAATCGGATCTTCTCCATGACAAGAGTCATCGCTGAAATTTCAGGAACGTTATCTCCACGAGCGGTTATTTTCTCGGTCACTTCGTTGCGGTGCCACTGATAATTCGGAAAGCGAATTTACATTATTCGATCGTACTCGGTGCTATAGGAATGGGGGTGGTTCCATTCTTCTACTACATCAACGATTATACAGTACTGTCCGTAGCGATGTTTCTGAGGATTATTTTTGTAGCACTTTTTGATGTCAGCGCTATGATATATATAATTAAGCTAGCTCGTATATGTTCAAAAATTCAGGGCAATGCGCTATTTGCCGAAGTACTAACGATGCGTAGTTTCATCACGATATTCAGTTGCACAGCGAATATAGTATCTTCGGCATGGCGTAGATACACTCATGAGCCAGATGCGATAGAAAATGATAGACCGTGTGGCCCGAGCTATTGTCCGCGAAAATCATCGAAAGTCACTCGATTAACCAGCACCATGAGCTTTGGTCAAACCACAATACACGCGGCTGTTACTGTAGTCATCGCGTTATCAGGTATAATATTGATAACGATGTACTTAAAACCCATAATAGGCCTCGGTAGCTTGGCTATATCGGGAGAACCACGAGCATCGAGCCCTTTTCGTATCATGAAACAATTTACAAAACCTAAAGCCATTCATCTGGCGATATTGATAACAAGCTGCGCCTTGATGTACGGAATGACCGATGAATTTGTCGTTGCCTACGTAACTTGTTCTTTCTCAATAGAATACAGTTTCTTCATCGACAGTATGAGACAATTCTCATTGATGTTCGGGGTGATGACTTGCGCAACCCTCGTTGATTTTATCGGATTTCGATGGCTTTTTGGCATTGCTCTTTTGGGCCAATTGGCGTCCTACGTATGTCTCGCATTATGGGAACCTAGCATCTTCAAAACTGAACTGTCTTATCTGATCGTGTATCACGTACTTTGCACGAGTATTGGCATAGAAATGTCCGTTTTGCAATTGTTGGTCGTACAGACGTTAGGAGACGAGGAAGTATCGGCTTGGTGTTTTTATTATATCGTCGGTGATGTTACTTACCTTCTTCGTAGTGTCGCTGACGTTTACTTTTGTACGGGGATTAAATTGTGGATTTTGATAGGGATGAGTCCATTCACAATAATCGCTATTGTAACATACTGGTATGGATTCAACGACAACCTGGCAAACATCAGTCTTTTCGAAAGCTGCTCGTTGCTCATCAAAACCCCGAAGAGAACGCTCGATAAATCGGTGTCCTTCGATCTCAAGATCGTCATCGAACGAGCTGAAAATATACGGAAAGTCGAAACGTTTCTGGAGCGCAAGTATACGTTGAAATCAAGATTTCTTGTTCCTCCATCCCAAGAAGTATTCTCCGAATCGTTCTGATCCAGAGTTGTCGATCGAAACAATAAAAAGACATCTACAGTACGATTTATAAAGCAATGAAATGATTTTTTATTCTTCGAAATACAATGATAAAGAAATGTTGATTGGAACATTCGTGAAATACATGTTACGTTTGTTTTACTAAAATAAAGTCACAGTTTCGGACATAATGACGCTTGTCATTGGAGTATCGATTTCGATCGTTTCACATACGTGTCTAAGAATATATTATGACGTAGCGGTGGCCGAGCCAGCGGTCGGTATTGGTATCCCAGTCGTTGTTGAACCGGAAGATGGCAAATTCGGTGGCGCATAGGGACTTCCGCATAGCTGGTCCGCTATACGGCCACCCTCGCGTAAGCCACTGAGGAAAGCACCGTGTACTGTGGCTGGGTAATTCCGTATGGTGTGCTCGCCTGAAATTTGAACACTTGGTTAATATCTACAACTCTGTACAATCTCGAAAAGAAGCACAAATTTTACTGACCAGCGAAGAATAATCTCGGCTGGGGTGGTGACGCTCCTGGGGGTTGATGAGGCGGGGCTGGTGGTGCGACCGGTGCTGCCAGCAGATCGTAATCACTTCCCGAGCTGCCAACAGCTACAAAACTGTAAGAACCACGAGCCCAAGGATCGGCTCGCCATCTCGTTACGACGCTTTCCCGTGGTTGCGGCACAACCTGGTTGCCAAAAATTCCCTATCGGCGAGAAACATGATTTTGTAAGAAACAAAAGGGGAAATAAAAGCATACAGCGTAGATTGAAATTGTTTTATCGCAATAGGTTTTTACTAGTTTACCAAGAACATTCGCAGGGTAGTACGAAAGTTTCTGCGAGATGCAAATCTTTACTAACTTTTCGCTAAGTATGAAAGAGAGAGGAAGAGAGAAAGAGGAAGAAAGTAGCAAGATACGGCTGTTTCTTACTTTCAACACCGCGATGCAGCGCCCAACAATAACGTCGTCGCTAACGTTTTCCATGACGCAGGCTGCCTCACCGGCTACAAGAGCGAGGAGCACAGGTGCCTTGTACAAGTTCCAGAACAAGAACAGCTCTCCTCGCGAGGCGGTTGTGCTTCCGACATGCCCGAACAAATTAGCAGTTGGATCCCAAAAAATACGCTCGAAGCACAGTACGACCTTCAAGGGAATAAGGAATTATCGTTAATGTTCCTCTCGCACGTGCATCTTGTTTACCTAACAAATTTGTGAAAACTAAACTACGCCTGGCTTGTTCTAGCTAGGAGAGCGATCATTTAGACGAGGAAAGGAAAGGAAAAATAAAATGGAAACTGGGGATGAAGCAAAATGAGAATTGTCGGACCTTATTAAGGTTGCCAAAGCCGAGTCGTTGAATCGCTTGAGATTTCCAGTCCGGAAGCGGTGGATTGAAGACGACGGCGGAGGGTGGTGCAGACGCTTTTAGTACACCCAATGGAAGTGTCACCAGAACTGCATCAGCCTTATGGACCGTCGGATTGGTGTGGGGACTGCGAGAGGGGGCTGCCCAGACTTCAACCCCGTTAACGCTATAACGCACCGCTCTTGCCGCGGTGTTCAATCGAATATCTAATCCCTCGGAGAGTGAAACGGGAACGCAAGAGTAGCCGTTTCGGACTGTAACAAGAATATAATATCATTGCTCTCAAGATTTACGCTAGGGCGTCAAGTGACGAGAGAGGCCTGTAACTAATGAGAATTAAACCCGCAATTCTGAAAAGTAAACTTGAGAAAGTGATTAATTGCTTGGCACGCCGCTATTTCCCCGAGCTATTAAGAATAAATTCTTTTGGCTCGCACGAAGCGAGCAAATTCATGTTTTTATTTTCCTCTCCCTTCGCGAGGCAAGCTTTCTCGTCGTATCCGCGTTCCATCTGGTGGGGGATATATCCTAATAATTATGCGCATGCATCACAGCTCGCGGGCTAATTATGTTGATAGCGGTTGGTCGACGCTACCAGGCAAATTCAACCTCGGAGACGGAGGAAACCCATTTCGTTGATTAAAATTCATACGCGCATTCTGTCAGGCTGAAAGTGTATCGTAATTCAAATTAGCACATTTGGTAATGGCTATCGGTACCTTTGAGCCGAGATAACGCGACTCCGACGCATGGCATGACTAGAGACGTCCAGCTCTCACCATGATGGGTATTCCAGCATACCGTAAAGCACAGATTTGCGTGTACCGTCTACGAAAAATATTCACCTTTGTAGGAATTTCCTACGTAACGCTAGATTGAGGCCAAAGCTCAAAATAAATACATACGAGCAACGTGCTCAAAAAACTTGTTCCTTGTTCTTCGTGGGAGCGAGGAAATGAAGACACGTCTACGAACACGCGTTAGTTTCGCTGGTACTTTTGGACATGTCGGACCTAAGCAAAATGTATAACTTCCTCTTTGTATAAGCACCGCTCGAGTTCAGCACCGCAGGCGTTCGCTACCGCAAATGATGGTACTCGACGCGTATGCTGAGTCCGACATAATCTCGGAAGAGACGCGGACGAGAGGCTCTCGTCTTGTTCCAAACGCGAACGAGCCATCACCGGAGTATTTTCACACTCGAGCTCGCTCCACCTTCGGCCCGTGTTTGAGTTGCTTGTTTAGACCATGACATCCCCATCATTTTTTTTAACACCCATCGTCCATGCATCGTTGAGCGACACCGAGCCAATTAAAACGACGCTAACGACATCCTTTCGTAGGGGAGGGACGGGGGGGGGGTGCACGTCGACGCTTGTGCTTTTTGCAATTTATTTCAATTGGCAGTTTAGCCGGAGGCTGAGGAGAATGATGTACGTGTGTATCTTTTGGAATACTTCGTTACGTTTTCGAACATTTCCATTTTACAATGCCCGCTAGTGTTGGCTGTATAGTTTTAGTTTTAGGTGGACATAGTTTTAGTTTTCTACATTCTTGAAAGAAATAATTTTGTATTGAAATAGAAAAACCGCGATTCCAGTTTAATGGACGAATCAAGTTTTTATTTAAAGTACGAAGAAAAATAAATTTAAGGAAAGAAACAGCAAGGTCCGTGACAGAGCACACATTGCATCGTGTAACAAGCCACAATTCCTGATCGAACGTATAGAGATTTTTGGCGAGATACGAAATGCCCGAGACAAGGTGTATCGGAAGAGAAACGACGACGAATTCGGAGAATACGCGGGGGGGGGGGGGGGGGGGGGGGTCGTACGAAATTTTTTTTTCGAACCGCGAGTCTTTCCGATCTTCCGTCTTCGCGGACGAGTTGCGATCGGACGGGAGGGCGGGAATTACAGCGAAGGGCTGCGCGAGGCGGTCGCGTATCCATTGCAAAATCGTACCACCCTTTCCTTGTGTTTGATCTTGGGCTCGCAGTATATTTTGACGCTGAGTCGAACAATTTGTATGCCACGGCGGGTTTCAATTTACATTTAAATTGGTTGCTTATGGCGTTCTGTCGCTCGACGGGAGTCGAACCGAAGCGCACCGGCGCATTAGGGAACAGTCAAATACTGAAACATCCCGCGAGTGGCACACAACACTCGTTGGGTTCAACGAACCCTTTCTCTCCGGTCCTCGACATTTTTTGCGGCAGCAACGTCAGCGAGCATGTTCGGGGCTGGCTTCTACTCGCTCAATGGATAACTTACAGTTTCTTGCCCGCTTATCCGTTATACGGATCGTTCGTGTCGCGATACGTTGATTGGAGCTCGAGAGAACGAAAGCGCCTGGTAAAACGCATCACGACGTACACGGCTGTCGAGGGAGTAGAATGCTTCAAGGCTCAGTCGCACCTTAAGCCTTTTCAATTCCGAACTGCAATAATAAAAGCTCGTTGCAAATATCCGCGTAATCATTCGAACGTTGTTAATACTCCATTTCAATTTATTGTAAAAGTAGGAAAAAAGAGTTCCATGTTCGGAGAGGTAGAAAAGGATTCACAAACGACGCAAGAAAATGGCGAGTGGAGTAACGCGGTTGTATATAAAATGTACACATTGCGCGGATACAAACGAGGCGCGCGAGTCACGAGTGGTGAGCGGCATCGTTGGCGAAGCGATAATTGTCGAATATGTTGCACGGGTTGGCAATTGCGCCGATCACTGCGGCAGGTTAAGTGGATTAGACGAAAAGAGGGAGAGAACGACAAAGAGAGAGGAAAAAAGACACGCAAGGAAGATATTTGAATACGAGTGTCGGTAGAATAAATCGTTTCCCCACAAACGAGCAGGGAGCTACACAAGAAATGCATTTGCTGTGAGGTGGGGCGGGAAGCAGAGAGGAGAGGGGGTAGGGTGAAAAGAACCTGAATCGGGATCTCGTATTCACGCGGTATTCTCGTACTCTGGATGGTGGTGTTATGGCTGTGTGATGGGACGGTGGAGAAGTCTGAAATGGGCTGGTAAGGAGGCTGCCGGGTAGTTAGGTATAGGTAAGGCCCTCTCACAATCAGTTAGGTAGGTTGCTGGGTCTTTCCATGGCCAAAGGTAATGCAGCGAGGCCCACTGGCTCTCGCCCTATCCAGCCAGCTATCTACCACCACCACCACCATCTCCACCACCACCACCATCTTTCTCATAACATACAGGCCGTATCTCAAGCCCGCAAATTGCCTTTTTAAACACAACGAGACAGCCATGCCCTCTTTCAATTTACGCCACGGCCTTTTTCGCATGCGTGTCCATTCCGTTTGCTCGGGCGATATGAAACGTGCACCTCCACCTTTGCTAACCCAACTAAAGGTTACATGGACACATACACACACACGAATACAGGCGCGGCAGGTTCTCAATCTTGCTCTGGTCTAAAAAGCAAACCGTATATTATCACTGTAAGTACAAATGAAAGTATTATGACGCGACAGCAACGGGCTACTGGGGTAACGTCGTCACCTCAGTAAGCACGTACCGCGTATAATCGCTTTATTGAAAAGTTGTCTATGCGGATGAAGTTCCTACAGTTCAATTTTTTAGTCATTTTCTTCAACCCCTTTGAGTTATGGTCGTAGGTGTACCTTGGCGCGAATGCCTCAGCAATATTTCTTTTTGCGTCAAAACGTGTACTCTATGAGGTAGGAAAATGATGTTGAGGGCGTTTATGTAGCTTTTAAAATCTATGTTTGGATATTTTGAGAAAACAGCCTCTAGCAGCGTCAACCTTATAAATTGTTAGAGCGAAGTTTTATCCACATTCCACGATCGATGCGTCGTAAGTATAGCCATATCGTGTTTATAGAAGTCCTACACGCTTCGCGTATCTTCTCGAAGAAATTCTTCTGCCCACCCGGATAATTCGCAGTTGCTCGCGGACTTATCGTTGCGATAAAAGTTATTATCTATGTAATTCGTACCGGCCGATCATTGAATAGATACAAATATGAGATACGTGAATACCCACCATTGTGGCGAGTCGATGTGGCGAGATCGACAAGAGACTACTATACCGGGTGATTTGATGGAAGCATTATTCGAGACTCGAAAAACCACGAGGTCCGTTCGGTAGGTTCTCAACGAAGCCACGGTAAACTTTCGAAATCACGAAATGTTTTCGCGATCTCTCTCGCTCGCGTTCGAAATAGTTGGAGAAATGCGGAATCACTCGGCAGGGCTTTTAGAATAAAACTAGGACGAGAGGTTTCCGTGGGTCTGAAACACGAAGGCTGCAAACGGATTTTCCACGAAATGAAGGTCCGTAGGTGGAAAGCCAGTGAGGAGTTTCGGTTAACCGTGGTAGAAACTATCCACATTGCGAAAGCGGAGGTAAAGAGCTGACGCACCGTGGGTACAGCGGTCACCCTATAGATGCCTCAACGAGCAAGAGGTAGGGTTCTTAAACGGGCGAACTCAATGGCGGTCGTTAAGGAAGGTAGAGATTCTCCGTGGACAATCATCAGCCAATGACTGGTGTTAGCTCGGTATACAGCTCAAGATTTTTAGACTATTTTCTTCCCTTTCAAGCTGAGTCGCGCTTCATCCAGGATGTACCAGAGTCGTTTTTACTTCTTCGTCTTTTCTTCCTTTTCGCCATTTTTTCCCATTGCCCTGAAGCTTAGTCTGCAACGCAGCAGAAAAGTACAGTGAAAGACGAGGAAATTGAATTTGTTAAGGAACAGTAATAGGCCGAACCGAAGTATGCCAGTCGGAACGCGAGAGGGTCCAATGCCGAGCTAGTGAAAATGCGGAGTGGTACATCGGAATATCAGCCTCGAAACATCATCATTCCATGCCAATCTCGTTTTGTCCTGAGGTTTTTTTTCCGTTAACTCGCGTACGATTCCGTATCCAACTCACGAACAACCTCATTCCGTTCCTATTTTCTCTTCTCCAACGCGAAGAGAAAAAGGTAGAAAGACAAAATGCCAATAAACCTAACCAGAAGCCATCCTTCGCGACACGTAGCGCTCTGTCTACTTATATCTCGGATCCTAAATTCGATTTTACGGTCAATTATACGACATTTCGTATTGGAATTAGTCTACATGCATTGATACTTCGAACTGGGTAACCATTTTCTACCATCAGCCATCACTTGGGTCCAATACGATCTTGGAATACTAATTGAAAAGAAGTGATAAGCTAAAGAGTTTATACCTCTTTTAGCCTCTTCCCTCAAATCCGACAGAAACGTTAATACAACAAAATATGCAGTGCGTGGATGCAATTTCCTCCGTACAATCGTATTCCGGAATAGGGATGTACGCAAGGGCGAGTCTAGACGTTCGAAAGAAGCGGTGTGCGAAGCAACCGCGAGCTTTTCCTCGATAGCCGGCGGAGGTTGTACGATTTTTGTCCATGACAGCGCAATTTTCGAGATTCGAAACCAGAACCTCCGCAATGGACGGATCTGATTGAATTTCTACTGCTGCCCCGACCAGAAGCCATTGAAGATTCGATATAAGACGATGGTCGACCGAGGGTCACAGATAGAATTCAAACGCTTATCGCACATTCCCACACTTCCGTGAAGATACTTATTTACCAGGCGCATAGAACCGCGACCGTGAGATAGAACCATCATTGACTTTAAAGACCTTGTATTTTTACGTTTCAATTTATGCTGAAATAGAACATCAAGTTCAAGAATAATCATAGACAGGAGTTGTAACGCGAAGAAATCCCATCGCCCGGGGAATAAATTGTACGATACGTACTTGGTACGTCTTGTACCAAATCTTACTCCTCGGTCAGTGGTTAACCCAACGTACGTAGAGCGAACGAAGTGCCAATAAAACGGATAATTAAATAAACACAGGAACACCTCGCGACGCGAGAGAGCTCGCAGGCGTGAGGGATGCACACACGAACGCGGTTAAGATAGGTTTGGAGTTTGATTGGTAGGCGCACAACTGGTTATACGGCCAACGCCAGAGAGGCAGAGAGAGGAAGAGAGAGAGAGAGAGAGCTGGCATAATAAAGTAAAACCAAAGGGAAGAACACAATGGAACTAGGGGCCCATAAAATCAAGAATGTTAGTTGCCTTCTCGCCGGCGGCGTACATGCATGCATCCGCCCGTTTCTTTCTCTTTCTTTCTTTCTCCCTCTCTCTCACCCTCTTTCTCTCTCAAACTCTCGTTCATATTCTGTTCATTTTCTCTTCTCGCTTCCCATTTCCATCGTGGCATGGCTGCCACTAGACAGCTGTATATTATTGGTCCGGCCCTAGTTAATATTGATTTAAGACCGTCGTAAGCAAATACTTTTGGCGTGGCCGAAGTACCTCGCACGTCTGACCGGGCCTTGCCTCATTCCCTTACTCCCTTCGTTCGTTCCGCGCGCGCGAGCGCGTCTCCTTCGTCTCAACGACCAGTTCATGGCGTACACGCTCGTATTATATACGGTAAAACGACGTGTATGTGTAGCTCGCTCTCCGAAAAATGACACGCGATATCTATAAACGAAGTGCTCGATCCTCTCTCTCCCTCTCTCTCCTTCTCTCTCACTCGATCGACTCCTCGTTAAAAACCATCAAATAAATACGCGCGAGCGCTCCTCGGAACGATGAAGTGTTCCGTAAATAGTTTTGGCAAATTTTTATGCTCGCACGGACCGTACGGTCATTTTTTTCCTCTTCTTCCGTTGCATTATTTGTATTTCATTTTTCTTCTTTGCTTCGTAACTTGGAAGCCATACTGTGCAAAGGTCGTCGGCCGTAAAAAAAAGAAGGAAGATCCGCGCGTGTATATGGCTGGACTGTCGAAGTTTTTGTGCGAGGCACACACTCGTCTTTCCACAAAAGCATTGTATAAAACTTTATTCGCGTTTTGTAAGCGTGATGTGGGGGTGCCGTTTTTTGCGCACCTGAGCGATTTAGGAGTCTCGCCCAGCGGTTGGTAAGTTGCGCATGAAATAACGAATCGCCGATTAGTCAAAGCTTTATAGCGGTTAACACACACAAATATATATACATATATACATATATATATATATAAAGGATAAAGATAGACAGCGTAAAGAAAGACAGGCACGAAGAACGCCTCTAGTGCCTCGTTCTCGTGGCCGTGGCAGCGACGTATTTGCATTTGGCGGGAGCGTAAATATGCGAAACCCTATGGGCACGTTCTTAAAGGTGCACGGGACATCGAGGGATCCCGACGAGGCGGAGTTATCGGTAACTTATGAGACTCCGTCACCCGACCTCAAAATTGTTGAACTTCTCGAACATACCGAAACGCTTCCTCGACTCACCGATGTATCATACACTTTACAAGGCTTCCCCTCCGACAATGTAGCCTTAAATTGGCTCAGCGAAGTTTCATAGAAACACCAGTCTCGGATATATTGCATCGCGGTTTATAATTAACAAAATTATTGACACAACAAAATTGTTGTCATCCCTTCAATATACGAGAAGGATTTAACACTAAACCTACCTACCTCTTCCGGCTAATTTCTTCTCAATGTACATTAGCAATAACAATGTACAATATTTTATTTGACAAGTTTTGATACGAGTAAATCTGAATTCATATTTGTTTTTGATACATTTCCTTTTTCTCGCAGTTCTTGATACGGAGAATCAAGTTCATTAGTATATCCTGTAGAACCGGACACTTCCGTAAAAACATGTTTGTAAAAGGTTAATTTCACCGGTAGGGGTAGATCTAGTGTTAATAATGATTTTTAAGACGCAACTAAATCCGTTTTAATCATCCGACCATTATCGCGAAAGATTGACTTCTGGAAAAGAGTTCAGTGCACCTCGTTAAAAAGAAATAATAATAAAAAATATGGCGTAAAAAAATTATGAAAACTATACTTACTCATCCCTTAATGCTTCTATAGTCGGTTGCTTGTTCTCGTCTAATGGTTGTTAACTGGCATCATTACCGGGTACTACGTTAGTGCATATACCCGAACGGGTTTGCCGCATCTTTACTTATCTTCGTAATTAGACTTGATGTGGGTGAGATTGTGGCCGTGCGGTAGTCGGTAGGAAGATAGGGAGTTAAGGGAAGGGGCGAGTGCGAAATATAACTCAGGGCGAGAGAGAGAGAGAGAGAGAAGCACATGACTCGAGCCGATGAGCCCGTCGGTAAATAGAGGCCGAGCTAGAGAGCAGCCAGGAGCTGGCTGAGCAGGGATGGTAAATCCTAACATCAATCCATCCCAGAGACGAGGTCAACTAAATTAATCTTGGGCTGATCCTTCCTGGACGGGAAACCGCGCTCCCGCGATCCTATACTTAAAGGGTTTGCGGACGCTTACGTACACAAACTTTAGCTACCTCGGTAACTATCTACTCTTGTTACCGCATAAAGGAAATTTTAAAGTTCTCGAGATATTCGTTAAATTAGCTCTCGGACAATTGAACGTTTGCAAACGTTTCGTTTATCCGAAGTATGCGTACATTCTATGTGGAAAATGTTCAATGACGCAAAAAAAAGCAATGAAACACGATTAATCAAAATGCAATGGGGCCCCTGAGGCTTCTCTATCGGTCGCGCGGTCGAGCATACCGGGTTGCCTCACCGCAGGCGTTCGATTCGCGGTAAAGCGCGGATACATAACAGAGTCAAATAACTTAGTATACGAAAATTCTTCATAATACTATTTTCCGCGGTCGCGTAATCAATATAGTAGTTCCCCTTGGTATTCCGATATTCGATATTCATTGGAATATTAAATCATATACAGAATTTCGAGAATATTGTTATACCTACATAAGTGAACTCGATTATGTTGTTGATCATTTCCGAACGAATATACCCCCTCGTCCCATCGGTTTATACAGACTGTGCATAGCGTTAATCTCACAACTATGTAAATGGAAATGTTTACTCATGGCTGTCCAACGTTGATTGTTGCCCCAATGAGGAATGAAAAATTTGATAATCAGAGGGATGGCGCTTGTGATGTGCAAGTTTCGGTCCGGGGAGGGAGTTGGAGCCAATTGCTCGAAATAATTTTCAACACGTGAGAAAAATAGCTCTCGTTAAGTTGGATCGAAGCGACGAGTGCGACTCCTCGGGTGGCACTTTTTCTGCCCTCGGATGATCACTGTCAGTGAGAAAGAGAACGGGAGAGAAAGAAAGAAAGAGAAAGAGAGAGAGCAAAAGGCCACACCACTTATAACTCAGCGCTCTCACCTCGCGCGTTCCTCCATCAATCTCTCTCTCGTAACCGAGCGAGACTTTTTTACCCCATGAAATTTATTACTTCGGGTCCTCTCGACGATGCATCCACGATTTCACGCGTGTGCTCGTCTGTCTCGCTCGCGTGTGGTACGCCCGGCGTCACGAGACTTTGCCACACTCGGTGCTTGCGGTACTCTATCCAGCAGTTGACACCAATTATTGCCGAGATGCTGCGTGCCATTCGTTCGCCACGGATCAACGGTGTGTTAAGTGTATCTCACCTCTCGCAATCGTTCGAAATACGAATCGAAGTCGCGCCATTCCGATTTTAAATTAATGTATAACACGAGAATTTTCCTGTAACGTGTAAAAGAAGTTTGACAGCTCAAAGATAAAGTAGGTGTAATAAAAAAGATGGTAATAAAAACAATATATATATATTATTTTTTTTTGGTAAGGCGCTGCGCAATTCTGTTCGAAATAACGCGAAAGAATTCAAGGAGGTACGACTTTGAAAAGTTTGGCCCGAGAACGTGGTCTTCGAAACGCGCGAGGGATGGGAGTTTCATAAATCATTCTCATGGAGGAGAAGGTGAAATTGTATTTAATTTTTTGGAGGTTCGATTCGTTTTTATCGAAGAAGGCGCCGCGGGGTGCCAATATGGAACGCAAGATTAATATCTCACGAGCCGGAGAGTGAGTGGGGGAGTAGCGGAGAAGCAAGGTGTGAAAAATGAGAATACGAAATAGGCATACGTGGGATTCGGTTAGCTTATACATAATACAATATGTATGTATGTATATATATATATATATATATATATATATATATATATTGAGAGAGAGGGAGAGATTTTTTGTATAAGAGCGTAAGGGCGATCGGTCAAGGGCGCATTTGAATTCGTTAATGTCTCGTTCAATATGAGAGTGGCTCGTATCTATAGCTTACGCCTCGAAGTATACGACCGCAACCTCGTGTAATCTTGAAATTTCCGTGTGTACAGCATGTCGACCACGTGCCGTTAATGTTGGCCTAATAAACAGGACGGATATGCGTCAGTCGACCGAGCGCGCCAGTCTCTGTTCTAATCGCTGTCTCGAGGGTCTCATTACGCGACCGTTGTCATCTTGCCTTCGTCAAACTTGGGAATCATCCGAGGGAATTCTCGGGGTGACATAATGGTAGCGGGCGATATCTCGCGGTTGGGCGTCAAACTATTAACCACGAACGACTGAATATTACGTACAATTAGTGCCACATTGAGTTACAAAAATAAGGGTCTACGGGACTCTCGAGGTTCTCGATAATTTGGGTAGTGTGCCTCGAGATCGTGGTCGATTTCGACCGAGTCACCGGGTTGTGTGTGCTCGAGTTTTGTGTTGGTGCAAGGGGTGAATTGGGCGATGAGAAAGAGAGGGAGGACAGAGACAAAAAGGAGAATAGCCGAGGTTGGCATATTTCGAGACGATATCTAATATGGTATTTATGTCACGTGGGCTTAGCCGTTATATGCGGTTGGACGATGGTCAGATAGCGTCATAAGCGGTATATCCCCAAGTGAAGAGGGTGTGGGCCAGAGTATGGGGGAGTCGCTCGCAGTCGAGAGGAGCGAGAATGAGTCGAGGGCCACGAAACCTCTTCTCCACCTCCTCCTCTTCCTTCGTCCTTCTCCCCTCCTCAATCTACCTCTCCTCCTTTCTCTCTCGCCCTTTCTCTATCTCTGCCTGCACCTCACCGCGCATCTCATCTTCCTTCCCGCTGACTTCACCCGATTAGTCAATTTGTCGATGCATCGTCTCTCTCGATTCTCCAGCTTCGCATCGCATAGGTTCCATCCTCGTTCGGTGATCGATCGGCGAGGTGGAACGAGAAACGAGGTTGAATACAGCCGGAACGAACGAGCCAGAACTCTGCGGGACCGAGGACTGCCGAACATTCGGAATCTTCGAGTGATATAGTGTCGAGACGCTATGGGGCAAACGGAACTTCTAGCTTACGCCAGCAATTGTGTGTCTCCCCCTCCCTATCGAGACTCAATGCCGCGAACCTCTAGGGCTCTTAATGTGCGAGCAATCGAGATATAACGGGCACTTTAAATTTCATGACGGACACTTCGGTTGTAATAATAATTGTTTCGGCAATATATTAATTGCGGAATATTCAACAAGGAGACGTTTTATTAGCGGTTACAAACAGTTGGTGAAAAAAAGACGTTATATCGAATTAATGATCTTTGAGGTAGGTAATTTTCTTCCACTAACTTATTCGTCGAGATGTTGGTATGGTAAATTTAATCTCGCTTGTATCTGTAATAGTAATCCTGTTACGTTATGAATATTCATGGAACACTCGGTATGTGCCATCATGCGCCAGGCTATATTTGCTACCTACTCGGAGATATTCGATACGGTGCTGAGATTTTACTCGATACGAAGCCTCGATGTAACCTTGCGTATCGGTAAATGAAGACGTGGATAAAAATCCGAGTATCTTTATCATTGTATAAACGCTTGAAATATGAACGTTATGAAACAGCTTGTACGGTAGCCATTGTATTAGGCTTGGATTCAACGAATAAAAACGACAAAAGTCGTATAAGTTTTGTGTTGAAAAATGAACGTTTATTTCTTTTTTCGTTCGGTCGTTAAACGGATTTACGCCGAATGAAGTTGAAATGTTTAAACTGGAAACGAGTCTGTGCATTCGCACGGGTGTTTGGCTTTCGTGTATTCGCAGGAAGGAAGAAAGGACAATGAGAAGTACGGTCCATGGCATAGTAGAGAAGAGAGTGAAACGGGTGGCAAACGATGCGTGAAGACGAGAGCTCTCCCAACGCTCACCGAATTGACTCTCCTCTCTCTCTCTTTCTCTTTCTATCTCTCCCTCTTCTTCCTCTTCCTCCCTGCTCTGTTATACAGGAATGTTCCGTTTTTACAGCCATTCCCTCGTGCCAGACAATCAGCGAGACCTACGTTTTCATTTGCTGGCATCAAGGATCCATCCTTACTGGGTATACCATTAATGCCATCCCATTTTGCTAATTGGCTCGTGTGCTCATGGGAATATAAACGTTCTCGGTGTGTGTATTATGAGAGCGAAGACCGTAGCTACGTTGTTTGACAACGACCGTTCTAAGAGTGTAACGTCAAACTTTTCAGCATCGGGACAAACTTCCTTCCTTTCTCTCTCTGCACACATCGCTGGGGATTTTTAAATTGATGACACCGTACGCGACTAAGAGACTCCGGGAGGGATTTATATAAAAATAAAAACCGTATAAGCTCGTTATGAAACGAGAACTCTCGATAATAAAGAAATATTGATGGATCGGTATTTAAAAAAAAAGCATACGACAAAAATAATAATATATAAAAATAGTAGAACGGGCTCGTATCGGTGACTGTCGTTTGTGTCACGCGTACAATATATGTCGCGTCGAAAAATTGATCGATGGGATTACCGAATGATCAGACTCGATACAAGAACGCGACCAATGCAAAATGATGTTGAGGGCGCCCGCAGGATGATAAAAAAAGAAGCATCGAGCTTTACATATTCCAATCAGGATTCTTTATAATCCGATCGGTTGATTCTGTGGGAGCGTCAGTGGTGCGATTTTACGAGCCTCGTGCTCGGCGATATGTAAAGCCTCGCGTACATCGTCCTCGCGATGATCGCCGGGCATGTCCTCATGCAAATGCAAAAGGATACGTACATATCGTCGTACGGAGTAACGGTAAACATAAATCGAAATGTTGGCTTGTATTTACTCTCACCTATTGATTAAAACTGTGACTGATTCCCGGGAAAACGGGCCCTCGGCCGAACGACCCGAGTTTTAACGACGAATCGACGATATAAATATGTATACGTATCGCGTATGTCTGTCAATCATATTCTTTGATTATACACAGTGTTATTCGCGAAATGAGCTCAGCGTACTTCTCGAAAAGGGTAGGTTCGTCGATAATTAGCAGAACGAGGCCATCATCATTTTTCACGAAGCACGATTCGGGGAGAGATGGAAGAAGGTGGTTGGAGAAAGATGCGTTCCTCCGCGTTCTGGCCCACTTAAGGGCATTAAAGGGAATTTTAGAAGACAGGAGCAACAATTTGAAACTCGTTTTCGGGCCGCGCGTATCGCAAGTGGCGCGAGGTTCGGTCGAGACCGTCGTTCCGTAGCGATTCCAATGGGAAAGGGGGTGAGGAACGATGCTCGCAAAATGAGGGCTTGTCAGGAGGAAGGACTCGCTAAAAATACAAGTAACGAATCGAAACCACTTTTAAACCTTGTGCCACGGCATCAAGATTTATGACGATGCAACAAGCCCTCCTCTCACCGGCCCCTCTTTTCCTCAACATTGACGTAGACCATACACACACTTGACGACATAAATCAGCCACTTAACTTATATATGAAAAGCGGACATTCATTAATATTAATAAGTAGTATGTATCTGTCAAGTAAAACGATACGATACTTTGCTGAAAGATTCCTGGGGCCCAAAAGTTGCGACAGAATATTTCGCTGTGTATTTCACGTGTGTCGCTCTTGTTACGAGCTCGTTGCAACGATGGGATACACGGAAATCACGTAAGAACGAGAGACGAGCTTTCGTCATTCGCACACTTGTCGCTACGTGCGAGAGTCTCGAATGTATATATGTCGCGTTTATTCTTTCGGATTCTTCCGAGCATTGCGTTGTTACGATACATACGAGTATATAGATATGTCTACATGTAAATGGAAGTAGCGTATGAGATTCATTGTTCAAGCAGGATGCACGATCTTTTCTTTTGCCATGGCCTGCACCGCGACGCATGTGTGTAATATAACAATAGACCAGGACGTGGAAACACGAGAAGCACCGTTCTCGCGCGAGCATCAGGTACTGCGGAGGATAACCCATAAAAGAGAGAGAGAGAGAGAGAGAGAGAAAGAGGAAAAGAGACAGATTGTCGTACGAAAAATGCACGGTATTGTTTTTCAATCTCCGGTGAAACAGATGCGACAGTGTGTTATGCTTCTGGAAGAACAACGGAACTCGCTAGATAGCAGGAAAGCAAAAAAAGCTCTTCACTTAGAATACACAGGACGAGTTTGCCCGAGTTTATCGACTTGCGATTCGTCGCTTCAAACGCGCCTCGTCAAAAACTTTCCAAAGTGCAGAGAGTGCTTCAACTTCTCGTACGTAGCGCAAACGAGAAATATTTCACAAATATACCGGCGAACGTGTGTGTCGAACGGGGTCACGAAAAAAGTTGGGAGGTATGATTTACGAAAAATACACGAGGATGCGGAAAAAGAGAGGGGAGAAAAGAAAGAAATGGGAGAGGTACTTCGAACGATACGTGGGAGGAATTGAAAAGAGGGAACGAAGGTTGAAAATCCTCGTATACATAGGTATATGTATCGTGCGAGGATGAATAATAAATCTCGGTATAACGAAGCCCGTGCGGCTGTTATAAAAGATGGAGAAATATCCGGTAGCGGAGACAAATGATATCTAATAGGAAGGAAGCCTTCGAGCCACAAGATATATATAAATATATATTTGATTTTTTTTTTCGTAGCGCAGCGTTTGATGCCTATCAGTCAGACATTTAATTAATAACAACACCCAGCGTGGCTGACATCTCGTGGCGATGTGAGTAATGATCCACCGCCCATCTGATCGCCTCTTTCGTTCACGTCTCTCCGTTGATGCTCTCCCACCCCCCGCGAGTCCATCTCTCTATACCTCATCCCCCTATGTACCTTTTCTGTCTCTCCATGGTATTCTTGTACTGCTGATTCATTTCACATTATCACGAATGTTTCAGAGGGCCTCGACCGGGCATGCGCACCAAGGGAATGCGTATGCTCGGCCTCTCTACGCCTTTGGCCACATTGTCATTAAAATCATTATAGTAGCAGTAGTAACAGATGAGACAAGAGAGAGAGATCGATCCCACCGACAAATATCTATACACAATATGTATAGAGTGATATAATGTATATATCTATATACAGGGTGAATTTCATAAGGTGTAACAGGCTCCATTCTAAGCTAGATGGGCATATTACAAACAAAAGTGGCAAATATACATTATGGATATTTTTAATAATTTACAAGATATACATTTTTTAAGTTGGTCCAATCAGAAGCCTGGAGAAGCGTTGGGGCCGCCCACTCCCGCCCTAACCCTAGAAATAGCACAGTGTAGGGCGTTACATTTGGGGTTGCAATATTCAGAGCAGTCAATTTTATTTATTATATTATTACGCAGTCATTTTTATTTTTCGGGCATTGGCTGTTAGAGCGGGAGTGGGCGTCTCCAATGCTTCTAATAGGGCCAACTTAAAAAATGTATATCTCCTAAACTATTAAAAATATCCCTAATGTAACTTTTTGTAATGATCCCATCTACCTTAAGAATAAAGCCTGTTATACCTTATGAAATTCACCCTGTATACAGATAAGCAACATACCTTACACTTGACCCAGCTATGCAACGCTCGTACATCTATATCTTTATGGACATAGATATACTATATGCCACATTTAAACGAGTGACGCATCGCATTCCACAAAATAGGACGAGAGCACGAGAGCTCGTTTCATCGAACCTCGTAAAAATTCGTCTTTCACATTTCGATCAGAAAGGATAGATTAGGCATACGTAGACGTTGGTTCTATGAGCGAAAGAGATCGAGACCGTGGATGGGTTTCTTTGAAACGAGAAACCATAAAAAAAATTATTTTCGAGGAAGATTTATTTCGAAAATTTCCATTGATATAAAAGCATTAAAAATGATTTTAACGATCGATCGTTACGAGCACGAAGTCGTAATGGAGGAAATGGAAAAGACGCATCATCCTGTCGCAGGATCGGACGCAATACGCGTTACTTACGAGCCCGTCGGAGCACGGAAGGAAAGTAAAACTCCACTGTGCATACGCTCTCTGCCCACCCGATGCGCTCTCTCACCACTCAGTTATGATTAAACGGTTGATTAATTTTAAATTAGCGATATAAATCTTTTACACGGAAATATAATCGTAATGGAGTGTCGGCCCCGATTACACACGTATTATGTTGATTAATTGAATACAAATCGGCATTACATATGTATGAAATCGCCGATCTGCCACGTGTGGATCTGTATATGTGTGTGTTTGTACGAATGTTCTCGATATGTAAGTTTTTGCTCTCGCAAACCTTAATATATTCCCGCCCACATGAATCTCGCGTTACATGCATTTCATTCGGGGCGTATAGCGAGTAGGTACTTTGATATTTTCTGCCACCAACGAACTTATTATTTCTGCAGACGTATATATATATATATAAATATACGCATTATATACAAATTCGATAGAAAAGAAAAAAAGCGAAGGAAGAAGAATAATGTATACAGGTATGTAAATTTGATAAGTCACATGTGACATAACTAAACATCGATGAATATTTATATAAGCGGACTCGCTGATCTGGAATTTATTGAGAATAATATACGGTAAAAACAGAAGGAGGCAGGAGGAAAGATTTTGCAATGTTGCAATAATAGTCCGGGAAAGAGACCAAGTGACCCCGCGAGCTAACCTGACCATTCTAACAAGCGCCAACTTCTCCGATCAGCATTTATATACTAAACGATAAATTTAACTGTTCGCTCGTTAATCACGGCATGCTACAACGGCGCATCTCTCTTCTTCTTTCTCTCTCTCTCTTTCGTCTCCCTCTCTTTCTATAACCCTCTTCCCGTAGGATGCGATGCTGTGAAAAAGACAATGTATGGCCTATAGGCGCCATTCGGTACTAGTTAGAGATATGTTGATAAAACCACCACCACCGCCACCACCACCGTCAACGGCACAAGGAACAACACGGGAACACACGGCGCACCATAGAATTTTTCAATCGTCGCTCTAGCTTGACCCTTAACGAGATACCTAACGGTAACACAGCGGCGCGGTAGCGTTTCTTGAAAATTATACACCGCGACATCGCTGATAGCGCGGACTCACGGCCGCCGCCAGGCTCGTTTCGCCTCGACTTTCCGCACTCGGTTTTATATTCACCCGTACTACAATATGCGATCGAGGCTAAGCTCGACGATCCGCGTGTCTCGATCTTGCTTCTGCCGAGGGAAACTAACGTTCGATTTTCCGCGCTCTCGTCGATATACGTACGATGAGAAAGTCGCGAGAGTAGGTACGTGAAAGCACCCAGGGAAGAATCGTGATTCTCCCGAGTCTCTTGTTTCGGCTCCATTAGTTAATGCAATCAGTCGATTTTCTGAAGACTCGATGATCCGTAAGTTTGGAAATTTATTATGAAGTATGGAGAACTATTTAATATACATGAAAAAACGCGGTTGCATTGACGCGATGCTGATGCAGTTATAAGCGATTATTCGCTTTTATCAAGCTGCTGTTGACGCGTACACACATATGTTATATCCATATATACGCGAAGTTTTCTTACCATCGTTGGTACGTGGCGCACGTTCAGTCGGTTGGAAAAATACGATAGAGGTGAGCTACGTCATCGAACGCGAATGAGATAGAATTGACGACGATTCGACCCTTAACGAGTTATCTAACGGGAAACGCGGTGGCCCGTCTCCTCTAAGAAAATTATACAGCGTATATATAATGTGTAGCTTCCCCTGCCCCTTCCATCCCCCCCGTGACATTGCTGATACCGCGCTTTCAGTTGCTCTCGTACAATTACAAGAAAATTACATAGCGATACGGACGAGAGATGCATGCGTTGCCTCGCGCGTCCCCCTATCTTCGTATGCGGTTGCACACCTTTCCCTTGGCTCCGCGTTTCAGTCGGACCCGATGCACTAAAGCACAATCGACGCTGATCGAGAAGGTTGCCCCGGGAAACTCCGGTTTTCGCTCGTTGACAGACAAATCGACGATCGCTATCTTAACTACATATATATTTATATATATATATTATGTATATGTATGTGTGTGTATGTGTATCTATACGCTAAATCATCACATCGTACGCGGTTATAGCTCGCGCGTTCCTCTCGAGCGTGAGAATACAGTACTTCGAAGAGAGAGTAGACCGAACATAAAGCTTTTAAATTATTCGATCGCTCGATATTGGTTTTGTCTTATTATTTGATTTATCTCGCTGGAATTTCACTATCGTGAGCGTTTTAATCACCCCCCCCCCCCTCTCTTCACCTCCCCCGAAGATAATAAGGGTCGTAAGATTAATCTGAAACGAGATTTCATGATTATCGCGTGTCAACGCTAAGCTCCGGGATATTTGATCCACGATCGAGGAACATACCGGTTCGGGTTGAAAAATTCTTGGTAACTTTCCCTCGTTGGCAATGATAACCAGTTCTCCGGGCGACGCGTCGATCCGCGAACGTGTCATAACCGACTCTCGAGTCGTTAACGACGTGGGATTTAACGTTTAACGAGTGTTATCACACCTTTTAGCGGGTATTTTTCACTTTGAGCTTTGAACCTGTACGTCGTTCGCGGTTTACACGAATACCTGGAGTTTCGGATGAAAGCGTGGGAATATCTGGGGTGAGCTAGGATAGCGAGTGAGCGATTAGAAGTCGGTAAGGTACAACGGTCAGCCGAGTACCGTTAGTCGTTTCCCTCTCTTTCGTATCGAACGGGAGGGGGTGCGTAAAGAAGTACGAGCTCTACGGATAAACTGGAGACGTGTGGTGCTCGCGCTTGTACACGGAGAAGGTCCGCTCGCTTATACATGCCTCGAAGATTGTGGCGAGAGCACGTGGAGAGAGAGAGAGAGAGAGAGAGAGAGAGAGAGAGAGAGAGAGAGAGAGAGAGAGAGAGAGAGAGAAATAGAGAGAGATAGTCAAGGAGCTCCTCGCGACATCCTCCGCGCACCAGGACCCAACACGTCCGCTTACTACTATACTACACGAGGGTGGAGTACTGTACACTCTTTCGTCTCACCCTCTTTCTCATCTTCCCCCCTTTTCTCACTGCCACGTGTAGCTTCTTCTCGCACACTCGTACACTTTTCTCAACTCCGCGAGAAAGCACATTCAGACGCCGAGGTCTCGCAAGAATACAGGAAATATTATACTCCCTCATATTTCACACCGAATAAGCAGTAAACATTGTCGGGGTACGGGCGGGCGGTCTCTCGCGGTGCCTCAATCCCTCTCTCTCTCACTCTCGCTGGTTTCGTCGTCGTTCGAGAATATATAAACGGGCGCGGGGGAGAAAAAAAGTTTTGATTAAGCCGACGACTTGACCCGACATCTAATTTGCATCGACGGTAAATCACGGCGGAGTGGTCTTGCGCGGTGCGTTATGTGTGTGCTCGCTCCTTCGCCGAGCCACCACACGGCGAGCTGTTTCGGGATGCGTGGTTAAATAAAGTGCCAGGCGAGGAGGAACTGCTGGCAAACGAGAGTGGGAAGTCTTCGAAGAGAGACTCTCTCTCTCTCTCTCGTTCTTTCTCTCGGTGGAGAGGGAAAAATCACGCCGTGATGCACACGCTCCATTGCGTATTGTATATTTGCGTTGCCGACAACGAAGAGGTAGATGAGACGACGTTAGAAAAATGTTTCTATCGCCCACTATCGGCCAACTAGTCGCGCTGATTGTGTAGGTATGCGTATATAAGTATGTAAGAACAACAAAAAATTATGTCCGAGAAATTATGAGTTTGATTCATCACTGATTAATGCTCGCTCGTCTCTCAATGCTATGAGAAATATACGCTGTACGTATAAAGCGACAAGTTTCTCTCACGCCTCCGCATACGGACCATAACCGTTCCGAACGAGGGAAACACGTTTTTAGCAACTTCTAGCATGAATTTTGTACTTTTTTTTATAAATAACTAACAAGATTCTAATTAGGGAAAAGGATGTAAAGAGCCCTTTTCTTTAATCAAATTTTCGTTTAATTTGGCGTAATAAAATATTAGTGAGTCATTCCAGCTTACGAGGATACTTAAAATTTCTACCCGAGAAAAAAACACACACCCAAGTAGATAGAGGCGATATAGCAATTGGTACGAAGGCGATGCTTTTCTCGCATCGAAACAGATCAACATTGATTTCGTTACGCCCTACCACGATTTGCCTTGTTTTACGCGAAGTAGCCGAGGGCCCTGAGCGTACTCGGTTCGTGTCTTGTAGAAACTCGTGTTTGGCAACGAGATAGAGAATCCGTGGTGCAACCACGGCTCTCGTGTTGTTGCTGCATCACGGGAGAGACCGTGAGAGGAGCAATGAGGGGTGGGAGAGGGAGAGAGAGAGAGAGAGAGTACTGGACTTGTCGTTCCCCTGCAGAAGGGATGGAGAACGCGAAAGCCCGCGAACTCCAAAAGGTCATCATCGATATAGAAAAAGGGTTGCCACGCGTTCGCCCGAGAACTTCTGGTATCGCGGGGTGGGGTAGCCGCGCCCGTGTATGCCCGAGGACCGAGATATAAAATGCGAGTGCCGCAGGCTTCGCGCGAGTACTGCAAACCGCAAGACGAGACCGGGAGGAAGGGAAAACGACGTCGAGGTGTGCACTGTCTGTGTATAACTATATAAGAAGGAGAGTACGTTGCCCAGAGGAAGGAGAATCAAAAGAGGATGCGAGTGCGACACAGAGGGAAGGTACGGAGGCAAAAGTAAGGACGGTTAGCGCGCAACGCACGTGATGGTAGTTGGCCGTAGTGTTCGAGTATGTGGTATTAGTGAGGTGAGTCCTCCGCGCTCTTCTTCTTCACCGGTGCACTGGTGGTATCCGTCGGAGGATCAAGCAATGCGGACTCGCTCCATATTAGGACCTCTCCACACTATGCCTCACGCACTCCGTTTCCTCCTTGGAAACCAATGTTGTATAGCCTGCATATTAAGAATTCGCCGTGTTTTACGATCAATACGAACGATTTAATACAAACAACAACAAAAAACAATAAATATGATCACGCGCGGGGTAAAGAAATCAAGATATTTATTCGATTGAGATCAATAATTCACTAACGAGATTTTTATATATCGACTTTGACTCGAGCGTTAAATTTATCGGAAATTGAACGAATTACCGTGGTACGAAGTTCGTCGAATAATTTCGAGATAAATTCGAGAAAGTGGTCGATGCGCGACGGTGGGAGAAAAAAGTTTCAAATTTTCGTTCCACCGCGTTCGATAAATATTTACGATCCTCAAACCCTCGATCAAAAAGAAGATGCCGTGCGCGTAAGAAATAATATTCCTGGATCGACCGCAAGAGTTCTCTCGGTACACGAGTCACTCGAGATCTCGGCCAGTATTCAACGCGGCTTGCGAATAATCGCCGTTATATACGGAATATACGCGATGCGAAATTGCGAGAGGAAGATATTTAACGGTGCCGTGGTACATAACCGCCCGAACTCTATAATTCCGAGTTAATATATCGCCTAGATCCGCCGGGGATTCAAGTAGAAGCGCACCTGTTGTTTGTTCCGTGCCTCATACGTCCTCTCCACTTCGCAAGTGGCGAGTTACTAATAACCCAAAAGCAAAGCTCTCCTTGGCCCTTGGCCACACGATCGTGTCGATTGATTAAAACGTCTATCGATGGATTACACGTACCTACTATCGGTATGTTACCATATAGAGAAAATCCCTGTTCTTCTCAATTTCGAAGTGACGAACTCGGAGCTTACAATTACATCCGCTCGTACACACTATCCCGCATGCTTCTCACTTTTACAACCTCGGAAATAAATATTTCCACCTCGCGATAAACCTAAGTAACCGTATCCAGAATTTCAATAAGCAAACTTTCAAACTCAACGAAATATTGTCTCGAGGGAAAAATAATAGTGTGTATTGTGTTAGAGAGGACACATCGATGATGCGACTCTTTACGTAAAGCACTGTGAACGAGGCTCGAAAAGAAGAATATTTCCGGATGGCGTATAACGAAAGGGATAAGAAACGAGAAGAAGCGAGACAGTATACGTACATGAAACTAATATATATGTATATTCTATACATTGGGCAATGGTGAGGGCAAAATCCCGATGTCTCTACCTCCCTCATGGCTGAATCTCTCGTTGGTTCGGTTGCTTTCTTGCCGATTTGTACCATTACTCGTGAGATCCGAACATTTTAATAGAGAAAGGTCTGATAATAGGATCATGTTTTACGACACCTCGTTATGAGAGTTAAGATTTACGTGCGTGGGTATGGGGTATATACCGACGCGAGGTACACGAGACGATGGCGACGACGATGCTGAATGGCGATGTGGTATGGCGAGTACGCGGTCTGGCAATATGAGAAGTCGCGGCCAACGCCAACGAGGGTACCCATATACTATACATTTGTGTATATACATATATATATATACAAATATACACGTATATACGTACGTAGGTACGTGAGTTTTATGGGAAAGAACGGTAAGGGCCGAGCGGGAGAACGGAGAGCCTCTTGCCTCGTTGCTCTTTCCTCTCGCTCCTCAACGGCGTTCCTCCCTCCCACACCCCCGTGCTATATAGCACTTCGGCACGTATATATATGTGCACCAGTGGTGCCAAACTGTATATATATATATATATATGCACGTTCGGTGTGCATCTCCGGAGCCACTGCGAGAGGAGAGGCTTTGTTCACCTCGACAATGCACGAATATTTCGCTCTCCTCGTGTATTAAACCTCTTACACACATCATAAAGTTATAACGGTCTCTCGTCGTATTTCTGATACCTATCGGAATATTCGTGATGCGTGGGTCGCTTGACTTTTTAACCCGGCACACAAGTTCGATAACCTCGTTTACGTGTGCAACTCTTCATCCTCTTGTACACCCTCCAGCGCCATCTTCAATTTTTTTTTTTGTGCGTGGAACAAAAATCTCTTTCATTGTCACGTTACACGGTTTACAGGATTGTTCATGTTTTTCAGCCCTTTATTACCAGCTGTTGGAGTTTTTGCCCGAGCGAATCGAACGTCACGGTCGTCTTCGTTCAATAAATGATGATTAAATTTATGAGAATATAATCGTTAATGATTATAGTGGAAATTATTATTTGGTATAATTTAATAGTGCACGTAATGAAAGTTTTTAAATCGTGGTTAAATGCTTAATTAATACACTCGCCGCGCGATCATCCATTCGATCTATATGAACCGTTTTTATTATATGGACTCTCATAGGATAGCGTACCACAAAAAAAAAGGTATAACTGTTTTTCAACAAATAAATTAAAATTGCCAATGTTAGCTTAGCCAGGCCGGTTGGAATCCGACTGGAAACGCCATCGGGCAACGATGTTTCACGAGCAGTTTGGTTTTTTTAAACACAATTTCACCATCGGTTATGTTACAGGGGGGAAAAAATGCGGGCAATAAAATCCACGAGGACAAGGCATAAGCGCTCCTTCTGCGTGTGCGCGTGAGAGAGAGAGAAAGAAATAAGCGAAGAGAAAGAGAGAGAAATAAGCGAAGAGAAAGAGAGAGAGAGAGAGAGAGAGAAGGGGCCGGCGGTAGAGAGAAAATAATAGCGGCGAATATTCCACAGAGCCTGACCACCGAGGACTGCAGTGGTCCAGAGGTAAAAATAAAAAGAGAGTAGAGAGCACGAAAGAAAAGAAGAAACGAAAATGCAACAGAAAAAAAAGGAAAACGGAGGCTTGACGTTATGGTAGATTCGTGATAACTCTTCGGGGGTGCTTGAGATCGGTAACATCGATGACAGGCCACCGGTCCACGAGTATATTCTGATCATACCGATCCTCGAGAGTTACGAGAGACATCTTCACTAGCACACACGCGCTGTAGAAGATTTTGCGGTGCGGCGTATACCGTACACAGACTGTGTGCCACCGAGTTCCATTTCTTCGTCTCTCGGATATTGCCCGGTCCACATATTTTCTCTCTTTTCTCTCTTTGCCTTTGTTGGACTCTTTCCACCGAAGCCCCTCTCTCTCTCACGGGTGCAACTTTTGGCCGACGTTTCGAGTCGGTATAACCGTCTCTCGTTATTAAAGAGAATCTCATCCCTCGATAAAAAAAACCCTAACTTTATTACGTAAGATAATAAATAATCCCCTCCCAAAACCCTATGGATATACGCGAATATCATATAACATCGTATAGCGAAGAAAAACACGAGAAATTCATGAATATTCTCCTGTATTTTACATACTTATCGAGTATTATTTTTTTCATATACAAATTAATTATATCTCATAAATATAATAACCATAATAATGATTTAAATATAACTAAAATAAGAAAAATTTCTAAAAAGGAAAAAAGATCTTTTCTTGATATAATTTCAGCATAGCTGTAACATCGCGTCGTGAACTACGCTACAGCAAATCATACGAATGTGTAGGCGTAGAAATAGTTATAGAATGATCGTAAGAAGAGTGTGAGAAGAGAAAAGAGAGGCGATAGAGAAGAAGGAAAAGAGGCGGGCGAAGGGAGGGTGATTTTTTCCGCACCGTCTCGACACGCTGCATGCAGTTATAAATCAGGCAATCATCAATATGCAACGCGGCGTGCCAGTTGTGTACCGTAAAAAGAAATCAACGTTGTCGACATACCGGCCGCGACCCTGACATTGACCATACCGTCCACCACAGGCACTACGGATACCTTCACCGCCAGTTTGCCTCCAGCGCGAGAAGGAGAACGTTCGCCAATATGAGATATATACATATATAGATACACACATACATATATAGGATGCTGCTGAGAAATTCAGTCTCTCATCTGAGCTACAGGGAACAAGAAATATCTGTGAGGATATTTGCTCGTTTTCAACGAGGATGAAAACCGTTCAAATAAAAAAAAAAACCATTAAAACAATATTATAACAAAGTTGTTGGAGATAATGGGTGCAAAAACGAATTTAAATTCTAACTTTTTTAAATATAACGTGGGCCAAGGGTTTTTTTTTATAACAAACATTTGCAGACCAATATTCTGGTAATTTGATTATAATTAAAGACGAAAGAGTGGGCGAGTTTTTCTTGTCACCAATCACGAAAGAGATGGTAAAAATGCATTTTTATGGAAAAACCCATTGAGAAACATTAGGTCTGACCATTGAGACACAATGTCCGACAAGCTTGTTCTCGTCATAAAGAACTTTTAGTGGATGACTTCAAAAATTCAACGAGCGTCTGGTTAATCTCTTTACGACACATGCCGAGGCGCTCGCATACGGCTACTTCACGTCATACCAGTTTTTTCTTAAGAGAATAGTCTTATTGTCTAATAATTCTACATAGAAAGTGATAGAAAATACAATAAAAAAAGAGTACTGTCTGGTCGCCAAATGTTGGAAAAGGATTTGCTTGCACGTGGTCCGACGTACGGGCGTTACGTCGCGAACTCATACATCGCCCTTTGTCCCTTTTTTATGACTGACCGACCAAAGTGGCGTTCTTTGACCTGACAAGCCATCGTAGGGTGACGTGATCGTATCCTTTAAACTGAACTTGATTGTATCTTAAAATGATTGATATTTTTCAGATTCGATGTTGATTATTAAATCGATCTAGCTTTATGTGATGTACACGCAACAATCGATGTGTGTATGTGTGTTACAGAAAAAAATATCTTAAAAATTAGATTGAAGCCCTGTTTCTCAATTACATTTGCATCAAATGATAGAGGTTTGATAGAGGTTCTTGGTCCGAAAGTAATGAATTCAGTGGTTCAGGTGATGCTATCAGTTGTGGTAATTTGACCTTTCCGTTCGTACAATATAATCCCGGTGGTTCGAGTCGAAACCTCAAAGCACTGCAATATTGACAAATTGTGCCTATTGTTCCAAAATCGAGCGATTTATTGCTGGCGTAATCGACTGTTGGTTGGATCACATCTAAACGCCAAACGTTCATATTTAATTGTTACGTTTGACCGTCTGTTTTGTCACCTCTCGCCTGAACTCGACGGTGCGGATTCTTCCGGAGCCGTGGCAGATTTTGCTTGAGAGATTCACATTCTGTTTGCCTCCAAACGCTGCCTACGCTCTTCTTCAGTCTCATTGTCTCGAAGATTACAAACTCGGCTTGGGTTACACGTACGCCGACTGATATTTTGATGCCTCACTGATGGCATTTTCTGATTATTAAACAACGATAACTCTCTAGACACACATCAAATCCCACGAAACCTCAGAGGAAAAAACAGCACAAAACACCCAAAGTTTTGCTCTTGTGATGGAAAAAATCTACCATCTATCAATACTGTCCATATTTCTGAAGTTATCAGCTACCGGGCGAATGTCAATCAGTCAATGCTTTGCCAATATATTGAACACCTCCCCCACTGTCTTCTGTCTCACTCATTCACTCACTTTTCATAGTAAGAGATTTAAAAAACTTTTCCGTACGGTTTAAAAAAATCTTATTTTATACGAATCTTATCCCGACAGTATCAAACACAAGAAAAAAGGAATTATCCTATTTGGTGAAGTCGTTGAAACGTTATACGTGTACATACATTTTGGTGATTCATTTTTTATTTATATAGAAAATTGGTAAGCGTACCAGATGGTCTATCATTTGGAGGTTTTTCGTATTGTGCAGTTGGTACTTCCATGCGCGGTTTTTTCGAAATGTACAAAATACGTTAGACGACGATCTTTAGGTTTTAACACAAACATGTTAAGTGAAGTTTCTTAGATTGCGCGTATGGATTTGAATTATTTTAATTATTTTTGAAGGATGTTAATTTTAAGTTTGTTAAATAACGATCCTCGAATCGTAACATAGAGATACGCTGCAGTAAATTGTTTCATTTACATCGGCGCACTGTGTGGATCTTTTATATTTGATTTTCCAGGAAATAAAATTGAGAAGCATGACAAATGGGAAACTGTATTTTCTAATCGAACTGCAATATATAATATCTGAAAAATATTTGGTAACAATAAAAAATGTGCGTTGCAAATTCTTTGATGCTAAATAAATATCGAGTTGTGAAAAAAAAATTCCGAGAAAGATAATTTAACTAAACATTGAAATACTCAATCGAATCATCTTTCTCTTTCTCGTGATGGTACGAAAGAGAAGCTGAAAAACAGATCGGAGCGAGAGCGTTGTCATCTCTCGAGACGAAGCTCTGTTCTCTCCGGGACTATACATAGGTACATAGAAACACAACGAACGACAATCGAAAAGGAGAGGTGAACTAATTAAAATATATATACCTCAAGCATGCCGACTACGTGGCGCTTCCCGAAGAACTAGTTTCATAATGGTTCTTCCTTGTAATGCGCCCTGAGCGATCATCCATTATTTATATTTTGTTCTTATTATTTCTTTTCCCATCCATTCTTCGACCTCGTACGTCAAATGAATGAAGTCGGCTGCATCGTATCTCGTAGGATTGTTCAATGATATTAGAATATTAAATTATTATACTTCATTACAGTGTCGCTTTCGGTCTGTAATAACTCGCCGTCGTCGTCATCGTCGTTGTTCGCAGGGATGCGTCGATGACAGGAAAACGAGACCAACACACAGAACTGACAGCGTGTCTGCGGTCGCGAGGCGGTGAGCACGAGAGTCTGTGTGTGTGCATGCGTGCGTGTGTGTGTGTATGGAGAGAGTCAAGTGGTCACGAGAAGTAGTCCACTCGTCGACTACCCGATGGTATGGTCACAGGTTCATAAATACGAGGGTCGGAAGTGCTGACGGTACAGAGAAAAGGGGAGGGGGTTTGGGAATAAGAATACGAGATGGAGGATGAGATGCATGAACTGGTTTATAATCGTAGGCTCTTTGTTAATACCTTCGATAACGATTATCACCACCTACGGATAAGAGAAAGAGAGATATATAGAGGCTGTACGAGTGGGGCCGGTGTCTAGATGTAACAAGTTGCAAGAGTCGATGCAACGAGACTTGCTGGTATGTTCCAAGAGGGCGGAGGGCTCTCTTCGAGGCTCGAAGTATCAACGAGGTAGATGGAGGGAGGGCGAGAGAGAGGGAGAGAGAGAGAGAGAGAAAGAGAGGGGGGAAGAGAGAGAGAGAGAGAGAGAGAGAGAGAGGGAGAGAGGGAAAGAGAGAGACAGAGGGGAGACAGTGAAGGAGCAACACCGCGAGCAGCATCCAGCAGACAGAGAGACGAAGGTGAGCCACACCACCGAGTGTATATAGCGGGCCCCTTCAAGTACTTATCTCAAGGACAACTCCTCCCATCTCTACCGGTCTTGGGGTTAAAGAAAAAAGAATAAAAAAAGGACGATAATCAACGAAAGTGGCCTTATTACCCGACCACTCGTTATTATCTACAGGCTATACCCTATTTACTCTTGTGAGCAATTAGTTTGCCCGTGGCGTAGGTATACACACGACGGTGTGGGGCTCCCGAGAATACCAGAAGTACGAAACGTTTTGCGACAGGATTCTTTTTTTCTTCCCTCTTGTTACTACTCGTACCATTGGCTAACCACAGAAAACCACCGGCAAAACTTGTCCTCTTTTCCCATTTTTTTTATCGACGCATATGCTACGTACCTCCTACTTTATGCCTTCATACATATATACATATACATATGTATTTGTATATGTATATATGTATACTGTGTAAATTTGTATAGGAAAACATGGACAAACCGTGGATACGTTTAACGGCGGAATGGACGTGGATGAAGGAACGCCTGAAAATTACGATGGAATATCGAGGACACTGCGACCTCGCGAACTGCGAAACTCCCCCCCCCCCCCCCCCCCCTCCGTTTAACCTGCCAAAGAGTCTCTTCTCGTAGCGCGAGGGCGTTGTGAGAAAGAGAGACAGAAATTTAAGTGGTTTTGCAAGAAAGGACCGATCTAGTTCTCAAATGTGGTATCTACACTTCGCTCTCCCGCGTCCTTCCTCTCCTTGCTGTGTTGTGTGTCTCATTATGTACACCTGAGCCATCACCGCCACGTTCCATCGTCATCGAAATTATATAAATTATCGGTTTACAGGGATACTAATGATTGCTATGTCAATGACGAGCGATTTAATCGGATTCGTTCCTTCAAACGATTATACCGAGAGTATCATTGCTATTAACCTATAATATACATATATATATACATACATGTATTTATATTGGAGTATAAAAAAATGAATATTCAATATTTCACGACGGACATTGATGTTTTTTTTAGTTCGTTTCGTCAAGCGAACAGTGCCTCGAATTTTGCGAGGACCTACGTCAAGATCTAAATGATGTAAGTATATATGTATATATAGCTATATTATAAATGGCATGAGAGAAGTCGATTCAGTCTCTCCCGAAAGATATCTTCGCGGGAACTCGAGTTATTCGGACTAATCGGATTAAATTATTTCAGACAGCATAATATTATTATCCGTAGGAGTCCTCTCTCGCTTATATGTCTCTATCTCTTATTTTTATTCATCAACGAGAGATTCATAACTATATATAGCGCGAGAAACGACGAGAAAGTACACGAGAGAACAGCTGGTCGTTGTATATATATATATCGGCGTATAAAAAACTCCACCATGAGTGACGTTTTTGAGGCGGAATAGAGAAAGATAAAAAAGAACTCGCGAAACGAACAAGTGTAAAAATGACGTAGTTACAGTTAGTAACAACAAGTACCCCTATTTACCGTGATAATAGAGGGATAGACAGGGAGAGAGAGAGAGAGATCGAGGTTAGTTAAAAAAAAATGTTCCAAACGCAGGTCGAAGGGTGCGGGAAAGACGAAGGGGCGTCAAAGCGCGTTGAACTTTACGCTGGAAACTCGCGGGAACGTACAAGTTGAGTGAATCCAACGAGCGGTAATTTATGCTGCATTAGTGTGAGCTCCTTGCAAAGGGAGAAGGAGAGAGAAAAAGGGAAAGAGAGTGAGCGCGACGAACAGAGAAAACGAGCAAGAGCGAGAGCGAAGTTAAAATAGAAGTTTAATCCTCCCTTTTTCAGCCAGGAAACTCAAACAAATAAAGCTGCCGGGCGGCAATGTTGACTCTTGTCAAAGGCAAATAAGGAAGACCGTGAACGGTTCAATATTTGACATGTTATATCCCTCACCCTCTACCTCCCTTCCTACTACCTTGTCCCGCCGAAACTCGCTACCGGTATGCACACCCGGCTTCTTGTTCGCTCGGGTCAACCTCGATTAAAAACTTTACATTAATACTCGGTACAAAAATCCACTCGGGCGTTCAGCAAGAAGAAAAAAAAACATAATATACCTTGAGAAATTCAAACGAGACTTAACAATATACGTCGAAGGTAGCGGCAGCACGTGAGAATCGCCGTGAGAAGAGGGAGAGAGACAGAGAGATACGAAAGAGTATAAAAGAAAGAGAAAAAGAGAGAGAGAGAGAAAGGAAGAAAATTTTCGAAACGAGTTAATTAAATCTTCGGGCCGGGAGTAAGTGAATGCATGGTGACAATAACGACGATATAATCTGGAGGAGCCGCGGCGTTTGGCTCTGTACGAAAGCGAGTATATGCGCTATATCGTCGGGGGGGAAAGAGAGAGGTAAGTCCGTTTGCGGTGTGAATTCAACGACACGTAATATAGCCGACGTTATTTTAACATTATCCTCTCGAATACGAGTTGAATAACAAGATGCATTTTACATGTGTGTATGCATACATATATATATGTATGCACATATACATATAGGTATGTATGTGTGTCCGATGGCACCGAACCCCTCATCAGCGAGCAATTATATCGGCTTAGTTCTGCTTGAGAGATGCCACGAAATCTCGTGTGTGACTCGCGAGGACGACAGTGGTCACGGGGTAGAACGAGTGACTACTCTCCCTTCTGGCTTTTATCGGGTGCGAGAGTCGCTATCTCCGTCTGTTTCTCGCTCTACGCTATCCGACCGACACTTCAGAGATTTCCGTTTCTCCTGGGTCCAGTCTGTGTGTGTGTGTGTGTGTGTATGTGCGCGCGCGCGCGCGCGTGTGTGTGTGTGTGTGTGTGTGGGTTTGTGTTGTTTTGCCTCTCTGGGTATAGCGAGTGGGAGAGCGAGAGAGAACGAGAGGGAGAGAAAGAGGGAGGTAGAGAGAGAGAGGACGCAGAGGCTATGCCGGGAACCGCCAAGCACGATAGATTCGCAGATAGCTGATAAACGGGTTTAATGATATTTAAGACACCCGAGACGCAATAAATCCGGCCACATTCCCGATGAACATTTCGGAAAGGAGAAGAGATACAATCGAGTGAGGAACCTTCCTAAGAATCTCCCTTCTCGCTCTCCTCCTTTCTCTCTTTCTCTCTCTGTCTCTCTTGCCCTCTCCCCACTTATCCCCTTTCTTAAGTTCCATACTATGTCTCCCCGAAAGTTCGGGAGACCCACGGCCAGAAGCAGAGGCCGAACCGCGCGCGCGCACATACAACACACGAAACAGTCAACGAGCGAGCGAGAACCAGCAGGCACTCGTGATCTCCGAGCCACGATCTCTTACAACCAACTACCATTCCACCGGGCACAGTAATGAGTTTATAAAACAAGTTTCGAATCCATTATTCACGTCCCCGGTGGCATACGGGATCCGTAAACATACGCCGAATTTCTTCACGAACGAATAAAAATTGTATTTTTTTTCCATACGGTTTTATTTTTTGTTCCACGGGTGGGCACAATGCGTCGCTGAAACGTCATGCAATGTCATTTTATTGAAACGTTTGATTTTATTTTTTATGGTAAAACTTACTCAGATAGATGACTGGATTAGTAGAATGTTAAAATTTGACTCACCTGAAAACAGAAAGAAAATACATTTGATTAAATTTTAAATTAATCGATCGTCCTTCAACAATGTCAATATTTTAATTTAATTATTTATGTAATATTTATCGGTGCATTAAGATATAAACTATAACATTTCATTTGTTTATTTCCAACTACAACATTTTCTAGTCTCGAAAATTTGTTTTTTTATAAAAGTATTTGTTTATTATAATTTAGGCAACAAATAGATTTAAATAGCTCGTCAGTCGAATGGCGCTAAGTGAAGAGAGTTGATGACGATGATAAATAGGTAGCATTCGGGATGGGCGATTCTGCGGGTGAGTGACCGGGGGTTGCGGATGCAAAGCTTTTAGTACTCTCAACCTCTCGGGGTCAAAGAGAAGAGGTTAATGGAACAGAGGGCCGTGTATATAGTTAGGTACGTGATGCGGCGTTCACGTCCATGCATGTACACCTACTACACTATTCAGAGTCGAGTGGAGGCAAAATCTCCGAGGTACCGTATAGTTACGGAGATTTTCATTAGGCGGTGTACGAAGAGAAAGAGAGAGAGAGAGAAAGAGCCAAAAGGTTGGAGAGTGCTTCGCGCAATATTATTTTGCTTCTGTCCTAGATTCGAGACGTGCTTGAATACCCATAAAATTTCATAATGATGTACGAAAATGTTTCACCTCGAATGCCGTCATTAAGGTAGTTCTATCGTGACATTACAATCGAAAAATTATTTTTCAGTATTTCTCACATACAAAATGGTTTGCGGGCTCAAGTTAATAAAGAAAAATTGTTGCACATTGACTAAAGAATAACATACTCCAAATTCAAGGTCATCTAAGGTAATACGTACTTGCTATATAATTACAAAAATTGCGAAAATTCTTTTCCTTAGATTTTGTTGAAAAACGAAATAAAGCTTCTTTAATGTTGCATAAAAATGTATGCAAAGTTTTAGAAGGCTTTACCGAGTAGAAGCTAAGATATTTATGAATGAAAATGCAACTTTTAACACGCGCTCTTATGATAGACTACCGAAAATTCTGACTTTTACCAATAAATATCTCAAATTCCGCGTGGTAAAACCTTCCAGAAATTAGTACACACGTATATATGGCATCAAAGAAGATACATCCAAATTTTCAATAAAATCTTAAGGAAACGATGAAACGATAGAACTACCTCAAAGATCACCGAAATACTCGCCCGATTGTTGACGTAATTGACAATGTCAGAATAAAATAATTACTTATGAATAATGATTATGTTAGAACGGATGTTCTAAAACAATGATTATCTGTGCCCTCGGAGTTGTATTATCTCCGCTCGATTTGAACTTATCTATTGCCGTGTTATTCCAGCGAAATCTGCGCGAGACTTACGCACGTGTCGTCGACTTTGTCAGTTTGTTAGGTTTGTCGCGCCATTAGCATAACATGGCTCGAAACGACGTCATAATTTGGCAAACAATGGGGCGTGCGTCATGCATTTTTACCGTAGAAACGAAGAGTTTCTTTCCAAGCAGCATAAGCAACGTTAAGATGGAAATTGGACACAGTCAAAGTTAAATCTCGATGTACGTTCTGACCGACGTACGCGCACGATATCGCGAGAAATTCAATATTTCCAAGTGAGAACATCAACGAGAGAGAATCGATGAGTTTGCGTTGATGGGTTTCAATGAGAATTTCACATTCGAGCCTGGCAAATATTTTCTCAATGACGCGGGAAGTGGCTTATGAAAGAAAAATCTCGTATAAATTCGTAGTGTACAATTATCATAAGCCAACAGACGATGTTTATACGAGATTTTTGATTTTTCGTTAAAATGAAAGTAAAATAAAAGTAAAAAAACGCCTGCGCAAATGCTTGGGACAACAGCGAGACGTGTACGGTAAAACGAGTCGATTGGTCGCTCGTGAAGAAACATTCCGGTGTATTTTATGTATTATGCTCTCGTGACGGGTCGAGCGCGTTGACGCTTGGCACTCCCGTACAAGATGATGTCGCGGTATTCCGGTGCATCTCTTCGCGCGCGCGTCTCCTGATGCTCAAACTCCTACGACTCTTTAATGCATACAACGACTAGACATATATATATATATATATATATATATGTATGTATGTACAACAGGCGATATACAGGACTACTTCGAGAGAGGTTAAGGAGAGGGATGAAGAGGGTAGTCTCTTTCTCTCTCTCGCTCTCGGGGGCAAGCAGAGAGGTAGAGCAGAGAGCCGTGTTTCGCCTCGCGGCCGGACGTGTCGTATGTTAATCGTGGCGTTTCCAGTTGACTCGAGAGATCGTCTGCTTTGTCGAGTGGCGTTGAAGCCAGCGTGACCAGCCATTTAGTTCCGAGGACTCGAAGCCGTATATTAGAACTGCGAAGGTTGTGTAGTAGGTACATATATAGTTTCTGCCATAAGAATACACATATAGCCGTGTTGGGCGAATGCGCGAGGGCTGAGAGCCGAGCTCGCGGACTTCTCTTTTCGAGATGGAGAGAGAAGGGTCACCGCTGTTGTGTGTATATATATATATACATATATATATATATATATCCTCGATCACGGATCGTACACCGCGTTGGCATGGTTTTTGCAATCCCGCTTCGAGTTTCTCTCCCCTTACCTCCCCGCCCGTTTCTTTTTCATCGTTCACCCCTTATACCCGCCCCTTGCAGCATTGCCGGTGCATCTTCGATTAATAGGACGACGCTGTGCCAGGTTCTTCTCTCTCCGTCTCTCTCCCTCGTTTGAGCTAACATGTCGAGCCCCTCGTCAATCTCTCGATCCCCCTCCCCCTTCCCTCCACCGTCCCGCTCCTGGAGGTTCCCACCACTTCGTAATAGCACACATCACCCAATATAGTCGAACCTGCGTAACTACAAGGGAATACAGACGAGAGAATGAGTCCGCTCTCGCCCGTTGTTGCGAAAAGTTCGAGAAACATAGCGTGTGCTGGACGAAGAGCAACGGTGAGACTGTTCGAGAAAGAGATGAGTAGCCTTCTGTTCCTGCTGTTGCACTTTCTCGTTCTCTCTCTTTCTCTTTCTCTCTACCTGAGAGCTATATGCAGTTTACCCTGGCAACCAACATGAGTTTTTGTCTCCTCTCTCGCTAATGGTCACGTTTCCGTTTGATCTCACTTTTTGTTCCATTTTATTTGCGTCGTATTTTTTTTCTCCTACTTTTATCTGGCCGCATCACCCGTAATCCAGTTTCTGTTGCCAATTCGTTACGGGCAGAATCGGCCTACCCACCCGACATGGCTATCGGCAAGTATCGTCACCTGCTCCATGGACTTGTGGAACGCACCGCGAATCCAACTGCCATTTCCAACCACACTAATCAATTTTGCCCCGGCGAGAGAGCGGTAGTCACGTGAATTTCGTAAAATGATTTCAGACTGAAATCCGTGACTCGACGCTGTCTCCCAGGTGCGATTACGTGTTAATAGAGTAACACACCTGCCTTTTTGGAAAATTATATATCTCGCTACCCCTTTCTTTTACTATTAGGGACGCTCGAAGGATGCAGAGAGAGAGTGGAGATTGAATCGATTACATATATTGCATACTTCGTCTCCTGCAAGAGATAATTTAGGATCAAACGAAGTTACGTTTGCTATCGGTTTTTTTGTAGATGTTCTAATTTATAACATTGGGTACGCAAAATCACATTCCAGCCTCCAGTGTCCGATTTTCCACGATTATAAAGTCAGATTTTGAAGTACAATGTTGAATTAGTCGGGTCGAGAATAAAGTAGACAAATGTCCGGAGCAATGAAATTGCGTGAAGAGTAATTGGTTAATGTCGCAGAACAAGTATACGGGTATGAGAATATTCGCGAATATGTAAATGTGCACGCGATCTTGTCGAGTTTAGTTTCTCGTCACTTCGGAGTAGAAAGTGTTGGAGAGAAGTATTAACAAAATGTAGGAATGCGAGGGAGAGAACCCAACGAACGAGCTTAACTCGCTTCATGCCCCTCTTATATGGCCTTCTTTTTCTTCACTAATCTGCCGGAGCGTGAGTTTAAGATCTCGGATGGTCCCGCGAACCGCCGTTCGTCGTTCCACAGCCACACTTTGCTCGCTCCTAGCTCTCCGGTGGCGTTTGTCTTGTCTCGTGATTCTCATCTTCACGATTCTCCCGGACTATATAGGAGACTTCTGCCGCCACAGCCAGCAACCAGCACACGCGGTTGCGCTCCGAGTTCCAGAAGCACAAGAAGCAAACCAGCATCATCAGCCAGCGAGCACGAGAAAACGGGCGCCTGCTATGTAAACGGGAAGCACCACAACCGCGCCAACTCGAGACAAATGTTACCTCCGTATACCGATCACGAACAAGCGCGATTCGAATGTAAAAGTAATCATGTAAAGAAAGTTTATATTCGCACGAAAAAAAAATAACGAAAACAAATTTATCAGTTTTATTTGCGAGCGGCTGGGAAAACCTTATTTTGTGCGAATATAACTCGTACGAACGAAATCCTCGATACCAATATTTCACCCCAAAAACGAATCATCCCTGTTTACATTCGTATGGAACATTTTCATATTCATGGGCAGTGACACTCGATCGCCATATTTGCATGTTATTTATATCGTCGCGGTATCCAATCATTTTCAGCGGGCACTTATACTCGCGTTTGAATATTTAGAGAATTTTGGGTCGTGACGATCCCGCTGCGATGTGCCACACGGTAGCTCGTTTAATTATTGGAACTTCCCAATCTTTCGGAATTTCATTCGAATTTTTGTGCTACATGGAACTCCTAACACCGGAGAATAGAACCTAGGAGACCCTCATTCGTTTCTTTTCCATGCATATATATGTATATACTTAGCTATAGATCGTTGTATACATATTATGTATATGGCCCTCATGTTTTTCTACGTATTTCGATCATTACGAAAGATAATCCGAGTGCATGCCCAGCTGCTGCCTTTTCTAGTGCTATCATGGAGGATCTGCCATTCCACATTCTCGATAATGATGCGCGCCCAACGTTGCCTGCTGAGTGCTTTCCAATATTCATTTGAAGCCGATCCTCCGGTCGCCTCTGACCTTCTTTGCTCCTATTATTTCTCGTTTACGAGATTTACATGTTCTTTTTTTCACGCTCTTATCCGGAAACCGATCAGGACCTATTAAACCCCGATTTTATCGATCGCCCGAATTATTTATGCGCACCCGGACGGTCGTTCGCAACTGGCGAACGTCGGGAAGAAAATGATCGGAAAATCGATCGATCTTCGTCGATAAAAAATGGAGTGTATCAACTCGATGTTCATTTGACACAGTGAAAAATAGTTGAATTTAAATAAAGTTCTACCAAATAAAACGTTTTTAAACCGAAACAATTTTTTTCAATTCATATGGCGCGTTATTTTCAAGAAAGCGAAACATTTGACGAAGCAAACTTTTCATTCGCTCGCGTTATCGATTTTCCATTCTGCCATATTCGTGATTATTATTCGGTTGTTCACTATAACATACACGTATTGTACGGAACATGGTAAGTCGCGAGGGAAAGCTGCGTGTGCACCGGGTTACAAAGGTGCATAAGATGGTTTCACAGATTGCGTATGTCATTTTTTTTGCATATTCCCATGGAGTACGGAGGAACAGAGGGTCGTCGAGGTCAAGTTGATACAAGGCAATGCGTGCACCAAGCTCGTAGAAGGCAATAAAGCGGTCTGTCACCTGCGAGAGTAGTACGAGAATCGTGTGTATGTACCTAATGCCCGCCTCCCTTTCCATACGCGTCGACGATGCGTTTAATCCCTCGCTTGTTCGCGATAATAATGAAAATAATTGTCCGTCGAGACAGATCGCAAATAAAAAGAAAAATCATTGTTTCACAAGGGGAAACATGCGCGTCGCGATAGAACGATTTAAATCGTGAATTGCTCGATTTGACTCATGAATCGTTGTACCGTAAGTAAACCTATAGATTTGTTTACCATTTTCGATATCTAGAAGAATTTTTGGTATCAACAATGTTATATTTGTCAACCTTCCTTGAATGTGAAAGCAAAAATGAAATAAGCGCTTCGATCGGAGATTACGATCGCGTGTGTACACTGTCAACTTTGAAATCCAAAGTGCAGATCACCCAGGAGATTCGCGAACAAAATGAGAGTTGCTTGCACATACGCAAGGAAGCATTCGATTCTCCTGAAAATAACTGGCGAGGCTCTTTGCGAGAGGCATCGCACGCGGACACGTTTTGGCACTCACGATTCTCTCCAAAAGTTCGCGAGGAAGCAAAAAAAAAGCGAAGCGTCGTTTTCACTCGCGGGATCTGGGGTCGATGGAATGAGGGGGGGGGGGGGGGGGGGGGGTTAGAACGAGGTGGGTTGGGATATAAGCGAGACACGAGAGAAGTCAGAGGAAAAGCGTTTCTCTCGGTGGATAATTTTGGTGCGGCACTATGGGGCTCTCTCACGTGCATATTCGTGGCATGCCGGGTCGTTGCTGCTTCGTGAACGAAGCCTGCTCGCAAGGGCATTGGGGAGGGCAGGAGTGAAGCGAAGAGTATTTCTCCTCTCCGCCTCTCCACCATCGCCGCCTCATCCTCCCGGGGGGAGTAAAAAAGAGAAAGGGCTACTCGAGGTAGCGGAGCGAACGAGAGAGGAAACGAGGTAAGGAGGTGCACGCGAAAGAGGCACCGGGAGATCGGAGAAAGAGGGTAAGAAATATTGTGCGAGCGAGGAAAGAAGAGGAAGAAGCGGAAGAAGGAGGGATGGTGGGATGGTGGAGCAGTGAAGAGACGAGGAAAGAGAGAAAAGAAGATGAAACGTACGAGTTGGGCCGGGCGAGGGATAAAGAGGCAAAGTTAAGGACCATAAGAACGAGTGATGAGAGAACGATGGTGAGAGGAAGAGAGGGAGGAACAGAAGGGGAGGATAACGAAACGGAGGACAAGCGACGAAGCGGAGAACGAAGAAGAAGAGTGCGATGCTGTTCATGCGTGTGTGGCACGCCCGTATTTCAATTGAGAGGGCCGAAAATCGAATGCCGGTGAAGGAGAGATGAGCGAGAGAGGGAAGGAGGCAAGTTGGAGCTAACCTGGTGGTAGAGAGCTGAGAGGGGAAAGGAGGGAGGTGAAGCACAAGAGAGGCAAGGTGTGGGGAGGAGAGGGAGACGCGACGAGATGTACGCGCGAGCGCGCGGCACAGAGCAGAGAGAGAGTCAGAAACGACAAGGCGAGGAAGAAGAAGCGAAGAAGAAGGAGGAGGAGGAGAAGGTGGGGAAGAGGTTGTGGAGGAGGAGGAGAAGGAGGAATAGGAGAAAAAGGAGAGGAGAGAAGGAGTGAAGAAAGTCAGATGATGTTCGTCGGTGTGTAGTATCCGGGGCTGTGTGTTGGGTGTCGGGTCGTAGACCACAGAGAGTCAGCTCCAAGAGCGCCCAACCGGTCAAGCAACTTTTTAACGAGCTGCGGTTCTGAGCGCGAGAGAGGAAAGCCGAGACCCTGAGCTCGAAGTCGGGAGAGTTGAGCCATCTTCGCGTTCGAAATGCACGCGCGCGCCATATGATACCGCGGCAGAGACGAGAGAAGGAGCCTTTGGTCCGCGATCTATAGGGTTAAACGCCCTATACCGTATATCCCGAATAGATATACCTATGCCTAGTTATACGTATATCTATACTTTTTATCAAACTTTTATCGTCACGTTTGCCCCATTTTAACCGGTCGAATTATCGTCCGTGGGCTTCGAGCCCACCAATTCGCCAAATTATCATTCCGCTTTTTCGTTTCACTCCTGTCCATGTAACGCCGGTATATTTAATTTTATTTCCATAGCGGCGATAAATACGAGAGAAGATAAACCAATTTTGGTTGGCCTACTGGCGAGATCGTTATAAGGTGGGAAACGACGTGAAATAAAATTTCATCATCTCGAACATTCCATCGTCGCCTATACAACGTCGTTTCTCTCACTTATTGGAAAAATTCGATCATGGAGTTTTCTGATTATATACAACCATTGTCGGATCGTGAAAGCTCTCTCTTCACCTGGTTCCGGGACGCATGGGAAATGCGTTATAGCTGGAGGAGACAACGACGTAAAAATACCACGAGCCCTTCGTGGCATGTTCGTACGCGCCGTAGAAAAGTGATAAAAGTTTCTCGATATAGGCATAGGCACGTCATTGGAACTGTAGAGTGCGCGCGAACCGATTTTCTAGTTTCTCACCGGGCTATAGACGCCTTTACCTGTGTGGTCTTGCGAGTCACGCAGGCATCTCTTCTGCCATTTGAGATTACAACAAGAGCCCCATAGTTTTTTATGCGTTTACCACGGTTCAATGGATAAATGAAGTTCCGCGTTAACGAGCGTCGGTACAAGCTCTCCATTAAAAAAACCAAAAAAAAAAAGGAAATGTCGATAGTCCGATCGGGAATGCGATGAAAAAAAGATTTTTTAACGATAATTATTTTACATCGTTCATATTGTGTAACCATCTCGCGATCAACGTCCGATCCTGACACGGTGCGATCGAATCACCGCGCGAATAATATGTATTCCACGATTTTGTACCACTTTCGGTAAGACTACAACGAAAGACAAGAGTTTCGTCACTCTATATAAGTATACATTACTCACGGATTCACGCAACAGCTGCTATGGCGTTATAGTTGAACGCGCTCCGAGTCGTGCGGTCACACATTTTTATCTTAATCTTTTGGTGGGGTAAGGGAATGATACATATATACAGGACTATACTAAATTACCTTCCCAGAGTGAGCGAGCAGGTGCTAAGAAAAGCCGCCGTTGCATATATCGTTTATGGTCACACATTTCTGTTTTCTAGCTCGGGGTACTACTTTTCCACCGTAATGCATATGTTGCTATATAACACATTGCGCATATATACAAATAACAATTTGCACCCAGGCGAGACGTTAATGTTGTACATGCAACTCGGTGCAGTTCAACGTAATCATTGTATAAGAATTTAAACTCGTATCATGCAGTCTCACAGGGGCCTCGCGCGTGCTCTCGTTATTTTATCTTACGCTTATAACATTCCGACAAATGACTATTTAACGCGCTTAAAAACGTGCGCGCAGGATACGAGAAGGCGATATCTCTTGCCCAAGTTAATGCAACACCTTTTCCAACTTTTACAAATGTCCCTCGGAATCTTTTTGATAACCGAGTGGCCCCGTTTTTCGAATAAGACGTTGCGCCGGTAATTATATATATATATGCATATACATCGCTGTTAAGCTGCAGGATACGAAGGTGGATGAAGGTATATACCGAGAGTCGCGCGTGTGCATTAGGAGTCCATTCCACAATTTTATCTCGGGCGGTGTGTCACGCTCGAGTCCACTCAGAACCGCCGTGGAGAGACGGCAGGGCGATGCCTGCTGTTGCCGTTGACGGGATCTCACCGGTCGGAACTTATATATATACATATATACGGAGTAAGTAGGTACTCGAAGGCAAACGTATCTACGCGGAAAGCACCACAGAAACGAGAAGATCCAATCTTATTACGTTCTACCTGCCCGACCAAACGCTCGACACTTCGACGTCTGCCTTCTCGTCTTAAAAAAAAAAGACTTCTCACTATCGAACCGTTAGAAATGGGCTAACTAACTCAGCAGGCATTTCTCTCTTTCTCTCTCTCTCTCTCTCTCTTTCTCTTTCTTGACACCGGCGGGCAATTGGAATATCATTCGTGCCGTAGAGTGAAGACACGCGAGACCTGATCTTCGTGAACGTGAATGAAATTGATGTCAATGGTAGGTAATGCACTCCCATAGAGCGACCACGAAATGAATCCCTCGAAATTTATATCTCGTTAGAATTTATCAACGACGCACGTTCGGCTCAATGAAAATGTTAATTTTTATTTCGTATTTCAATGGCACTCGAGTTTGATTGATAATTGAGATATTGTTATCGTTTCTCGCCGATGTAATAAATTCGATTAATGGCATCGTTAGCGAACCGACGCGCTTCTTTTTTTTTTTAATATAAATGAATAATAAAAACGTTCTCGTATTGCGAGAAATCCTTCGTTGGTAAACACTGTAAATTATGTTTGTACGACGCTCACCGACTTAATGGAATATCGCTTTTTTACATCGGTTAAATGATACTTGAGAAATATTCAAGAAGGAACGCATTAAAAAAGAGGAGGTGGGTCTCTTTCTCTCGTTCTCTCGTGCTCATACTTTTTTACAACCCCATTTAACCTCCTCTCGGAACCAAGAAAAAATGTACACACACATACACGCGCGCGCACGAGAGAGAGAGAGAGAGAAAGAGAGAGAGACCATATCCGAGGGTATAAAGATTGTTATCGAGACCATTGTTTGTTCTTACAGATAAATCTCACGAAGCCCATATAAGCGAGGTTAATAGAAAACACAAAAAAAAAAAGAAGAACGTCTCTTTACCTTCTTCGACGACGTAATAGGCAAACGAGAGATATTGCGATTTTTCGAAGATCTTTGTTTTCTCAAACAACAGGCCAACCTGAGTCGATCGATCATGAAAGACATAAAGGTAAATATAATAAAGAAGATACAAAAACTAGCGAAAGGGCTCTTGAGAAATGCGCGTGAGGGCAAATGCCTGCAAGGTTCGCACATATATTTTGCTCTTTTCTCACATTTTCAATCAAGTAGTTCACTCTCGATTATTATCATGAGGCCGCGGACACGAGAAAAAGGCGGAGGGAGAGGGAGAGACGGGGAAGGGAGGAAAGGGCGAAGACACGGTTGGTTCTCGTCACGACGGCGCTGCGATGCCAAAGTCGATCGTGGCGGTCCAGGGGTTGAAATGTAAGCATCCACAGGGAGAGAGCGAGAGAGTTGGAGGAGCACGGAGAACGAAGCGGATAAAAGAGAGCGAACGAACGAACGCGAAGCGCCCGAGAGAGCGGCAGAAAGACAGCGAGGAAGGGAGAGGGAAGGGGAGAGGGGTTGTAATGAAAGGGTAACGGAGCGCCGATAAATTCAGCGGGCCGCGGGATTTGTAAATTATACCCTTTCAATACTGATCCCCGTAAATAAATGAGCTCGCCCCCACGCATGGCATAACACAACCGGGGCGCGACGTGTGTAGTGTGTGCACGTCAGAGAGGGAAAGAGAGAGAATACTCCGGCGCCCACGAGAAAATTGTAGGCATCTTCGCGAGATTAGACCGACGCTCTCATTCCCCTTTCTGCGCAAGAGCTCGATGCGTTGGTCCGTACAAAAATCAAGACGAACTAACCAACGCTTATCGTGTTTTCTCCTAAAAGTCTCATACCTAACTCGACCTTCTTTTTTATTCACTATCCAATTGCGAATATCCTTCAGATTATCGACTGAGCAAACGAAAGACATTAAATAATCGCTAGGTACCTACACCGAGGCGAACAGGTCGATTTGACGATTCAAGGAACAGTCTATCATTAATTTTTCCAATACGAAAGAAATTGATTGAAATTGAGAAAAATAGGGTTCTTGGATACTTGGAGTATACCGAGATTTTACGAACCTGAGAAAATGAATAAAAAAATTCACCGAACAAATTCGATGAATGAAGAATTTCAGTGTACGTCGTAATCACACCATTTGCCACGGGCGAATTTCTCTCGTGATCGGAAACGATCAGTGAAATGATCGGTATAATGAAAGAGGAGAAGATCCAACGGTTCCGAGCTAAATGCACAATTTCTTTAACGCTCGTTTGCGACTAAGGAAAAAAGAAGAATCTCGAAATTTACAATATTTGAGGAAGGAAATTCACAAATTCTGAAGTAATTTCATGAATGATATACGTACATAGAAATCTGAAGCGAAGCGTACGAAAGATTGAAAGTACAAGGAACTTTTATCTTTGCGAACGGGGCAAGGTACTGGGGGAACAGTTGTACATGTGAATAAAAACGGGCTGAATTGAAAAGTTTTACAACAGCAATCTCAAATGTTTATGAAATTCGAGTATGTTGTAGAATTTGTGATAATTTTTAAGCCATTTTAGGGTCTTTTCTTTTTTATGACACGCGATCAAAGTTTTAATGCACAAAATGCGCAGCTCAACATATTGTGCCAGAAAAATACTTCATCGCCTTGTTACGATCCGTTGAACTCTCCCGAGTAGGGGGATGCATATCACGGTTCGATTTCTCTTTTCGAGGCCGGGCACTTAAGTCCTTTCCTCAGGGACGGAAATCTCGCCTAATCTTTACTACAGATTCGTTCGGAGGGGTTTTCGACTAGGTCAGCATCGTCATTGTCGACTAGTCCGATGGTCAGTCCTGGATTATACGAAAAATTGTACGAGGGAAGTTCGACTCACTCTTTCTTTTGTCGTATAATGCTGGTGATCTGATGAACCTCAATACGATACGACAGTGATTTTCGAAGACTCGGTGATGAGCAAGATGATTATGCTCGATACGAGTTCGTTCATCAGATTTTTATTTTCACAAGCAATTTACTATTGACTCTAATTGTAAGATTACTTTGCAATATACGAGTTAATCTCTGTGAGTTTACTACTTTATACTCAAACGGACGACGAGCGAGAATGTTTCGCAAATTCTGTTGCGCAAGGTTGTTGCGTTGCTGATCCCGTTTGAAATTCTAACTGGCTCGTTAGCGGAAAGATGGCTTTCTTATACTAATTATTAGCGGTTACTTAGGGCTGGTAAAATTTTTGGATTGGTTGGTTGCATTATTGATTTGTCCTAGATTGATCATTTACAGTGGCGACCTAATTAATAAGTAGGGGATCCTTGGAAACAGCACTTAGGCGCACTTACAGTGCACTGGACATTGCCTAAATTATTGTTTCGTCTTAAAAGAGGTCATTTGTACGTTGAGACAGATACTTCTTTTTCAACTTTAAAGAAATATCCACCCGACGCGGCCGCGGTCCGTCGGCTGTCGGGGCTCTTGGTTACCAATTTTATATTTTATATCTCTCACAATTTTGGGCGCCGGTCAGTTTTGCGATACTGACAAACGTTACTTCTTTAGTTTTGACAAATAAATTACGAGCTGAGACAACTCAAGGAGAGTTCCGCTGGAGGAAAGTCTCATGAATCAATAAAGACTAGTGATTGGCCGAGATAGATAAGTTTATTGGTACTTACAAATATTTGTTGACAAAACCTTTGACAATTATCGGTTGTTCCTTCCTCCACCAATTTCCCAATAACGAGCACACTGGTTAACTATTGACACTAACAATAAGGTAAGGTGTTCAAAGACCGAGGTCACCTATCTCCTTTGACAAAATATCGTTGTACGAGCTACACACAGACGGTGCACACCGTAACAATCTCTACCAAAAATTTCTAACTACTCCACTCAACGGTTAATATGTTAGCTGTTCGATCGCCATTGATCATCTCTTTTTGGTCGACGGGAGCCGCTGACCGTTGATCGTCGCGCTAGCGTCGGGTCTTTCCGCTACTTTTCCTCGAAAATTGTCGAAAAGCGACAGACGCAACGAAATCGTTCGACGTACGACGTCAAACACGTTCCTAATATATAGGGTGCTCCGATGACACCTGACATCGCATGCAGTAAGGATGTCGAGCGAAAATCTCCGGTAACAACGTTTATCTCATTCTTGAGTCGCGATTTACTCTCTAAATCCGAATTAGTGAAATGTCACTACATTTTAGTCATATTTTACTAATTCATTTAGCGAAAAGTGGGTCACTAATGATTTGTGAAAAATCACTAATTCGATTAGTCAAAAATGATCGCTATAAAAATTAGTAACATTTGATTACGCAATTAGTAGTCAGCACAGCTGATACGTTCATGCACCAGCCGATTGTAATTCTTCGCATGAATAATATGTAATAATCTCATACGTACCGACAAGAAAACGAAACATTCATACACTTTTTGCTTTTTCCCTTAAAACTTTTATAAAATAAGATTCACCGTTTCGCAGTGCACATGAACTCACTGACATGAGAAAATGACGCCTCCGACATCACAATGGCAGAACAAGGAAGTATCGGGTCGGGAGCTGGCGCCTGTGATTAGTCGATCGCTGAGTCCTGTACTAATTGATTAGTAATCGTGTAATATCACTAATTAATTAGTAAACTGTATTGACTAAATAATAATCAATCGTATTACTAATTTGTTTTAGTAACCCTAATTTACTATTTTTTTACTATTCTATCAGTGAAACGATACGTTTATCACTATTTCATCAGTAGAACGTGAATTTACTAATTGAATTAGACAATTTGTCACTAATTCAGATTCAGAAAGAATATGTTAAACGGACTGGCTTCTCAATGAAGTGTCAAGGTAGATCGATAAATTTTACGCGTGTCTCTTAAGGATAGTTTTTCCTAGATGATATATGAGTGTTGGAACAGTATATTGATAAATGACCGATAGTAGATGCTCAAAACAAAACAAAAAATCGTCGATCAATTGCAATTTACTGGTAAACTAACAATGTCACGTAATTTTTTAATAGGACTTTTTTTGTAGACGACGTTATAATACATATCCGTTGTCAGAAGCATGTTTCAATTAAACCCATGCCAAAAAATAAACTCAAATAAACGGTTTTTTTTCAACAACCTGCGGTGATTAAAAAACATATTGAATTTTTATGAAAACTTAAGGTCATGTTCCTGGAGGTTAAAATAACCTACAGAAAAATCGGTGCTGCTCTTGTGTCTGAATAGAATTCACGTCATTCCGTCATCCGTGATAGATCCAGAGATGATTTATAGAACAATTTTTGTGACCAAAACTTCGAGTCCCCGTCATGTTTAAAAAACGTCTGGGCCTCAAAGTGGCTTCTAAAATTTATCATCGCAAACCATGTAATATATCTACACAAATTTGAATAAAATCTAAGATAGTCACCGAGAAACTTTAATATCACTCACTTCTACTCGTATTCGCCACTCGGCTTATTTTACCGTTTCGTCCGCCTCTTCGTTAAGAACACACAATGTCACGAAGCGGACGTTAAACGAACTCCAGCATTACGGCGGAAAGTACAATAATTACAATTCCAGTCTGGTGACGTGTGAGTACACAGCTCCAAGAAAAAGGAACAAGAAAATAATATAATAAAACACAACGACGATAAAGCGAAGGTCACTGAGAGAATCGTGGAATATTTTGCTAGGACGCGGATGGTGAAAGTTTTTGTGAGAAAGTACGAAAAAATTAGATTTTCCCGTCGGGCGGTTGAGTTTCAAGTTTGTACAAGTTGTTCACGAACGCGCGACACATTTTTACAAAGCCCGATGAAAATTCTACGATCACAGAAACTAAGTAGCGAACACGAGTGGCGTATGGAAATACGCACCCACACATTTACATAGAGAGTACAGATATATAGAAAGTGAAAAAAGGAGAAAATAGTGTGACACAGGTTGGAGCAGCAATAAACGCCGGCAAATTTGAATCATTACGACAATCAAAAAGCCATTCAATCAAGACAAACGCCCGCTGTCAGGCGTCGCATAATTCTTTAACCGTTTCGCGTCGGGTTTTGTACACGTATATGTATCCTGCGAGCGTATATTTTTGAATTCTTTTATTTGTCCAACGCGAAGCCTCTATAAATAATTACCTACCTTCGTCGCGAGACGCACGATCGTTGCATAAGCCCGAGGAGAGGAGCATGGTACGAATGTCATGACTAATTTGACCAAGGCGCGACGAGTTTGACAAATAAACTTGAAATTTTTCGTTGGAAGAAATCGGAGAACCGATCTCGTTCCTTGTAAAACTCACAAACTCGCACACACGAGCGATACATATCTATCCTCGGCATATACGTCATGCTATATCTATAGATATATATAGATATATATATGTACGTGGCGTATAAATATATTGTATAATTTTATATTACATTATTCAGTAGAAATATGCAGAGAAGGCCGTCGTTGTTATATCGCAGAACGAGGTGCGTAACATTGGGCATGATCCATGCGTTAACGTCAGAGGGCGACTGAGGGTAAAAATTGGACAGTTCGCGTTTACCCGGACTCGTGACGGGTTTCCGAGGTCGTTAATTTTCGGATGACCGGAGCTGATGCCGTTGCCCCGTGATATAACATACCACGTCGGTACTTTTGGTCAAGATGAAAGTGCGCAACTTGTACGAGAGATGCTTGATATATGATGCATATATGAGGAATTCCTGTTGATTTGTCCGTCACGCGACCCCGTTCGTTTTGGATTCCAGAGAGAAATTTCCATCGTTCTATCGCGTGGGTCCAAAATTAACTGTCGGTTCAATCTTTTTTCAATTTTTCAAAGCACCGCTTTTCAAAAAGGAAAATTTTTTAATTATTAAATGTCACTGTTTTAAAAAAAAAGGCCTGTTAAAAATGACATTGAAGTTTCCTTTGTAGTTTTGAAAATGGAAATTCTCTTGACACGAGGAAATTGGGACAGTTTTGCTCGAATCGAACATGAACAAGGCACGGAAATGAAAAAATTTAAGTCACTTTTATATATACATATATACAAATATACTACCGAAACGGGTATAAATATATCCGCGATATGAAGTGGTGGGCTCATCGTCGTCGAGCTGTTTCCCGGCGTCGCTGCCAGGACAGCGAGTGCCACCGGCGGGATAGCTCTGAGCCGGAGTTATCGTAATCGTTAACGAGACTGCTGTCAGCGTCGTAAGATAGCCGGGGGCCTCTCGCCATTAACCTTACCGCTAACAAAGGTATTGCCACCTCCACGAGGCCAAGATAGAGAGACTGAGAGAAAGAGAGTACTCGGGGGCGCGCGCTCGCGCGAGAGTCGAGAGATCTCTCGGGCTCCCGGTTAGCCCCGAGCCAAACTCCCTTTTCTTCCTTATTTATATGCATAACTCAGTAAAGGTGTAACGAAAACTTTCACGGTCAACTTGATTATAATCGGGTATTCGTGCGTTCGTGTGTATGTGTCTATATATAAATATAATACCGGCTATACAAGTTCCTCGCGATTATTCTTCGTCCCTTTCAAACGACTCGCACGCATTCGCCAGAAGTGCAGAAGTGTGCCGTGGCTGCGTATGTTGGGCCACACAGTCGTGAAGCTGTCACGAAAGTAATTCGCGATAAATGCCACACCAGTCACGTTGACATATCTCTCGTTATAGTTTTAACCCCCGCGACGTTTATTGAGAATTAAAGAAAGGATGGAGGAAGAATCGAAGAGCCGATTCGCGAGAATGTAAACCGTGATTCCAGTGAAAATCTACACCCGTGGAAATAATAATCCTTCGGTCATTTCGAAACACAGTGGGAACCCAGGAAATTTTCAATTACATCATGACAGGATGAGAGAGAGGGAAAGAGAGAGAGAGAGCGAGAAGTCGTTTTTCTTTACCGAGGATTTGGTTTTTGTACGGAAATTCCAGCAACCTTGTTTCATCTATTATATATCCCGAAGCCATAATCCACGGTATAAAGCGATCCCGCTAGTATTGCCATCATTGACAGCCTTGAAATACAATACCCCAGGCGATAAAAACTTCTGTGTAGCCAGTATATAATTGAGTGAAACGATGTTTGAAAAAAGCAGAAGAAGAAGTAACGAGGGAGACGCGGCATTGGAAGTTTTTCCGATAAATTCTCTTCGGCAAAAGTCCTCGGTACAGAAGTTCAACCCCCGGTTCGAAAGAACTCGAATTGAGAAGAATTATTGTTTTATAAATTGTTCGATCGAGTAGAATTGTCGCAACTAAGCATCTTGACACGATCGAGAGAAAACTCTTCTCGATTAAACGACAAATACTGAAATCGGGTCTCCCAATCGTTCTACCGGGTGGTAGTTTGAAAATATTCGCGCAACGAATGAGGTTGCGCTGGTCGAGAGTGAACGGTGTGTAAAAGTGGGTCGTGAGAAAAGAAGTTTTGTCGCGGAGTTTGTAAGAATTAGGGTGTACGGAGTGAGCTCGTGCGCGGATAGTAGATGACTTCTCAAGAGTCTTCTCTCGTGGTCTCTCAGGGAGAAAGAGATTCAGCAGCGGCTGCGGCAGGAGACTCCGAAGCAGTTCGCGCTCGAAGCTCGCCAACTTCTTTTGCAACAGGTGAGCGAGCTCACGGAAAGAGACAGAGAGAGAGAGAGAGAGAGAGGGAGGGAGAGAGAGGGAGACATGGCGAGGCTCTCGACTCTCCGTGCAAGAGCGGGCGGCGCGCATGCAACTGCGAGAGAGCCGAAGATGGGGACGGTGATTTGAACGGAGAAGGATGACGGGGTTGGGTGAGAGAGAGAGAGAGAGAGTGAGTGAAAGAGCGAGGCGGTGGGGTGAAGGGCGAACGAGAAGAAGAGAGTTCCGGGGGAAAGGGTGAGGTGGGCAAAGAACGAAAGAGACTCTCGAAGCGAAAAGTTGTGCCGCTGCGGCGTCGGGCGCAGTGGCAGGGAGCAAAGAGAAAGAAAGAGAGAGGGAGAGAGAGAGAGAGAGAGAGGGAGAGAGAGAGAGAGAGAGAGAGAGAGAGAAAGGCCCGAAGGATGCCGTGCGGATCCCTGCGATCGCAGAGCCGAGCGGGGCCCCACGAGATGAACGTTTATAAAAGGCAAAGCCCCGCGAGAAAGGGAGAAAGAGATGGGGAGGGAGTAAGAAACCGCGACGAGTGTTCGCCCAAACGGACGAGTGAGCGCGAGACAAAGAAGGAAATTATAAGAGAGAAAGAAAGAAAGAAGGAGAGAGACTCGGTCACGATACGAGGAGAAGCGAGCGAAGCTTAATCGTGACCGGTGCCGCTACGAACTCGTGATTCCCTCTAAAACAATAAGCAATACCGAGAGAACGCGCGCGCCAGCCCCGTTGCACTTCTATACGATCTTGGGCAAAAGTAAGTCTCTCCCGGCGAGAGCCAGCTAGCGAGCTCCTAACCGTCGACTCCGTTGCCTTTATATATCTGTATGACGCAGGCGAAAGCACATTCTTCCCACTGTATGCATTCGGCGAGATTTAAACTTCCACGAAAGTGCACAGGGAAATCGTAAAGAATCGCGAGAAATTGTATTTCACTCTCTACGTGGAATCAAAGTTCCCTGTTACCCAATTAACATCGAGCTAGATCACTTTTTTTCCCGATTAATAAAGATCGTTTGAGATTTTGTTTTGCAATAAATCAATCGACGTCCATTTCAATAAAATCAAACGAATCGGACATATCCATTCGCGGTAAAACGACTGCCCAAGATAAATTACAGTCTTACGGAAACCGTGTAATTTTTCTTGTAATTTAATAGTTTTTTCTCGAAGTATCGCGGAAACTTTTGAAGTTGATTGAGGTACCGTCCAGTTCTTTTTTTGTGTTCACATTATCAAAGAGTTATTGCGTTTGACCGGGAGGCGCGATATTATGAGAAACGATTATGTCCATCGCGGCAATTTGTTGCGAATAAAAAATCGACGCGATCTTACGAGCGATTGCAGTTCGTATATATATAATACGTATGTATAAATATCTAGGAGAGAGAAAACATTCAAGTTCATAAATCTATGGGTCTTTTGAAATCGAGGAAGGCGCCTGGTGCCTCGCTCGGAGTTTGAAAAACTTCAACTTTATGATCCGAGCGCGGAGCAACAAGAGTAATCGAAAAACGTTATTCAAATCGTGGAATATACGCCGCTATGGAGACTCCGGATCACCGATCAATTCGACACGGGAATCGCGATACACAGGTATATATGCGTTCCATCACAACTCACGGAACACAACATCGCCCATCCTATATACCCGATCATATTATTAATTAATTAATTAGTATAAGTGCGAAAGTATGTTTGAATGTTTGTTACTCAATGACGCTACAACGAGTGAACAGATTTAAACAAAATACGGGAATAAAACATAGGCTATATTTTATTTAAAAGAAAGGAATCCTTAATTTAATTTAATTTTTATGCTAAATAAGACTTATATAAATAAAATCACGGAAGAAAAGTTAAATTTTTTTCTCCTTTAGCAAAATCGCTAAAATCCCAGAAAACAGAAATTTCCAGGACAAATTGACTCTGTGACTTTAGCTAGTTCGCTGAAACCACGGAAAAATGGAATTTTCAGGAAAAATTGACTTCGTAACTTTAGACAATTCGCTACAATCACGGAAGAAAAACTATTATTTCTTCTCTGTGACTTTAGCCGAGTTGTCTAAAGCCCACGGAGTCATCTTGTCGTGAAAATTCCTGTTTTACATTATTTTAGCTGATCGGCTAAAGTCACGGAGAAAAAAATGTAATTTCTCTTCCGTGATTTTAGCGACCTGTCTAAAATTACGGAGTCAATTTGTGCTGAAAATTACATTTTTTCCCTAATTTTAGCTAATTCGTTAAAGTCACGGAGTCGATCTGTTCTCAAAGTTCGGTTTTCCGGTAAATACACTCGCAAACTCACACACACACACAAACATATCTTCGCGATAGCAGTCCCGGTTGTACGCATGTACGGCACGCAATTGCTCTCTATACAGTCTGGATAAATGATATCCTGCGGTCGCGCGACGAATGCTCTATGACTACATGTTTTTCCTATAACAGCGGTAAAACGCACGCGGGAGAAAGTTTTTATCAATGGGCAGTACCGGGAAGTTGGTATTGCCACTGACCGAGTGAAACAACAGCATGCAACGTCATTATAGATTATCAAGATTGAGAGCAAAGAGGAAATTAGGTTGGCGTGTATGTAGTCGGAAGGCTCATAATTAATCTCGTTTCAAAATAACACGCTCTCAGCTACTGTCATAAAAAAAACCGGTAACATTTCCTTCGACAGTATTATCTTTATCATTTTCGAATTTCCTTAATGAAAAATCAAAGCGACTGTCAACGTATAATCTCTCGAACGAGAAACACTCGACGTTTGTGCCATCGGTTGAAGGGTGATTAAGTGATTACACAAGTTGGGCCTTATCAATAAGAGAGCATGCAGGAAACGTGACGATGCGATGGTGCTCTCGTCACCTGTGCGAGAGTGAGCGCGAGAGAGTGAGACAGAGACAGAAAGAGGGAGATAGTGAGGATGAGTCCCGTCGAGAAACGACCAGAGTGAAGGGAAAGACCGAGAGAAGTGGGCGGAGGTGGGGAAAGCCGCAATTCCGAGCAGCCACATGGCGATCACTGACCGACGACGCGATCGCCCTCCTCGCTGCCGCGAGCTCTCGTCTCTGCGTCGTTCTCATCTTCGTGGCTTTCGGCGCCGTCCAGAGAGAGAGAGAGTGAGAGATAGAGAAAGAGAAAGAAAGAGAGAGAAGGGACAGAGCGACGATAACTCTCCCTCTGGTCGACGAAGGCGACCGTCCATCCTTTTTGGACCTATCGATTCGAATCCCCCACTCTCTTGCTACCAACTTACCTCTCTTACTCGGGCAACGATCTGCGCTGTTGCAGGAATACTAAGGAGCTTGATTGCTCCATTTACGTGCAATGACGCAAGAGAATCAATCAAGAACCCGAGTATGCTCTCGAGAGTTCGGCTCACGAGTTGATTTATTCATCACTTATTTGTACAGTTTATGCGCAACGTGTACATACCCAGATATATCTGAATATATATACACAATATATACGTATACATAGTACACACGAGACATGGTTGGGTTGCGGTTTGTAAGGTAAATGAGGTGCCTAATTGGCCCTCTCCCTGTACATATCGCTAATTGACCAGTCTGTCAGATCATTGTCATTACTATTAGCGAGCCGTTACTATAAGCCATTTTTTTATCTCCTTCTGGTAATCCATCTGACGATTCAACGAGGATATAAACGACGCATTTATTTACGAGCCAGAGATACCTATTACTATTACTACTACTACTTCTACTCTGTCTACCGCCTGGCATCTCAGCCCGTCAGGGTCTTGTAAAGAAAAAAAAATTGTATCGTAAAGAAGACAAAGAAGAAAAAAAAGAAAGTGGAGGAGTTTCAAAAAAAAAAATTTTCGATTGGAAACGGTAAAGCAGTTTGATTTATCATCGCATTAGGAGGAAGCGGGCCGGGCCGCGCGTGAGACCAAGTACCAGAGAAAGAGAGAGACGCGAGAACCGGCGAGCGCCGACCTCTCTCCGGCCGGCCTCCGGGCACTCGGACCATCCATTTTAGACCCATCAAGTCTTCGGAGCACTGCCACAAGGAGCAGTTATCACCGCTCTGACATAACACGAATACTCAGGGAACTACCTTGATTGCCTCGGTGAGCTATGGTTACGAGTTAGAACCGTTTTTAAAAGCGTAATTTCCAGCGAAACTCGCACAGTCACCAAGTGCATTGTACCGCTCAATTAATACGTTAGTCGTGAAATAAAAATGTTAGAATGCGTCGATGAAACAAACAAAAATCGGAAATCAAATAAGTTTGTTACGAACGAAATTGCGTTGAAATGGAACGAAAGCCGTGCAGCACGATGATACGAAAAAAAAAGAATCGTTATGAGGAAGACAAATTTCCTGTTTCATTCATGTACGATGGCGAGTCTGAGATTAAAAAGAAAAAAAAGAAAAATGAAGAAAAATTTCAAACGGCACGTATTTCATACACGTTCAATATAGTAATTATGCATGCAACACGACGCGAGCGATGAAATAAGAGAGCGAAAGTCCCGGCTAAGGTGTAACGAGGTGATTAATCGGCAAGTGTTGATACGGTGTTTATGAAGTCAGCGCGGACTCATGGAACTCTTGGGCATACCGCCGCGCGCGTTCCTGAATCCCCTCTATTCTTCATCCGGGAATGAGGGATTTTTCAAACGAGCCTATCTCCCTCTCCGTTACGTGAAAATTTGCAGGAGCTGAGGTAAAGTCGGGCTCTCGCGCCGAGAGCAAAAGGGAGCGGGAAAAGGAGAGAGAAGAGGGGGAAGGACATCGGCGCGTGACCCGTTCTTCGTCACGTTCAAACACCGCGAGCACACCGCGTGCGGCAATAACGCAGATCCTTCGCTTGGATTCGAGAAGAGAAAGAGAGAGAGAGAAGAGAAGAGAGGAAGACTCGCGATGGAATGTACACGGCGGTTGAGGAGAAACGCCGCGGAGCCATCACTATTGCAGCTAAGTATATTTCTAAGACGACAACGAGACGACGTTACGTGAAAATTTTACAAGAAGAGACTGCCATTGGCTCCATTGGCATCGGGTGGCAGTGGATACCCACTGCGTGCCGTGACGTATATACTCGTTTACATTTATCGACATATTTCCATATTTTAATTTTATTTTTTTTAATTTTCCCAACGACGGAATTAGCGCTGGCCGGTTCGACTCGCAAAGAGTGCATGGTAACATAGTACGAACGCCTTGTACATACCGAGGTGAGGCGATGCGCTCTTCCCGGCTCGGAGCGGTGCAGCAGCGAGGCAGTGCGTGTACGTACCCACGACCATATGTAATTATGAGTTGCTATGGTATAATCAACGGTTCATATACTCGAGGGACAGAGGAGCGCGAGAGCCCTTATCCCCGAGAAGCGGCGCGCACCCCGCGCACAACTTGCAGATAGGTACATGTATATACGTATGGATGGTGAGAAAGAAGTCCTGACATGCGATGCCTTTTTCTCCACCGATCCTTCATTATTTTCCTACGAAAAGTTGCTCTGCCTCTCGTCGTACAGTACGCTTTATGGCGATCGCCCGGTTCACTCATCGCAACGCCAACCTGCTGATTAAACGTTAAATGATTCAACGCTCTCTTTTCGCTCGGCTGATTTTACCGGATAATCCAACATTGAACGTATGATTTCTTGTTTTTTTGCAATAGTAGAAACGATACTGACATTGTATTACGTGAAGTCGGAAGAGCGAACTTTTGCGTTGGTCTACCGTATGATTAAGGCGGTGCAAACGTGAGACTTTGGCATTTGTTTTAAGTAGCGAAATAAAAAAAGGAACGTAGAAAAATCAACGTGTCGCTTTGAGAATTAATTCCATATTTCTTCTGCGGGTAAGGTAGATGGCGAGGATAGGAATTCAACGGCGGAGCCCATGGCTATAACGCTGCTCTCCCGGTAATTTATTCAGTCAGGGAGCTCTGGTATATGCACGAAAAAAATATGAAACTAATGTGAGCCTCGGACATGTGACAAGAAGTCGTGGATAAATGTTCTTTCGCAGGTGAGAGAAAACGTCGACGACTTTTAATATTTCGCTTCGAGAAGAATTCACGGTTGGTCGAAAGTACGAGAGCGAGAAAGAGAAATGAGGGAGAGCGAGAGAGAGAGAGAGAGAGAGAGAGCGAGATAAATGAAAAAGAGAACGAAAAATCGTACGAAGAAGATGCGAAATAACGCACGAGGAAGAGTCGTTATGAAGCGAGCAGTGGCCAACAGTCGTGGGTGATTTTTTACAAAACTCTTTCTCTCACCCTGCAACGTTTCTAGTGGCGAGTGAGAGAGAGAGAGAAAGAGATAGAGAGAGAGGAAGAGCCGAGTGTTCTCTGGGATCTGACAAGGGGGAGCTAAAATATTAGGTGAGCTGGAGCCCCGTGGCCTCGTGGCAACGTTATTATAATAACAATCAATGGCGAAGCGGCGAGACACTTAAAAGCGCATAATTAGCCCATGGACGCGAGGGCCTCTTTATGTAAGAGAGCACGACAAACGGATGGAGAGTGAGACAGAGAGAGCCAAAGAAAGGTTATTTTGGGACAGAAAACCCCCACGGCATATTTAGAAGGAATCGGTGGGTGAACTGTTGCGCCTCGATCTGCACGATCGGCCTAACCTGAAAACGTGAGAAGAGAGCACGACGGGGACGCGGCGCGAGCGTTCTCTGTTAAGAGGCCACTCTTGACAGGGGGTAGGCCAGCACCATGGGGGACCACTTAACGGGGTTCCCTTCGCGATACCTCGATGTAGAATCAGGCTCGCGCGTAGTAGTAAGGCTAATGCAACCCGCCTGATCGTTTCACACCCCAAGTGCGAATGCTTATTGGATTCACCCAGGGGGAATATGCTAGTCCCACTACTCTCTCTCTCTCTATCTTATTCGAAAGAATTCTGTATATATATATATATATATATATATAATATATAGAATGTCTGTATTATATACATCCATGGATGCGTATACATATAGTTATCGTGGTGAGAGAACGAAATCAACGTAACCAGTGCAGAGCGAAGCTTCTTTGCTTTTTCCAGCACCACGACCAGAGCCACTTTGCCTCGTAAATAACTGACCGATGATAAGTCATTGATAACTCTCATATCCCGCAGACGCCTACTCAAGGAGAAAGAAGGAGCGTGTTACTAGAGCGAGCACAAACCGAGTGTTAAAACTCCGACTGGAGACGCATTCTTGAGTGTGGGAGCCACGCTGGGTAACAAGAGAAAGAGAGAAAGAGATAGGTAGACTCAGTTTGCAGTAACAAACTTAGTCAGTGCTACGTGACAGAAAGACCGACGAACGGCTGTATGTGTTTCTTGATCAATCTTTTGTTAGATACCGGAGTAGTGCTGTGGGGAAGACTTATAACGAGACTAAACTATCTGTGTCCTAGCGTTAGAACTATATATATGTATAGATACGTATGTCGTAGAAATAGCTCCAAGGCGTTAGAAAGGTGATCCCGTTAACGCTCGTCGAGCACTCGAGAGCACCATTGTGAACCTCTTAAGCCCATTGTCGAGTAGACCAAGCTTGTTTGAAGAAATAATTCAAACGCGCGGTTTTTCTCTCCTCTTCTTCCTCTTCGCCTTCCTCTCGTTGTCAATGACACGATCATCTCATCCTCGGCGGTTTCGTTGTCGTCACCAACATCGTGGTCCGGTTCCTATCGAAATTCGCTCTCTCTGTCGTTGGCATAGATGGAAGCTTGTACCGGGAAGGGTACATGCTTTCAGCCAAACTCTTTGTAGCGTCGAATTCACGTGATTCACGCGACAATGGAGGTAAAACGTGAGGGTTGCTTTTCAGCGGTTAAGGTGTTCCCTCTGGCAAAACATACCAGTGGTACATACTTCGCGGATCTCGTGGATGACAAGAGAGGGGGGGGGGGGCAGAGAGAGAGAGAGAGAGAGAGAGAGAGAACGAAAGAGGGGGAGAGAAACTCTCTTTTCTCAACAAGAAGAGTATAAGATCCGAGCGGATGAAGCGGCAGCAGTCTGTTCACGGTGCAACCAAGGAGTCGTGCCATGCCAAGCCATGCGATGCGATGGGATATGCCATGCAACAGCAAAGAGCCAGAAAGCAAAGAGGGAGAGGGAAAGAACATAGTGGAGAAGGAACCAAAGGAGAAGAGCCACTGTAAGGGCCCGCAGAGTGTACCTGTCTTGTTTTTATAGGCTCGCCAAGACGGCGGGCCTCAGGTAGGGGCCTCATCCACGAGTGGGGGAAGGAAAGAAGCGAGGACGCTGAGATAAGAGAGAGGGAGAGAGAAAGAGAGAGAACTGGTACGAAGGAAGTGAAGGGGAGACGGGATCTACTGGTAGCCCAGCTTCGCTTCAACAACCTACCAGCCAGCAGTCCTCGGAGAACCGTGGCTCCTGCCGCAACGTCCACCGTTTATTTCGCTGTATTATTTCGCGCACGGTCGCGCCCGCGCGCGGTATCATCGTTCACCACTCGGTGTGTTTGGTGATTATTCTCGAAAACCGATCGAAACGATCATTTAATTGATTTTTAAGAAATTGGCAATCGGTAACAAAATCGATTCAATATCGATCAAGAGATAGACGGACGGAGATTCAAGGAACCGCGATCAACCAACCATGGGATTATCATCATTGTGGATATAAGCCGAACAAGTGGCTCTGTGCAGTGTGGCTTGCTGAAGCACCAAGGCGCGCGCAGACAGACGAGGGAGAGTGATGAGCGATGTGAGATAGCGATGATTTAGATGGGGCCCTGAGCCGGTTTCTCCTGGCGCGTACCAAACCCTCCTCAGAAATACCATAAGACCCCCGCCTCCCCTTCCACACCCCTCTCTCTATCTATCTCTCTCTCTCTCTCTCTCTCTCTCTCTCTCTTTCTCTCTCTTTCTCTCTCTCCCGCTGCCATACGGGCTGCATGGAATAATAAAGAGAGGCGCAAAGATGCGGAGCAGTCCTGCCTTCTTCGCTATACTGCTCGGAACGATATTCGGTGTTCTCGGTGCATCGTTGAGCAAAGCGCTTAGGTACAAGGCACCGGATGAGTGCAGGTGGGTCGCGACTGGCGACGCCGAGGACGATGTGTCCCTCGTGTGTCGTCTCAGGACTATTAATAGCGAATTGGAAAATACGAATTTTAGTGTAATACAGCCTCAGCACACGGTGAGACTGAGGCTCGAGTGTAGCGATGCGTTGTTCTACCAGAGCTCGCTTAGCGCCGGTAGTTTTCGGCCGCTCGTCGAGTTACGCGAGCTCGTGATAGAATACTGTAAGATCGGTAATCTATCGGACGATGCATTCAAGGGTCTGAAGGAACTGCGCAATCTGACGGTGCGAACGCACAATACCGACTGGTCGGCCATGGCACTCGACGTATCGGCACGAGCGTTTACCGAGGAGCTCAGCCAGCTCGAGAGGCTCGATCTTGGTGAAAACAACATGTGGAGCCTACCCGAGGGCTCCCTGTGCTCGCTTCACAATCTCGAGATGCTCAATCTAACGAGAAATCGTCTGCGCGAGGTCGGCAGTTTCAATTTCAATGCCGAGGCGAGATGCGCCTCGAGTCTACGAGAATTGGATCTCAGCAACAACAGTATCGAGAGTCTACCGTCAGCGGCCTTCTCCGGACTCGCCAGGCTCCACGATCTCGATCTGCGCAGCAACGCGATAGCCTTTATGGCCGATCGGGCCTTCGAGGGCCTCTCGACGCTGGCCGTACTGCGCCTCAGCGATAATCGCCTCGCGAGCCTGCCACCAGAACTCTTTAACGACGCGAGAGACATTCAGGAAGTTCATTTACGGAACAATACATTAAACGTACTGCCGCCCGGGCTTTTCAACGAGCTGAAACAGCTGCTCGTGCTCGATCTGTCGATGAACGAGCTCACGGCCGAGTGGGTCAACGCTGCTACGTTTACCGGTCTCATGCGTCTCGTCGTACTCGACTTATCCAACAATCGTATCGGACGCTTGGAACCAGCCGTGTTTCGCGATTTGTATAGTCTACAGATTCTTCGCTTGCAGGAGAATTTGATCGAGAGCCTGCCGGAGAATACGTTTTCAGCCCTGTACAATCTGCACACCCTCGTACTAAGTGATAATCAGTTGAGCGTTATCGACGCGACCACTCTCAGCGGTCTTTACGTGCTCAGCCTTCTCTCTCTGGATAATAACAGGCTGACCGGTCTTCATCCGAGCTCGTTACGAAACGCCTCGTCTCTTCAAGACCTGCATCTTAACGGTAACCGTCTAGCCAGCGTGCCGGATGCCCTCAAGGCCACGCCCCTGCTGCGGACCCTCGATCTCGGCGAAAATCTCATCTCGGAGATACCAAGTGGCACCTTCGATCACGTGTCCCAGCTGTACGGTCTGCGCCTGACCGAGAATCATATCGGCAATCTCACCAAAGGCATTTTCGAGAAGATCAAAGAGCTCAAGATACTGAATCTGTCGCGTAATCGTATACAGTACATAGAGCCCGGTGCCTTCGACGAGAATCTCAATCTTCAGGCGATACGCCTTGACGGCAATCAACTGACCGACATTGCCAATCTCTTCACCCATCTGCCGAATCTCGTGTGGCTCAATGTTAGTGACAACAGACTCAAGTGGTTCGATTATGCGATGATACCTACCGGATTGCAGTGGCTGGATATTCATTCGAACGACATTAGTGAGTTGGGTAATTATTTCGAGATCGAGACGCAGCTGCAGTTGAGCTACTTCGACGCGAGTGAAAACAAATTGACCGAGATAACGGGCAACGCGATACCGATGAGCGTCGAGATCTTGGCCCTGACGGACAATCTCATTTCGAAAGTTCAGAGTTACGCTTTCTTCAAAAAGCCCAATTTGACGCGAGTAGACTTGAAGGGCAATCGTATAAGGAATCTTGAACCTTACGCGTTACGTATAAGCGCTGTCCCGGCGGACAAGCAACTGCCCGAGTTTTATATCGGTGAAAACCAGTATCTTTGCGACTGCACGATGGAGTGGCTGCAGCGCGTCAACAAGCAGAGCCAGTCCCGTATACAGCCGAGAGTGATGGATCTCGAGAGCATCTATTGCCAGCTACTATACGACAGGGAACAGATGTACGTGCCTCTCGTCGAGGCATCGCACTCGCAGTTTCTGTGCAAATACGAGGCTCACTGTTTCGCTCTGTGTCACTGTTGCGACTTTGACGCCTGTGACTGCGAGATGACCTGTCCTACGAATTGCACCTGCTATCACGACCAATCATGGTCGGCTAACGTGGTCGATTGCTCGGCGGGCGGTCACATCAACAAGCTGCCCGATCAAATTCCAATGGACGCGACTCGTCTGTATCTCGATGGTAACGATTTGAAGATCGTCTCGAGTCACGCTTTCATCGGACGCAAAAAGCTAAAAGTCCTGTTTCTCAATGGTTCAAATATCGAAATCGTGCAGAATCGTTCCTTCAACGGGCTACGCGATCTCGAGGATCTTCATCTACAGGACAACAGAATTCGCGAATTACGGGGTCACGAGTTCGAGGGTCTGGACAATCTGAGAAGTCTCTATCTTCACAACAACGAAATCGCGAGCGTTGCCAACAGCACGTTCAGTCCGTTGCGCTCGTTGCGAGTTCTTCGACTTCAGGGCAATCACCTGACGACCTTAGCGGTATGGTCGCTCCCAACCGCCATCGACGTTAGCCTCGCGCGTAATCCCTGGTCGTGCGAGTGTGATTATCTTCAAATTTATCGCGAGTGGATCCACGCTTCCGCGAGTCGGGTCAGCGATCTGTCGCAGGTACGATGCGTTCTCAACGTAACCGAACTGGATGCTTTCGGCGACGAGGTGTATCGCGACGATGAATTCGGTTTCTCGATAACGGCAACAAATTCACCGGACGCCGATAATGCGAGTTTGGCAACGAGCTGCACGGGTTTAGCGAGCATCGACAACGGCATACAAGGAAATTTGACAAAGACGATTATCGAGCGGCAGGCACTCCAAGATTATCTGCCATTGCTCGTCGCGACACTCGCCGCTTTTCTAATCGTCGTGCTACTGTGCATGCTCGCCTTCATCTTTCGTCAAGAGTTTCGCGTGTGGTTTCATTCGCGTTTCGGCGTACGTATCTTTTATCGAAACACCGACACGGATCGCGACGATCGGGACAAACTTTTCGACGCTTTTGTCAGTTACAGTTCCAAGGACGAGGCTTTCGTCGCGGAAGAACTCGCCCCCGTACTCGAGATGGGCAATCCGTCTTACAAACTGTGCCTGCACTATCGTGACTTTCCCGTTGGTAGTTTCATCGCCGACACGATAGTGCAGGCTGTCGAATCATCGAGAAGAACGATAATGGTACTTTCCGAGAATTTTATCAAGTCCGAATGGTGTCGTTTTGATTTTAAATCGGCGCATCATCAGGTACTCCGCGACCGAAGACGTCGGCTTATTTTGGTGCTTGTCGGTGACGTGCCACAGAGGGATCTCGATCCCGACATAAGACTTTATCTAAAGACAAACACGTATTTGCAATGGGGCGATAAGCTATTCTGGGAAAAGCTGAGATTCGCATTGCCCGATGTGCCGAATAATCAGCGAACGAGCCAGCAGAGGAGACAACCACCACCAGTCCGACGGCAACACAACAATCAAACTTCCACGAGCTCGCGTACAGTGGCTGTTCATATTTAATACATAAAGAAAACTCTACGAAGAACGATTCTTTTTTTTTTCTCGTTTTGATTTATCGACCACGCTTTTCGAGGCTTTCTGCAATATCGACGTCGTGTCCGACACGCTCAAAGGACCATGCGTTAATCGTATATTTGTGCGTGTTCGTGCGTCTCTGTGAGTAAGTGTCTTTATGTCTGTATTCGATATGAATCTTTGCAAGGTGCAATACGTTATTTGTCGAGTGTAAATAGTCCAGGAAGAGGGTGTGTTACTCGCGAAACACGGATAAAGTGAACGCACGTTTAAACTTTTAAGAAAATAGAGAAGAGAAAGAAAGGTGAAACGGAACATGAATGTGCACAGCACTCTAAAGTCTGTAAATATATATACGAAGGCGTCGCGAGGAGATAGCGAGAAGAGCGTTCATCTTGAGGTGCATTTTCATTCAAGCTTCGTGAACGAAGAAATGTGCCAATAAGTGAAATTATAAATATATATATTTTTTAATTCATTGTAAATTCGCGTGGTTAGTTGAATAGATAGACTAAATGAATGTAAATATTCGTGAAAAAAAATTTCTTTAATCCTCTATTATTCTGCACTAATAAGAGTGAAATACGCGTCTATCGCAAATAAAAAGTGCATAATTCATCATTTTTCGTGAATGAATTTTATGGATTTGTCGACACGTCGTGCGACATATGCGAGCAACGAATATAGGGAAAGACTATGACGTATGATAATACGCGCGTGGTTAAACTATTCATGGTACAATACACACCGCAAACTGTCAATCAATTTTCGTGTACATCCGCTAAAATATTTTCTAAAAAAAAAAAAAATGTATCGAGGACAACGTCAAAAATGAAAAGTTGTTTTTCGCAAAGCGAGGAAAACACCAAAATTATCTCCGATTTGTAGACCTATTCGCGAGAAGGCGTACTTATGTATTTAGAGAAAAGAAGAAGAACAAAATAAAAGAACAATTTCACGACATTTGCGTGTATGTAGCTTCAAACGAGCGCACGTGCTCGTAGTGATATCACTTCCTAATATTTTTATGTCATCGTACTCGATTTTTTTTTCTTTTCTTTTACCGCACTTCGAGATAAAACGGAAATATATTAAAAAAAAAATTTACCTGATGTGTTTTTTGCGAGAGCGTAGACGTTCTCGAAGACAGAAAGAAAAAGAGAGTGAGAGAGAGAGAGAGAGAGAGACATTCATAAAAATGTCGGGCCGTGAGAAAACGCGAAACTAAACCTTTGTAAAGTAGCGTATATTTCTTATTTATTTCGCTATTAATGATTGGGTAATTTGCACGGAGAGAGCGGAACAGGGAGGCCCGATATTCGCGAGAATGTTATCGCGAAGATGGCGACGGTTGAAAAGCAATTAATTTCTTTCGAATTTTTTGTTATTTTTATAATTTCGCCCGCCATCTTGTACCTTTACGCCGATAGCATTGTTACGTGCATAGCCCTGTGTCTGAATTGATTATTAAAATATGACTTACGACTGACGAATAAAATTCTCTGTTTCTATGTTTTCAAATAATGACTTATTCATTTCAAGAACCTTATCCCTATTCTTTTCCTCGTTGCAATCGGCGTTTTTTGTTTCTAATTTCTTTGCTCGTTCCAATAAATCGATGATTTTCGTTCCAGTCAAATCGATTTTATTCGAACACGAATAATCTCCTCTCTAAAGAAGTCTATTTAAATCAAACGGTCCAATTTTGTCGGAGTACCGGTAAACGGTAAAGGAAAGTCCTTTTGTCCCATCATCATTGCACGTGCGCTGCGCGTATATGTACTGGTATATCTATAGCTCGAGATATATACGGGATTGTGAGAGGTACCTGCGTTCGAGACGCCCCGTGGTCATCGAACAGTAGATCGATTATTTAGCTGTGTATTCTAGAAGTGTTTGGTATAATAGAGCTGTGTAGGAGCAGCGATGGAAGCTCGACGAGGCATCGCGCGAAGCATCAACTTGGTCGATTCAATTTTCAAACGTCACCTCCGGGCATTGAACCACCGCGGCATTATTATGATACCTGACAAAATGTGTCTCGCAACTATGTCGGGTTTTACGATTTCTTTTATGCAGCGATCGATGATCTGGCAATCAATTCCGGCGGTCGGCCAAAGGCTATTTCCACATCGGTGCGCTCGGTTATCGACGATTAGAAACCGGTTTCTTATCGTTTTGTCGAAAAAATAAATAAGAAAAAAAAACATTAATTCCTAAGAAAATTACGCCTTCGGTCGTCAACGGATAATTTACTGCAGAATGCATTCGCATTATAAAAAGCCTGGTCGTTTTTTTGACAAAAATACGCGACCTGTCCGAATAGCTTTTGCCTGCTGGCAAACACCCTTCTAATTAAATAAATCTATTTTTCACGACTCGTTTCTACGAATCCGATAATTAAAGCCGAAAAAATTAGGGCACGTTTCGTTAAAACGAAAAAGAAAGGTAGGAAAAAAACAAAACGGAGCAAGGGAGAGAACTTTGCGTTAACTCGAAGAATGATTATGAAATGTCTCGGTTCAATTTTGTCGGCTCGTTCGGTCTGTCTTATAGCCCTACGGTGAGCGTTGTACGCCATTATACGTCCATCCGTTGGTCGGCGTTGGCAGAGACGGCCCGAGTCGTTGGCACGCGGTGGCTAAGCGACTGGAAGAATGCCGTCCCACCGTCCGCGCTGAATGCCAGCGGAGAGCTCCGGTCCGTAAGTTGCTGGCTGCTGCAGCAGAACTCGCGTTACACCAACCTGCCTTCCCGTCACCAGAATGAGAGAGTAAGAGAGAGAGGGTGAGAGTAAGAAGAAAAGAGGGACGATGATTCCCCGATAGCTTATACGCTATAACGGTTTTCTATTTGCGCTATTTACGATTCCACTTACGCCATTCTATAAGTCGTCATTATTAAGGTCCCTCTGGCGTATATGAAAGTATATGTCAAACTTGGTTGCGACTGTCGTCCCGTGCCCGTTACCACCCTCCCTTCGACTCCGAGTCAACATTTGCGACAACACAGCGAGACGGAGAACGCTCTGTATTAACCGCGAGTTCGAGCGACACGCGGGGGACTTGATTTGCACGACAAAACTTTATTACGTATCGCCTCACCACGGAACAATTGATTTCCCAGAGTAGCGTATACAACATTCATACATATACAAAACAATACATTCAGCCCGATCGCCTCACCGTTCATATTTTAACATCGATTGATCCTTTATCCCTGGTGAAACGATAACGATACACGATCTACCGAACCACGATTCGACGAAGGAGCAAGACCCTCGAAATTTATTCGCGGATCGTGCCAAATTTCACCTCCCTTCTGCCCGGATATTGACGATCATAGCCCGTATGCAAATTGGTCGATTATGGGGGTAAAATCGAATCAATAGACGAACAAATAATCTCGAGACTTAACGTTTAGCGCGAAGATAGACACTTTCTCGTTATGTCAGGGACCGAGTCTGATAGATGCGATATATCTCGAATCGTGAAGTAATACGTACACATAGTTTCGAAGCTAGGAGGTATATTCCGGTGTGCGAGAACGTAGCGCATAGCGTACTTAACGGAGCGTGTAGCGGAGCTATTGTAATCGTATGGCATAAGGAATGACCTCCACTCTAAATATCACTCTCATTCAACTACCGGTTGGATAGTAACGCGCGGCGGAATAGTCCAGGACGAGAGGGCGGGTATAGAGAGGGCCAGGATAGGGGGATATCAGTCGGTAGTAGTAGGTATGCTCACTAGACCACAGACACGTCAACGTCTGATTTAACGTCTCTTTGTACGGGACATTAATCTTGGAGTCTCTCTCTCGCGCGCTCCGAGGGCCCCAGGAACTTTAACGAAGTCGCACCCGGGCTCGCCGCGACCTACAACAGCGTAAAGATCTCGAGCGAGATATATACGCACGTATATGTATATATATACACATATGCATACGTATACGTAGATACATCTGGTATTCGAGACGAGTGTCAAAATCTAGATATCCTTGTTCGTCGGAGCAATTATTTGTTATTTATTAGCTCGATTCTTTATGCGTATACCCTGTCGCGATTCGTTATACGTTTTTATGATACCCGAGGGGGCATTTCTCTTGATAAAAGATTTGGGTAATCCTTTGTATATTGTACGGTACACGTCGAGAGTTTGAGAGGGACGAGAGAGGGTAAGAGAGAAAGAGAAAGAGACGGAGGTAAGAGTGAAGAACTCGCGAAAGGAGAGAAAAAATTGCGCGGGAGGGGGGTAAGAGAGGAAAGAAAGAGTCTTCCGGGTGCGTATACCGTTAGTGCAGCACGATGCTGTGGGCATTGGATGATGCTCACCGGGAAAGAAAGAGCGAGAGAGGATATACAGTGACCATGTTTCTTAAAGCACCTCATTCGTTTTTTTCCTCTCGCCTCCTCCCTCAACAGAGGAAGAGAGACGAGACCGAGGAACGACGCGGACAAACTTCACTGCGGGCGAACCTCTTTTGCAATCAAGCGAGGATGAAACGGACAGCGCACACATTCGGGGTACATAATACGCTATGGCGACCTTTGAGATGTCATCCGTGACGTACAAGTGGAGTGAAGTCGCGCCATGTAAGGCCGGTGGGCGGAACGCGTGTGGGTTGTGTTGCGTTGCAATTTCTTTCACTCTCTCTCTCTCTCTCTCGCTCTCTTTCTCTGTCTCCCGCACAGTTCGCTGAACAATAGCAAGGATTTGTTGCACACAGAGACAACGACTCGCGCCTGTGCGTGTATGCGCGCAAGAAAGATAGTCGAGTGACAAGATCCGCACCCCATATATACATGTAAAGGGCATTCCATGCCGGTTCAATTTAAAACATTGACATTAGTGTCTTTCGATCACAAGAATACAAAAACATTGTTTTATATTCGATATAAAAAAAAAAACGCGAAGATCGAATCTGATTTGCGTTAGTGAAAAAAGATCAATGGTACGAAAAGGTTTTGACGTAACGTAGTACAGCGGGATGATCGCTGAAAATTTCTAACTAAGTATTAGAAAATAATGTTTTCCAATGGAATTCCCAGGAACAAGAAAATTTAAGGAATTATTACGACGAAAACTGTATTGTCTCGAGTAAACATAGAACGCCCGATATGTACATTTCGACGGCCTCGTCGTCACTGCACTGGTGTGAAAAGAGTTCAGACGAGAGAGCCTCGTGGCTTTTCTCTCCGAGCACAATCAACGATCGCTACATACGCCACGCTACGTATCTACACACACATATCTACACATATGTATATATTTCTCGTCGTTAAATCAAAGATTATCCACACTGCAGCACGAGCTGCAACGGAACTTGGTGGTGTAACAAGTTTCACACGAGATCACGGGATGTAATCCTTACTGGAATACATACATATATATTCAACAAATTGCGTTTCCTCCAACAAATGGAAAATAAAAATTCAAGAAAAAAAAGAAATCAACAATCGAAAGAATAGAACAACATGCGAATGAATAATAAATATGATCATGCGGATTCATCGCGATAAAGGACACCTCGCGTATACGCACAAAATTGGCACTGCGATCGTCCATCATCGAAACATCAAATAACGTATCGCCGACAAATGCAAAACGTAATACGTGTTTTTCTCTCGTGCACCCGTCTGACGAACAATAATTTGACCGATCACGTACGTACGAGGCAATATCGAGACTCGCGAAAGGGAAACTCGATTATTGCGAGACAGAGTTACTAGAAAAGAAAGAAAAAAAACAGTATTATTAAGAAAAAGAGGGAGGGAAGGAGATCCACGTGCGGATACGTAGCAGGTAAATAGACAGACGGTGGAATGACATTGGTCACGGGGAGAAAATTATATCGATGAGTGCGTGTGCGAGGCAATCGAAGATCGAGAACCTTTCAAATCGTAGCCTTGCACCGTAGCGTATCTTTCTCTCTCATTATATATCCCCTTACGTTGCGGCTCTCATTATCCTACACGACATCCTATTCCTGATATCGAACGACAGGAATCGATTACCTCGCATAACTATATACCTTCTATATCTACACACACACACAAGTCTCTCTCTCTCTCTCTCTCTCTCTCTCTCTCTCTCTCTCTCTCTCTCTCTCTCTCTCTCTCTGTCTCTATATATATAGCAGCCATTGCTACCCTCATTTCTTCGATGATGCATCTTTGACTCGCATTAAAGCTCGCATAATTCATTCGGATGGAAAAGTTGTCAACATAGCTGGTGGTCAAGTGAAGCGAAACACGCATACCAAATAAACCATGTCTATATATCCGTATACATATACGAGTATATAGCTATAGTACAGTAAATCTTGAGATGAGCTTGGCTACGAAAGGTTGCAGGTATAATTTCCACTTGTATTTGGACTGCCGGTCACTCGAAGCTTGTATACATATCTCATTAAATCATACGAAAGGGTATGATTTAACGAGGGCGGCGAAGGGCAAGTTACGAGAGAGGGAGAGGGAATCATCGAGGGAATTCCACAAGGGGCTAGGAACGTGTACTCCCATACTATTTGCGCACGAAGGGACGTATCCGATTTGTACGAGACGGCGACGACGTACGAAGAGGGATGCGAAGGGGATCATTGAGCTGTGGTGGCCAACGGCCTAAGTATTGAGATGTTGACCTGATAGCGAGAACCACTCACGGGATTTACGATATCACGACTTGAAAACGCTATCCGCCAATTTGTGATAATAGCCCTCGTTGGGAAGGCCGGAGAGAGAGGGAGAGAGAAAGGGGGGAGGGGGCGATGGTCAAGGAGGATGAGGACGATGCGGCCATCACGTAAAGGAGGATCGGAAGAGAAACGAAGAGAACGATGGGGAGGAAAGGAGAGAAAGATTCGATACGAGCTAGCTACGATGGTGGCACACGGAGCAACGAGAGAATGGCGCTCCGGCGTGTCCGTTCGAAAGAGTCGGAACGCCGAGCTGAAACGAGACGGCCTCGCGCATCGAGGGTTCTCAGCAGAGTTACAGTAAATACAGATATTGGCCTGGAGAAATATCTCTCGCTCGTCAATCCTCTTCCACAATTTCATCTTCTCGCATTTGCGACATGGAGCAACGAACGCTTATTGTAAATTTGAATAATATTGATTCGGTGTAATTAACGTTACGCCGTAAAATCTCTAAAGTAATTACGTAAAAAAACCATTTGTTCACCACCTAACGTTAGTTTTATTCAAATATGTTTTCTTATGGAAGCAAAAAATCGTTAATCCGTAACGTACGCGGGACGAAGCCGTACGTGACGAAAGTATACGAAGCACGGCGTGAAGTTTCAAGTATCGAGAAACAAAAAAAAAAGAACGATGCGGAGAATCTCGTGCTTAAGATCGATTTAAATCGTCGGATTCCGGTCGCGCATCGTAAATACGCCCGGTGAAGAAATCTCCGAGAGTAGATAATCGATGCGTAAACTGAGACTTCCTGAAGAGGCTCGACCGAGAACTACGCACTAATAACAATGTTCGGATTTCCCTACGAGAGAATAAAATACATAGCGACCGTGAAAGAGATCAAATATATCCATGGCAAACAACGGTGAATCGGATGATCGATAAGAAAAGACGAGAAAAAAGGGCCGCACGGTTGGGAGAGGATTTCTCGAGATACTTGACAAAAGAGGATGCGGATATCGTGGTACGGATTGGTGGAGATCGATGATCGATCGAAGCGATGTGCATGGTAAATAGCAGATACCCCACCCAATTGCCTTTCTCCATTATGTATACGCGGAAAATCTCTCTCCTCTCTTTCTATCCGTAATCGTGCGGTAGGTAAACTGAGATTTCCTGGAGGGCGCTATGGCTAAGTCATAGAGCATATGGTCTCTAATGATAGCCCGAAGCCTCGAAACCGTTGTCCATATCAACTTCTCTTGATGCGGCGTACGCGCGCAAAGGCATCAGAAATAAGACGGTGAATATTTCAGTTGCGACGGGTTGTGTCCGGGCCCTTTACTGCTACCGACAGAGGCGAGTTGAGATCCGGCCATTCTAACTGGAACTTTACTACTTTATTCTATGCGCGTCATGCTATATTTATGTATATATGTGTATATCTATATATTGGTACTAGAACCGAAAGAAAAGGTGGTCAGCATAGCAAAGAAAAGACAGCTCCATCGTTACAGATCGAAAAAAAGAGTGAGAGAGAGAGAGAGAGAGAGTGGAGATAACAGTATAAAAAATCTGGCGTGATCGGACACCATAACCGAGAGCTATTTAAAATCATTATCCGTCCCGCGCGCCGATCTCGAAATCGACCAATTCCTGCTCGTGCAACGCGTCATAAAAAACGAAGGAGTGAAAGACGGCGATAGAGTGAAAAAAACGCACTACGGCTCTATAAGATTGGTTGGTAATCCGAGATTTCCTGGAGAGGTGGGGATGAGACTCTTGACGACACGTGCGGTGTCGTAATCCCCCCTTGAACACGAGAAACCCCTCTTAGCTATATGTTACAATGTAGACGGATACGGGAAGAAAAAGAAGATGAGACCAGAGTGTCACATGAGTTGTAAGTCGTCGCTTTCTTTCTCTCTCTCTCACACTCTCTCATCTCTCGTTCGGCTTAAATTCACAGTATACTTCATTAGAGGGGAAAAGCTGCTTTTCTTTTCAAATGACGAATGCCATAGGACCCATGAGACACGCTCTTATCCATGTTCAACCCGAGACTTCATCACGAAGATTTAAAGAAATTTAAACGACGAGCTATGATTCATACGAACCTTTTTCCAGATTTTCTAAACCGTAAGTCAAAGCGATGAATAAAAACTGTCTCTTTTCTCGATTAAAAAGTGATAAAATATCAATCGTACATATTTGAAATAAATGTCTTTGAAATAAAAATAAATTTGTTCGCGTTGGCCAAACAGTAATCCTCTAGCTTTTCTAACGGATCAACAACCAGCCTGATATTTTGGATCCAACTATCAAAATTATCAGAATTTAATTAAATATTTTCTTCACCGAAGATGCGAACGTAGAATAACGTTGTAGCATCTCGGGAGCATCGGACCGTTGAACTTGTGCTCCCGTTTGTAAATGTGTCTCTTCTCGTTTCACGGCTTCATCGTGGCGATTGTCCGTTGTCCAGTGGGGCCCCCCGATTCGGTATTCACCGCGGCGGGGTTCTCTCGCGCATTGTCTCGCGAAACACATGCATATTTTGCACGTGCTGCGCGCGCACACACCCCCTACCTACACCCTCTACACCCTCGGTCCGTTCGTGCGGTCACTCCAGGTTGGACGAGAGTGTGCTCTTTGCGCGTTTATAGTAGGGCCCGTGTATGCACGCCAAGAGCTCGCCAGAGGGAAGAGCGTCGAAGCAAGGGAAACGAAGAGAGGAGGAGGGCTCTCCCGCGAGCCACGTCGTGTGATCGCCGCGGGTTGCCGAAGATATGGACCTTTGTGTTTAAGTCTCACTACAATGCCACTTTGCATAACCCAGAAGGGTGGGAGGGGGGCAACGGGCATGGCTTTGCCTCAACAGTACCAAATCAACATAAGCATTTTCTTGCGACAGCGCTATACTCTCCAATCCCCGAACTCACTCGGCTCTCACTCGCGCGCCCGCGCGCGTGGAGCCGGTATCGAGGGATCCATGTCCGATTCTCCACTCTTTATCAGCGACGATCAGTCCGAGAGTAAAGTACACACCCTCTCGCATGTGCCTGAATTTTTTCAACGATTGAATCACTAAAACTTCATCCCACGCTCCACTCGAAGCCCACCTGTGAATCGTATTTTTGTTTCGCACATTTACGAAAGAAAAGTAAACAACAATTTAAACGAATATCGATTTCTTATTTTTGTTCCTACCTGTTCTACCGACCTACACAAAATTTCCAAATATTCAATGGTCCGTGTGTTATTCACAATTTTTCAAAAGTCACCGTGGGGTAACGCGTTAGGAGACTAGTAGCGAAATCTCGAAAAGTACAAAATTGAAAGAAAAAAATACGTTCGAAACATAGAAAAAAAAAGATCTCGCGTGAATTCGTACGTATACCAGGTAGGTATAATGCCGATTGGCTCGGGTGATTCTGTTGAGCAATGCGAGAGAGTCGGGAGTAACATCTGCCGTAGAGAAATCGTGGTGGAAACAGCTGCGGAGGATTGGAACGCGAGAGGCGAACGAGCCAGGGAGCATGTAGTCCGGGCTGAGCGCACATACGTATACCGGGGTGGAAACACGAACGATAAACCAGGTCGCGAGAAGCATATCCGTACGTACACGTGATACACGTACAACCAGGGTTGTACACTTACACCAGCTCCGTTCGACCCTTTCCCAAAACAAACCCGACGTTACGAATGTTTCCGTATGATGTAGGACGAAACAAATATCATCCCCTTTCTTAATCGAACCAATTACAATGTACGAGACAAAATATCATGTCTAGAACAAAAATGAAATAACCCCTCGATATATATGTGTATATCGAGAAATAATCTTTAACGACGTGAATGAACAAAAATAGAATTCCACCCCATCGGTGAGATACGCGATCTTTGCTGCGAAATAGCGATCATTCCGTCGAAGCTGCGGCACGACAACGACGACGACGACGACGACAACAACGACGACGGCGACGAGATATGGTAACACAGACACGTAATCCCTCGGTAAGATCGCACACGGCACACAATCATGTATACGAACGTACGGAGAGGAAGAGAGAGAGAGAGAGAAAGAGGGAGTTCAGGAGTCTCTCGCAGTCTGCATAAGTAGATTAGTGAGTTCTATTAAAGCGAGTTTCGTAACGCGATACGTGGTGTACTCGCCGATCGTTTCATGCTGATATCGAGAGAGTTGTATTGTACAGTAAGAGAGTATGGGTCGTATGGATGTGTTGGATATGTCCTTAGAGCCAAAGGCATCGCGTTCTCGCGTTGGCCACGAAGCGAAGAAACGATCGAGAGAGCCACATTGGATATAGCACACATAATGCAAACTGCACTCTCTCGCTCTCCCTCTCTCTATCTAAGTTGAGCTCTCATACACGAGTCTCTCTGGTTATATCGTCTACAGAGGCCGAGAGGGAGAGTAGAGATTCGAGTGAACAATTCATAAAGCACGCTACCGGGCATGGAAGCTTGTGAAACTGTTATGTAGCGTGGCGTGCTACCGATCGTCACGGCTTTCACAGAGTTTGCGGTGTCTCTTCGTCATTAACGAAGTCGAGCTATATGGGATAGATGAAAGTATTTCTCCTCTCTCCATCCCTTCTGTCCCGCTTGAGGGGGATAAAGAGGCAAAGTGTTGTGCGGAGGACAGAGAGAAAGCACGTAGAGCACATTCGACGCTTGGGAGTTGCCTGTATTCAACAACCACCATCAGCAATGAGAAGAGGAGCATAGAGAGAGAGAGGGCGATACTGGTGTCTCTCGCGTGTGCCAGAGAGGGCGCCCGGTGTATGGCGTGCACGTGAGATCATAACCCTGTAAGGAGAGGTGGGCCCCCAATGGGAACCGCGAGAGGAGACGACGAGCTCGAGATATAGGTATGGAACGCGCGTGCGCGTACACATGCACACACACACACACACACACATACCAAAGAGCAAGTCCGCGAGATACTCGGTCTGAATTAAATAGTTCCGCTAAGGGGGATCTATAAGCGAGTTTCGACCTCTCCCTCTCTCGCACTCTCTTTCTCTCTCACTCTATCGAACTATGTACAGAGAGAACGGGACACGATATGGAGGAAGATAGCATGCATATATATATATATAGAAATATTTTGCGGGAATAAAACCAGAGGGAGCTCTCGTCGCGGCACGCGGGAACTTTGCGAGTCAATATGGTTGATATATTGATGAATTCATAGAGTTCGTGTACGGTGGAACGCGCTCGCGAGCCACGTCCCTTTTGCTTCTGCTCTCCTCTCGGTACTCCGGGCACGCCGGTATATCGCTTTCTCCGTTTCAGCAACCTCTCTTCGACGAGTGTTTCTCTCGGGTACTTGCTCGCTACCGAAGACTGAGCCAGAGAGAGAGAGAGAGCGAGAGACAGACAGACAGAGAGGGAGAGAGAGAGAGAGAGAGGGGGAGAGAGAGAGAGAGAGATGGATAGCTATACGTGTATATTATCGTACATAGGTACATGCGGGGGTGGAAGTACGGGCGAAGGGGGAGGGGGGATAGGAATGGGGATATACGTGCAAACCTTTATGGGGCTGGAGCGCAAAAGCCAGCAGCACGCGGACTCTGCGATATGTCGCCACCTACCTCGAGCAGTATATTTTGGAACAATGCAGCAGCAGCAGCAGCAACAGCAGCAGGAGCCTACCTCCTATCCACCGCGCCGCCTACTCCCTGATGCTGGTGTGCCGCAATGCTCCAGGCTTCTCGCTGTTACTCTGTCTGCATGTATGTGTGCGTGCGTGTGTATGTGTGTGTATGCGTGTGTGGGTGTATGCACTCTCGTGAAAATTCGTGCTGCCGATCGAAGAGATACAACGATCCGAAGAGAAAGAGAGAAACAATATAGAGAGTTTGAGAGAAGAGTGCATAACCGGGGGCACGCAGCCCCCTCCCCCCTCCTCATTCTCCTCGTCACCCCTCATGCCCCTTGTTCAACTTTACTGCAACTCTCGTTCACCAAGGCTCATATACTTGTTCCCGATGGAAAACGGGCGATTCTTGGGGAACATGGGTCCAGTATCCGCCGACTCTTTCACTTATTCGCTACAGTCACTGCGGAATCCTATCGTATCTCATAATACACGAAATATGGCGATTTCAACAAGCTGTGTCGTGCGTAGGGATACATTTTTTGCTTTATACGAAAAGGCGAAGAAATATCTGTTCGAATTTGTCTCAGAACTCTATTACGTTTATTAGATGTTCTAACGATTTTGTCATAATGTAAGAATAATTTATTGAAAAAATGAGACTCCGTAAGGGTTTGAGAATAAAAAATCGTGTTTCGAATTTCTAGTTAAAGAATGCGGTACGAGGAGAGTATAATTTCGCTGAGTTCAGGCAATATGGCATGCAATGAGGTTGGTTGCATTCTCAGATCTTTTTGACCGTGCCAAACTGTGCTCGTTGAGACACACACACACACACACACACACACACACTCAGTGTGTGTATGTGAATGTGTGTGTATGAAAGAGAGGAAAAGAAAGAGAGGAAGAGTCGAATGCAGAGGGAGAAAAAGGAGTCGAAACGAGCCGGGGGTCGAGAGAGCTCTTTCGTTCCTTTCCCGAGAACGCGAGAGCACGCACGCTCTCTCGTCAGCCACGCGCTCGCACACTCGGGGCATCTTCTCCCTCGTCTTCTCTTCCCCGACCTCATACCCCGCGAAGACGATCATCCCCCTTCCCCCCTTCTTATCCCCCGTAGTCCGTACGTGACCCTCGAACAACCCGGGCCTATAACGTCTTCGAAAACGAGGCAGAGAGAGAGAGAGAGAGAGAGAGAGAGAAAGAGCGAGAGAGCGGAGGTATAGAGAACGAACCCAACAACGGCGCCGATCCGATCGCCTCTTTTCTTTCATACGTGTTGTTGCGTTGTTTTTTTCTCCCTTTGCCCCTTTTCGTTCGTTCCTTTTTTTATTTCATCAAGAGCATCGACGCGCTCGATGCAACTGGCTCGTTATGCCGATGCAACGGTTGAGTAGAAAGGGAGGAGGGACACTTTTCGGGTGCACCTCTCGCCCTTCATCTCCTCTACACCTCACGATCTTTTTTTTTTCTTTCTTTCATCCTACATTCTCTATGTTCCGTATCTCAATTAAGTCGGGCGAAAGAGCCATGTACACGCAGTCATCACTCTTGTATATGCCGAATGTAAAAAGTAAAACGATAAAAAACTTAACGACAGCGGATCGCGAGGAACAAGATGGGAACGAAGGATTGACCATGCAACCGACAATTGACGGTAACGATCCTCGTTAATTCTCAAGAACACTTTTGAGGTCCGCGAGAGGTCGAGGAAAAAAACAATGGATCTCGAGGCCGTAAGGGAAAGTGCATATATACCAATTTAACACTTCGTTCTTCCGCAAAAACGAATTCTGCCAAAATCTTGACGAATAAATTGTCAGGCGTTTTTGTTTATCTAGCAAATCGTAATTTCCATCGTTAGTCAAATTCCGTCATAGTTGATCATCGTCTATAAACGCATCGCGGAGTGTTTATTCGTCAAAGGCAAACATTGGAATGCATGTTGAATTTGCAATATCCGACAGCGCGTGTTTGACAGAACGATTCATACTGACAGGGTGGATAAGGGAGGGAGAGAGTGGAGGGGGTGGAATTTCGAGACGAGAATAATTTTGCTATTTCATCGTTGCCGATTGATTACATAGCGCGGTCACGCGCGCTTGTTAGCCACGAGGGGGGTTGGTGGCGTATAAGTTATATACATACACATATATATATATATGTATAATACACATAGACACACGGGAGATGTTGCATGTGCCGGTGCCGAGCCTCCCGCACAGGTTTTGCCTCGCTAAGAACACGTGAGGTAAAGAGAGAAAGAATCCCTCTCTCTCTCTCTCTCTCCCTCTCTGCAGGCGCAAACGAAACAAGCCCGTGCACACCGATCGGATCGCACACAACCGTTCTCTCAACTTGCATGTTATCCTTTCCGGCGATGTGCCAGGCGAGCCATACTCCTCTCTCAAGCTCATTCTCTCTTCACTTCTCTCTCACTCCCGTTTCATCCTTCTCTCACACTCGCTCGATCCAATATATCGTCCTTTTCAATCCTCCGTCACATATACCTTCACTACTGCAGAAATGGCGCGGCTACATGGACGACGGAGGGACCAAACGACGCGCGCGACACGCATTATCGATCCTAAGTTATTATATTTTATCGGCATTTATTATTATTACTCTGGCATTGGGTGGCGCAATACGGGTTTTTCATACCAGGAAGCGTCAAACGTAATCGGAGCATAGGCATACCGGTATTAATCGAATAAGCGATGAGATTCCTGTACGACGAGAAATAATCGCATACGCATGGTCTATGAAATAATGTGGTTATCATCGGGGATGTAAGTGCATAACTGTAAGTGCACGACGTCCGTGAGGGCTCAAAGGACGGGTTGGTGATAGATAGAGACGACGAGGACGACGACACACCCAGACTCAATCAGGAGGACATAATCGCGTTCCGCTTGATGCAACCCGAGAAAAACGGCGTTTAATAAACTTCGATCCGGTTTGAATCGAGATCTCCTATCAAATTTCTGATGACGGGAACGATTGTCGATTAGTCAAATATGCAACTTGAACGTTTCCGTTTGAATTTGTTAACGTCGAGAGTGGAGCAGTCGTACAACCGAAGAATGTCGAGCGCTATAGAGAGCGAGTGTAACAGCATCGGGAAGCAACGGACCGAGAGAGGACATCGAACGCGGCCAACGAACGTGTTCGCCCGAGAGCGAAACCAGGCCGCCGACGATTGGATCACCATGTGCGAAACAAGTTTTTTACATTTTTGTTTTCTTTTCGTTGTGCTTTTTTTTCGTTGCTTTTTCATTTATTTTACATTCGAGCCACCATCAACGTAAGGCCGTTACGTGGGTGCGATGATGGGAATATCGCACTTTCGACGAGGGTCAACACCACACGCTACGGGTAGGTATACTAAAACGCGACGATAGTGCGAGAGCGTGAAAACGAGATTGCTTGGCAACAGAACCAATATTACATCGATGTAGCGAACTGATTTTAAACAAAACCGAAAAATCTTACGCCTCGAACAATAATTATTATCCTAGATGAATAAACAAATTTTCTCGTACCGTTTTTTCGTCGATTCGAATTCAAATTTTGTAATAGAAATCACATCGATCTCCTATCTTGAGTGAGATAGATAAAGAACAAATGGTTTATCAAACGGAATAGACGATATTTACGATCGAAGAAACTGAAATTGATCAAGTGTACGTATGTGTTTCGTTTCTTTTTCGTAACGAAAATTATGGGAGCCTCGGTTGGATGAGAGAAATACCTCGCGCACATCGCGAGAGTTGTACACTCGCGAGTTTGCGAAGACTTTCCGTCTCTCTCTCTCTCTCTGCATCTTCCTCTCTCCTGTTCGCTTCGCTTCTCGCCGGGGCCCTTGCTTGACTGGGCCTCTTCTCTTGACCCTAGTTGGACCCCGCGGCACTCACTAGTTGCCACGCGCATCCACACATACACACACGCACACAGACACGAATAAACGCACACATACGTATAGTCAATCTACGAGCTGCTAGCACAGACTCTCGAGCGTACTGCATAAAACGCGTGTTGCCTCTCTCCCCCTCGCCCTCCTTCTCGTTTTCTCTCCTTCTCTCGCTCGTCTACTCAAGCGAACGAGAGCGAACGTTCTCTCGTGCTATGTGTGTGCGCGCGCGCGCGCGGCCCGAACAAGCGCGCACCGATTAGATCACGATATACTTTGATGTTCTTTTGCAAACACATCACAGTGAAAAAAGGACAGAGATTTAAGTGCAACCGCTATATATATATACATACATACACATGCACACATTTACATTTTCGACGATAAATTTTTATCACAGATAATCTCTACAACACCTATGTACCCAAACCACGAGATCCTACCTAGTTCTATTATTGCCATTTCGAGATTCCTGAGCTTACCTTTTTTTATACGTATCTGTTTTTTTCTTCAGCAAAGTACAGAATGGAAATGATTCTTTCGCCACTCGATCGTGTGCGAAAAATAAAGAGCCGAGGAAACGTGACTTCGAAACGCCCGATCGACTGCATACAATTGACAATGAGCTCTCGCACGGCTTGGGAGGAGTTTTTTTTTCTTTTAAACGCGACGGTACAAAAATCCAACATACAGCTGGTATAACATTGTCTCCGAGACGAAGAGACGCGAACGTGTTGCATTTACGCTCGAGTGCTCGCTCGCACGTGAAGAGGATGATAAATTTTGAATTTGTATAATTCACAGAGGTGAGCGGAGATACGGTTTTAATCACGCGCATTCCTTGACCCGATTGACTCATGATGAAAAAATGTTTTATCTTACGACAAATGAGCGATGTAAAAAAAAGAAACGTGGAGAATTGTACGATACGAGGTAAATTAAAGTTGATGTAAAATGATTAAGGGACATTAGTAATGATAATTCAAGTTTAAATAAATTTAAATAAATTTTCAAAATTGTATCATTCGCATAATTGCGAGTACAATGATGATGTTACGATTAACATAAAGAAGCATTGAATGTTAAAATCGTAAAGTTTCGCATTAAGTACGACGAGATTGACGGGAGATTACTCAAGTGCAAATATTCTGGATTATATACGGGGTGTTTACATACCGCGATTTACCATTACTTTATAAACAATATACTCGTAACATTGTTTCATTAGGATTGGATTTGAGCACGGCAGTCTCTCTCTCCGTCTCTTCCTTCTCATCTCGCGTCCTCCGCCACCACCCCGAAGCGAAGAGTTCGGTAAGCGCACACGTAGCATGCGAATATCTCTCGGTAGGCATTTGTATGTACCTACACTTTCCGAGAACTCGAAATGCAAAGTTGTTTTTTTGACGTTTTTTGTTATAAAAAAAAAAGGCAAGCTTAACGAATCCCGCGGGATCCCGGGCGAGAGCGAAGAAAGGGTAGGAGGAAAAGAGAGGGAGGGAGTGAAGTACGGGGTTGGGGAAGAAGGGCTACTCACAGGTGAGCCAAGAGCTCTTCGCGGATTCACGAGCAGCCGGCCGGTCGGTCGGTCGGTCGGTTAGCCGCGGCCAAAGAAAGGGATGAGGGAGGGCAGAGAGGCAGAGAGGTCGAAGGCAGACCGCGCAGACAAGCGCGCGAGAAGGAGAGGCGAACGGGTGAGGAGGCAGTCGAGCAGCAACCGAGCGCAAGGAAGGGAAACCCACAGAGAGAAGACAGCGTATCCGGTATTTGAGCTGGAGGTATTGCGTGCGAGTTAACAAGCTAACGACGGCGTGCGAGCGCGATTTTCTTTCGTATCAAACTCAATCTCCTTCTCACCCTTTCTCCCACCACACGGGCCAACAGCGGGAGACCCGCTGATGTTGATGCGCCGCTGCCTTGGCCTGCCAGCCTGCCAACTCTTTCTCTCCCCCACCCCGTCCCTTCTCTCCTTCCTCCCCCTTCTCCCATATACCGATCGCACCCACCGACCCGCCACATACTCGTGTTTTACTTTTCGAAGGTTTTAATGCGCAGGGCTACCACCTTTTTCAATCGCGCCCTTGGACGCTATCGGTCGGGTAAGACAGGTGCCGCCCCGACAGGGCTAGAAACTACTTCGGGCAGGTTTTTGACGAGCGCGCAAGTTCACTTTTGCCCCGAGTCACTGCTACGGTGGCATTGTGATCGCTACAAGAAGATGGCGCGAGTGACATTCGTCGTAGTCCCGACGCTCGCCTTTACGACGCTAGCTAGTTTCGCTGTAAACGGAATACAGTAGTTCGCACGGTGCTCGAGATTCTTAGTACGAGAAAGAACGAGCGTGGAAAGACTCGGTTCGTCATAGACACGGTCGATTTACTCCCAGTTTACATCGGATCTGCATATAGGTTGCATCTAAAAAGTTGCACGTACACATCGGTGGTCGAAGGGAAAAAGGTTCGTAAATTCCGAGCCCGTCGTCGATTACGCGCTAGGGTCAAAAATACTTGACATTGGCTGCGGTTAATAATTATCGGTAATAAGTAATTGTGAGAACCAGTTGTGAATACTACGAGCATTCCGAGAATCCCTGCCGGCAAGAATCTCCTCTTTCTCTCCCTCTCTCTCTCTTTCGCGCTGAATGAGCTGAGAATAAAATGTTCGTTTCCTGGAGACGGCAATGGATCGTTTGATGCGCGGTCTGCGAAGAGAGTTCGCTCTCTTCCCTTCTCTCTCCCATCTTCTCTATGTTCCTCTTTTTTAAACCTTCTCTCTCTCTCCCTCTCTCTCCCTGGCGGTATATCGAGACTGTTGGTCTTCTTGCCGGCTCTCCTCGAGAGAAAATTGCGACAATTGCTTCGAGAGATAATGAACTTTAGTTCACCGAGGAAACGAGCGGAACGAGACAGCGTGAAGACCTTTACCGAGATGACAAAAAAAAACACACGTGCGAAGACACATCAATCGGAGGATATGTGTCAACTTCGTACTCCCCTTATCTCCCTTCGTAGAGTTCACTCGCATCTGGTCACGAAGATTGACCTTAGCCCATTAGTGAAATAAGCACGATATTTTGTTCACACAGACAACTCTTTTCCACGAAGACACTTAAAACATTATCGCATCAGGAGAATGACAATGCGTTTTTCATACAAACATGAAGAGTCCTTATTTTAAATTGCCGCGTCTCTTCAACTTCGTTGACGAACGAAATTTTCATCGAAATTTCAATAGAACGCGGTCCTATACGAGACAAAAAAAAGAGAATAAAAGTCGCAAGGACGAGAAGAATAGGTGGTTGCCGGCCTCGTGGCTGCGAACGAGAACGAAAGAAGAGGATTCGCGTGCAGTGTGCATCGGGCTCTCGTGTGGGTTCGCAATAATTCCGTTACGAGAGAAAAAAGAGTCGAAGGGGGAGGAGGGTCGAAGGTATGGAGGATAAGTTGCACAGCGTGCGCATTGAGAACGAGTCAATCGCTGCGGTGCACACTCGCCAGAGTCCCGGACGGCGCAAAAGTCGTTGGCGAATAATTTTCAACTTACAAATACCCGCGTGCTCGGATGAACCGAGCATGACATCCGTTATGTACGCGGCGCCGTGCGGTTCGCAGTCTTTCTCTCCCTCTCACCCTCTCGCCCTCTCTCGCCCTCTCTCGCTCTCTCTCTCTCTCTCTCTCTCTCTCTCTCTCTCTCTCTCTCTCTCTCTGTCTCAGCTCGAGTCTCGCGGGTCTCAAGTGCGTGTGGGTTATGCGCCTCAAAGACACAGACATATCCAATATATAGAGATATACATATGTGTATATGTGCGTGTGTGTGTGTGTGCATATACACAACATCGAAATATACGGTGGACTCGCACAGAACCCGCGAGTATAGAGAGAGAGTGAGAAAGGGCCGAAGAAAACCAGCATGAACGCACGGTCGAGGCAAGTGAGCCGGAGAGAAGAAGAAGAAGACGAAGAAGAAAAAGAAGAAGCAGCAGCAGCAACTGCTGAATCCTCTTCCTCTCTCCGCGCGAAGAAACGCATTTAGTTTTGCTCCCTCCTCCTCACCAGGGCTCGCGAATCTCATGCGATATGTATCGCTTTTATGAGTAATTGTCGAGTGGCGAAGAGAGTGTTCGCAATATGAATGGGTTTCCGTTCGGTTCGCAAATGTAACCATACATCACCCCTCCCCTTAATTATACAAATGAAATGTGTATTATACGAATGTCAACAAATTCGGTGTGTATTACCAAACTAACCTGACGGTATGATATATGAAAGTGAGATTCTTGTGGGTATAATATTCAGGGGATATGTATAATAGAGTTCGAAAGAGGAGGACGCCCTTGTCTTAAGGAGTAAGAACTGCGAGAGGCGCGAGGGTAGTTTTCACAGAAAATATCGTTAGGCGTTATTCTCAGGATTTACAATCCTGGATAACTCTCGTCCTTACATCGGATTCGTTAAAGCGACGAAGTTACGAACGCGAATGTAGGTAACTGTCGCATCAGAGAATTCTTCAATTCTCGATATAAGACACGGATACTTCTGTCATATTCTCCTCGCGTCAGATTCGCGCGTTACGAGAGATTATCGAAGTTCTGTCATTCCCTTTTTGCTCCGACTCACTCTTCTTCCCTCCATCTTTGTTTCCTTCTTCACATGACGTATCGATTATCGGCTTAGAGCTAAAATCATCCTGCGTAATACAGTAAGAGAGTCTTCCAGAGACGATACCACGTGTCAGCAGCACGAGACTAGGAAATGAAAATACGAATAAGACACACTATTTCAAACGTTTTTCTGACAATCTAATTAAATCCTCAAATAGCCTCGAAAAATCTCCGCTGGGTACAACGAACGATAATTATTTCTTCGGAAAATCGATTTCTGAGTAATTTCCTATTTTTCGATGGAAAGATATATACGTCTCCCATATATGGAATCCCCGTACGTCTCCACTCAAGCTATAAGTGTATATTAACTTCGAAACTATAGACACCGCACTTTGTCTGAACAAACTCGATACCTACTCCATATTGAGTGCATACGTACGATGGTATGTTGAATTAACGCGTCCTCACGTCTTTGGTCGAGCACTGATACGATGAATAAGTAACGATACAAATGGAAACATCGCTATAGAATAATGCCAAAGCTCTCTCGTGATACATAGACGTATTAATATATCGGGACTATGGAGCACGAGCTATGGAGCATCGTGTTATGGAAGATCTGGAACGTAGAAATTCCAACTCATCGAGACGGATATTATGTGTAGTCTCATAGTTCGCGAATGCAAACTTTTCCATCTTATACATATATTCTATATACGATTATGTATTATAACATTACTAAACTGTATATCTATATATACAGTATATGTATATTATAGACACGCTATACGCAGAGAAGCTGTTGAACGCTCCTTTCGTGGCGCGTACATGTTTCGCGAGATCCTTTGGCACTTTCATTTCAGGTACGTTCCTTCGTTGGTTCTCGCGCGCGAAAGAACAGTTCTCCCTCTCTCTTTCTCTCTATCTCTCGCGCCTCTCTCACCACCGTGTATATACTCTTACCCGTCGTTCGCTCTTACTCGAGCTGTAAGTAGGTACACCATCTCGCCGCCCCGGCTTACCGCTGTGCACACACAGCACCTTTTTATAATGTAATCCTCCGCATGAGGGAGGGAAGGGGAGAGAAAGAGGGACCTGTGAGAGAGCTCTGAGAGAACCCGAGGAACCCAAGAGGCGTACTCGAACCTCTTCTCTGCCAGAAGAACGTGTGGATACAATATATGTATATATATATATATTGCTGTATATATCACATCGCTCTATAGTACATGCGAATTTATATATATATACATATAGCGCGTGCCCATCGGGCGGCAACGACATGCGGATGCACACGTGAAATTGCGAGTGAATACATAATTCGATCGCCGAGATGGACTCAAGGGGTTATAACCATCGCTATATCAGACCCGTTCGAACGTGCCACGATCCAATTGCGCAAAATATCTATCTCACTCTCGTTCTCCTGTACATACATAAACGTACAACATGTATGCACTTGTGTATGTGTAGATATAGGACTGTGTGTACATGCACGATACAGAAAATATATATATACATGTACGTTTCTCCTAGCCGCTACTGTGTACAAACCTTTTTTTTTGTTTCGTGTGTTACCAACGAATGTCAATTATTAATGTCGTGACGTTGGGCTATAAGAGAAAATATAAATGTCGAAACCTTCCCTCGCGAGTTATGCAGCGTGCATGCATACTTGTGTATATATGTATATATATGTATTATGCCGTGTCGTCGAAGTATCTTTGCGGAATGTGTCGCCCTTTCTCACCCGTATCGCATAATCAGTTCGGCATACATACGGTCGTTCATATAGTTTATAATAATCGATTCGTCGACGCTGTTTTGTCATCACCTGGGTTCTCTCTTCTCGTAATAACAGAAAGGGGACTTATGTTAGAGACAGGCGAGAAAAGGCAAAATACTTTCATCACGTGTTTATATAGTTATATAGGTATAAATCGAGCCGGGTATTAGAATAAAACGAGACTGTGAAAAGCTGTGGGGTTCATAAGTTATCGGTCACGGCGATGGCAGGCAATTTTTTTTTCGTGTGTATGTATCATACTTGTATTATATATATACAGGCAGTATATATGTGTATATATATGTATATATACAGGCTCTCCTGAGATAACCTTTCGAGCCGACAATTATTGGTAATATCGAAGCCCGCGGGACTCTCGAACCCTGTGGTGCTCGCTCCTCTCTTCGACAGCTCTCTCTCTCTCTCTCTCTCGTTCCCTCTCTCTTTTCCTGCCAAGAGAGCCGTGGCGAACTCACGATCGACTCCTATACACGAGAAGGCCTTATTCCTTCCACCACTCTTCGCTCATACACAGAGCCGGGAGAAAACCACGGAGCAACACGATTCTCTCCTCATAAATTACCGGTGTGCCCTCCACCCCGTTGTTTACAATAGTCCCACAAGTAATTCGATGAATTTCTAATGCAAATAAAATCGTAAAATGGTAATGGCGTTACGCAAGGTTGAACGTTCGGAGCGAGGGACCGAGCGGGAGAGAGAAATTCGAAATAGCTTCCCTCGAAGCGGGACGTCTCGGACGGCTTAATAAGCTAACCCACGAAACGTCACACAGCATCTTTCACCGTCTGCCTGCGCAACTTCACCCACCCCTCCAACATCTCCCCCTCTCTCTTTCGCTCTTCACTCCCGCAGAGAGCTCACTAAATTACGATCGTTATTTCGCCAATTAACCGTTCACAAATTCACGCGAATAGTAAAAAAATCCTCGAGACAGCGGCCGAAACACACGATATCAACCGTGTCAGCTAAATTATTCCGCGTACACGCGTACACGCGACTAAAATATTAAAACGAGGTATCAAAACTTTTTCATAAAACAAAAACAAGAAACAAAAATGAAAAAATAATACGTATAAATCTACGCGTCCCGCGTGATTTCTAAACGACTCGATGATTCCCTGCGATATAACCCGTAAAAACTCCCGGACGAATATTTTATCGTCGTTTATTCAAACGTGTTCATTCCTTCGAACGATCGTAAAAAAAATAAATAAACGGGAATTAGGAAATCAATGGTGGCTTCTCGCAGTTACGGAAAGAGATACGATTTTGTCGCTCGTGTGTCTATATCTCGGAGGGAAAAAGCGAGAAACGTAGAAGCTAAAGAAAGAAAAAGAACCTGTGATTTTTCTCTTTCATCGAATATTCATGCGGGAATGCGCGCTTGACGAAGCGACAACTCTCGCCAGAAACCACAGGGATGATGCATTGAAATCTATGGTATGCATATTTTACGAATGCAATGCATCTACGCTTGTCATGTTCCAAGTTACAGACAGTTTTCGGCCGGAAATCTTCGAGGGACATAGCTATATATATATATACATATGTCTATATTTGCTGCGCCGATCGGGAGAAGGATGAAGAAAAAAAAGGGACGAGAGATGGAGCGAGTCGAATTGACGTGGGTATAACCGTTGGCGCTGAATGCATATATATATATACATATATATATGTGCACGCGTTACGAGAGAGGGCAAAGGGTGATGTTGAATTATCGGAAGAAAATATGCTGGGCGCGAAGAATCATCTGAACATCTCCGCGATGCATATCGACGTTCATATAAATATATATATATAAGTCCGGAGAGAACTTATAGTTCTCAGGGCGAGGAGAAATACCGCTAGATAAAATCATCGTGGAACGTACAAAACGGAATATACTGCGGATCAGACGAGTTTTCATCCCAACTGTTTCTTCTGGTGGGCCCGTCGCCGCCATGCGCGCGAGCTGAATATCGCGAAGAAATCCGATCGTGACGGGACAGTAAAATTCACTTCGACGATACAGAAATGAGCATATATCGAGTTCACGGTGTCTAACAGTTGTTGATGCCACTGGCCCGTTGTAAAACCCATCAGCATGGAAAAGAATACGTTTAATTGAATCAGATAAAATTTTGCTTGTAATTCTAGACTCGTGTTGTGCACGTATGGAACGAGCGGGGGGAGAGGGAGACGCTCTCTCGTGTAGAATTGTGGTGCAGGGCGGTGGAACAAATTTAAGTAATGTAAGAACGACCCAAGGCCAGAGTTATGCGCACTACGAATATTTAATACCCATGTTCCCATGTGTAAAAATTCATAAGAGGACAAAGAAAATTCAGCTGCTCCTCAAGGGTTACCTGTCTCCGGTACGGTTTTTTGTTCACATGAATTTGATAATCTCTAGGGCTTCGGGATTCGTAGCTAGGCTGCTGTGAATGATTAAGATTCGCCTCCCTCACCGAATCGAACTCTATAATAGACAGCATCCACCCGTGGGAGACGTGGAGAGAGAGACCTTCGGATGTAACGTTCCATGGAAATAAACGTTGGGCGATTTCACAGCTATCGCGAATACCTCGCATGATACGAAACAAGGGTCGATTATCGACAACGCACCGAGATTGTGATGGCATCCAAAAGTGATCCAAAATAGTTGTTACAATTTTGATACACACAACGGCGGAGGTTGTTGATCGGAGAGTTTCCAGTGTACCAGAATTTGAACATCGGTTTCAGAGTGAATGTGATACGCTTTCGGTACCAGTGGAAACTTGGTATAAACAAAGACCAGATGGAAATGGTAGATTGAACGCATCGCCAAGTAAGGAATCGTTGCATAGTTGGAAATTTACCATCGTACGTGCTAAAGCCACAAGTACCACGAATGCGTCGCATGATGCGAAACAAGAATCGACTATCGAGAACACACCGAAATTTGGATCGTAACCAAAAGTGATCCAAAATAATCGTTACAATTTTGATAACCAACTATCGGAGAGTTTCCAGTGTACCAGAATTTGAACACCGGTTTCAGAATGATTGCGATACGCTTTCGGTACCAGTGGAAACTTGGTATAAGCAAAGACCAGGAGGAAATGGTAGATTAAACGCATCGTCAAGTAAAGAATCGCTGCATAGCTGGACGTTTACAGTAGTACGTACTACAATCACAAGTACCGACGAGATGGACATCAAGAGAGTGTAGTTCGAGAGGCATTTAAACGTTCGTTGACGATGACAGCGTTACAACCCCCTCCCCCTCCCCCTCCCTCGCTCTCTACCTGTACAATACATATACGAGACCGAGAGCCGAACATCCTTTTGCAGTTTTTATGTTACAAGCGCCATGAGTGGACCTTCGCAACAGTGAGAAAGTTTCGCCCGTTAACGTAAGTCCTTCCCGTAATGTGTGTGTCGCTTTGAGAGTAAGATAGAAAGAGAAGAGAACAGAGTAAGAGAGTGAGAGAAAAAAGTTAGTCTCGCCCAGTAGCCAGGAGAGACCAGTGCAGACATACACACATACACACACAATGTACATACGATAATCGTTGCTTATTCCCATTCGGTAGTGAGGAAATTCACGCCGTTACGAACGTTGAATCAGCTCAGAGTCAGAGATAACGAGTAACCCATAAAGCCTTACTACCTCGTTTGCAATACCACCGCGATGGCAAAAGAGAAAGAGAGTGGCATACACACACACACATACACACATACACACAAATACGCATACGTATGTACATATATAAGAGTCCTAACCGTCTCGATGATTCACGCCCGACTCCACTATTATCCGCGGTAGAATCGTCCCGAGACACATTATCGCGATATCCGAGATATTCATTTCCACAAGCCGTTCTTAATACGCGGAGATTATATCGGATTTCATTGAGACATCTTCGTAATATACCTTCATATTTACACTTTGGCGTTGCAACGATAGCCGCAGGTGCGACTCGAAACACGCGCTATACCCGCGGGTGGTTTCACCCTTCGCCTCGAAAGGGCGGATTAATTTTACGCAAAATCCATTTCTTTTTTTACTCGATCAGCATGGAAAATCTTATCGATCTATCCCTCGGTAACACGATGCTCAAGCAAACGTGACTATGAATTTCGAGGTTGAGCCAAGATCGATAGAGCGGAAAACATTACGAGCGTAATTAGAAGAGGATCTGTACTTGGATAGTTCCTTTTCGAAACACGCGTGTGTATTGGCAATGCGCACGGTTGAATGCAATGCATACGCTGCTCTCGAGCCAATATCCATCGATCTTGGCAATAAGGAAATACCGGTGGGTTATCCCCTGTCTCTCGATCGAACCGAGGCTTTTTCTTGGCATCCATTACCTTGCCACGAATGTAGCAACAGCAGCGGCGGAATAATAGTGGTAGTTTCGCGATCGGCACCCCTGTCGGCGTTGAATATTCATTCGATTCGTGTATAGAGATCGACGGGCGTTATTGATATCCGTGTACATGAGAAATTTACTCGTTCTTTATATATATATACATCTAATACTCGATATTACCGCGCAATACGCATCGAATCTCGCCAATCGTATCTTACTCATCGGTTAAAGGTTGTACGGTACACCCGAAATGCCCTTTTCAACGTAATATTTAATATCGACGTTGCACAAATTTCACTCGATTATTCCACGAACCAACGGGGGACGAAATGAAGAGAGTAAAATAAAAACGAAACTTAAAGAAAATTATTAAATGATAATGAGAGAACGTTTTGTTCCATTGTAATCGAAGTATCAAGCTGTGCAACGTATATATGTATACGCTAATTTGCATATACGGATACAGCGAATCGAGAGTCAGAACAAATATTCGTACAGTTCCAAGTATAATAAATTGAAGAAAAAGAAGAAAAAAAAATGAGCGAAGGAAAGAAAAAGGAAAATATAATTCCCTCTCGCGATCCTTACCGTATGCCGTTTCAATTGATTAATGTTCAATGGTAATTTCATGTACGGCACGTTCGACCTTATTATGATCACATGTAGATATATATATATAAGCAAGCTGAATCGCGATCGACGCGAAAAACCGATGAGACGTTCGGGTTCGTGTCGCAACGCAGCGCGCACTGCATATTGCTATTGCAGGATATTTCTATTGTAAAGCTCCCCCGGCGAGAAACAGATTTATACACGTATACATATAAATGATGAGGAAAAATTCTGCGAGGGAATTTTGACATTGGAGTTGTACTTTTTATTGTTCATTTCGTACGAATGGTTGTTGCGCGAGAAGCTCATGCGGAATTTCAAATAATGCACAGAAATTAATATTTTAGTAGAAATATTCATAGGAGGGAGGGGGGGGGGGCTCGGGAAATGCGCGATCGGGCGGTGCGCGAAAAAATCGATGCTACCGCGAACCGATAGATTTTTCTGCCAAATACTTTTTGTCTGTCCCGCTCATCGCTCTCAACGATATCCCGAGAGGCACGAAACGTGGAACCAAATAACCAGAAACCAGTGGGCTTTCGCATTATCCAGTTTGAAATCGTTGGGTGCTTCTCTCGAGCTCTTGCTACAGATACAAAAATAAAATGAATAAAAATAAACGCGACTACACTAACGCAAATTCCAGCAACGTTGGTACGAAAAAGTGTAGAAAGAAATAAAACAAAAAATATAAATAAAAAGACAAAATTGTACCGGTTTGATCGAATCAGTAATGCAATATATTTTCATTCGTGTACGAGATATAGGTCGAACGGGAAATACGGTGGAATTGGAAAAGCGTCTATAATGCGAACGAACGTTGTTCGGAAAAGCTGCACGAAACAATTACTTTGGGCATTTTGCGATGTTTGCGCGAAATGCAATGATTCGCTTTGTGCCAATTAATTTTCATTATCGTATCAAACGAAGAACAATGATATTACTTTATTAACATAATATTAATTGAGGAAACGGACTATCCTTTTGACTAAATGAAATGGATTGGTATCGAAATTATGTGGATTTCGTTTGTTTAAATTCCGGCAGTATTGAAATGAAATTGATTTATTTTTTCGGAAATAACGAATTTGTTCGACGAATGAAAATCTCTGTCGTTAGACAAGAACAGAATTTACGTCATGAAATATAAACGTAGCTGATAGCCGAACGGAGAAACTAGTTTCAAATATAATTAACAATTTTCATCGAGTAATCACGGAAAGTGGGTCAAAGGCCATCGAAAGGAATCCTCAATGGGGCAAAAGCGTTCTTGCGAAAGACACGGAACTAGGATCGATCGGATCGTGGCATCTAGAAAGACAGACTGACGGACGTTAGAATATGCACAGAGCTGCAGAAACACACACACGTAAATACCGACAAACATACACAAAGCAAAAGGCACAGAGACAACGAGCAAGTACAGTGAATAATTATATAGAGAATGATGGGGATCTCGGGAATGGAGAACAAGTCGGAACAATGAAAGTCGATTCTCCCGGTCGTCATCACCCACGCTATAAACGCCGTTGGGCAAATCTGCGGGACCGAATGACTGAACGGCCTGAATACATTAAGCACAAAGATCGAGACGGAATATCGCGCGAAGAATAAAGACGAAAGAGAGTTTATACCATGGGCGACGTTATACACGAGCACGAGAGACGATCCGATGGCCAAAAGTGCACACAGCGAAAAAGCGGATCGAACATCGACATAGCGATTGGAGTCTTTCGGTCGGTAGTAATCCACGGTTGGAACGAGAAATTACATGGTAATGTTACCTGTGGGAGAGACGCGGAGGAGGCGGATGGGGGCAATATAGGTCTCCGAAACGATCTATCGGGCGTTCCTCGATTGTGCGCGCAGCCTAGGCTATGTTTGCTGGAAGGAATCGAGCCAAAAGACAATACGGAGGATTTCAACCATCGCGTACTCGGGTATTTAATAGAGCGTCGAGCAGGGCTGTCCTACCATAGTAGTTATGCCATGCGGAGAAACGGAGAATGAGACGGTGTGAGGGAGAACGAGACAGAGAGAGAAAGTGAGAGGGAGAAGATGAAAGGGGGTGAGAGCGTGGTGCAAGAGCCAGAGTGCAATTCGTGGTATTCGATATCGAGATAATCTCTCTCTTTCCCGTGGTTCTGTGAGCTGGGAGTAGCAGCAAGGATCACCAACGGGACAAAACAACGTATTCCTATAACATACATCGAGGACAACACATGCGCAAACTCGCACACGTACATGTGTGCTCTCTATCGCACTCGGGCTTTCCTTTTCGCGAGAGAGATTCAACGTGGTCTCCCATCGAGACGTACCTACACCTACTCCCTGTGTACTATACCGAAGCAGCAGCAGCAGAGGGCTCAGAGTCCTCGCGTGGACGCAGGACTAACGCGATGCTGTTGCACCTCGCAGATCGAGCAGCGAGACTAAACTTCTTGTAGTATTACGAGTATGTGTTAGGCCGCGCGCCAGACTTCGATATAACACACGACAAAAGCACGTAGAGTCAAAGGGTGACAGAGAAAGAGAGAGTGAAAGAAAGGAAAGAGACTCTCTCCTCCGTGCGATAGCTAACTCACGCTCGTGCTTAAAATTCCCTCGGGACGAAAACGAAATCACGAACTTGCGCTCCCGAGAGAACGCGTGGATATTCATATTCCATACGTAATGCATCCCGGACTCTCCGTGTTGTCCCGCATCTTGATTCGCGACCGCAAGTTTTCTCCTCTGCATCCTCGCTGATCCCACTATCCACTCGCATATACGAGATTTACCTCAGGAACAAAACTCGACCAACGTTCGAACTCGGATACGACATCTCTCTCGCTTTCTCTCCAGGAGTCAGGGACATCTTTCGATCGGAGGAATATTTGTCGTATGTTTTTACGCGCGCATCTTCTTCTCCGCGAATATTTGCAAATTTATCCGATGGCTCATCGCGTACGTATAACGTACGTACTCTTCGGTGGAATTGTTTATACGGTATATTAGCGTTAAATTAATTCGCTGGTGCGATAAATCGCGAGTCGAGTTTTAAGATGATTTTTATGTAGCTCGATTGTAGCAATTATTTAGGTATTAAATACTTCGAATTAAATATCGAGATCGATGCGTACACGTATGTGCATATATTTGTATAGTTAATTCCTTCGGAATTCAGTCGGGTGTGATGCACGTTCATGAAATTCGACATGAAAACCGTTGGCATAAAGGAGAACGACAAAGAGAGAGAGAGAGAGACAGAGAGAGAGAGAGAGAGAGAGAGAGAGAAAGAGAGAGAGAGAGAGAGAGAGAGAGAGAGAGAGAGAGAGAGAGAGAGAGAGAGAGAGAGAGAGAGAGAGAGGGAGAGGGAGAGAGGGAGAGAGAGAGAGAGAGAGAGATTGATTGATTGATTGATAGAGTTTTATTATACCGTAGCATTGCTATAGGGTAACATTACAGAATAAAGCACAATGTAAAAGTTAATACTAAGACTAAGAATAATACAAAAATAAAGATAGACTAAACTAAAGATAGAATGTTGATGTGAAACATAGCAATCATAAGTAAGACTAAACATAAGGGTAAAAATAGAAATAAAAGTAAAAATAAAAATGAAAATAACAGTGAAAACAAAAATGAAAATAAACTAAAAATAAACTAAAAATAGCATAAACAGAACCAAAGATGGAGAATTTCCATGGCGGTGCTTAGCGGCAGAAGCACAGATAAAAAATAAAACATAAACGAGAAACTAACATGAAGAAAAGTAGATAGCAAATAAATGAGAATCTATGACCTTAACTCGAGAAGAACGTAACAACCAAAGAGAGAGAGAGAGAGAGAGAGAGAGAGAGAGAGAGAGAGAGAGAGGGAGAGAGAGAGAGAGAGAGAGAGAGAGAGAGAGAGAGAGAGAGAGAGAAAGAGAGGAAAAGAGAGCAGGGGAGGGGATAAGGGATAGAAGAGCCAGCTCCCTCCTCGTTAATCTGATTAATCAGGCTTGATTGCCTCGAAGCAGTCTGATTCTCGACGAGAGATTACGAATTCGCGAGCGAGAAAGAGAACGTTCTCTCCGCTCACGTAAACAGTTCGCGGATATATTGCGAGAACACGCCAAATGCAACTTAAGGTTAAGTTCGCAACGAACACACACACACACCCACACACACATACACATCGATCGTATCGTGTCGAGTGCGAGGGAGAGTAGGAGAAAGACAGTGGAATGTGAAAATCGCGTTGGTAAGAAAGAGAGAACGAGAGAAAGAAAGAGCGAGATACACGCGTACGTTTGGTCTTAAAGTCGCGTATGTCTATAGCTATATAACATAGGGATATGAACACGTACGGTGTGCGAAGGATACATCGAAGCGCCAAGATTCCCTAATAGAGGGTTAACGGGTATTAACCCAAACAGCCGTGGCGGTAATTCCGCAATAGCGGCTCATCATCAATCTGATTAATCACGCTGATTGCTCGATACTCCGCGTACCAAGCGGCATCTCGAAGATTACGGTTTCCCGCGCGAGCCCTCTCGATGCGGCCTTATATATATAGGTATATATATAAATGTGTGTGTGTGTGTGTGTGTGCGTTGGTGTACGTTTGTGTCGATATACGTATGCACGAACGTACACACGTTGTACAGGATATCCACTTGTTGGCAAACCGAATCGGCTTCGGGACTAGACAGAGAGCGTGTACCTGCCTTCGAGAATATCTCGTGGTAAACCGGCAGAAGCACGTATCTACCACGTATAAGTGCAGCACACGCGGGTGTACACTCGTATATAGAGACACACGACATGGTCCAACGTATGGTATAATCCGTGGACGTTTCGCGGTCGTAATGCTAACGGGTGTGTCAACGACCAGCTTGCTCAACAATACATCATATACGTTGGGAGGGGGGAAGAGGGAAGGTTTGCATATGTGGATTTAGAGCTTGCCTCTCTCTCTCTCTCTTCTCTCTCTGGATTGCAACGAGAATCATGCTGGCACTGCACATGTCTCGAGCTTGCAAACGGTCTCTCAATGTCATTGCAAAAAGAGTGGGAGGGAGGAGGGAGGGTTAAGTCTTACGGAAATCGTGCGTTTATCCGGCGATAAGAGAACTCGTATTTGCATTAGCGTTGATTCTCTAGGCCTGCGCAGTAGCTGTTAGTTGTGGATGCGCGACAATTTACTTGAAACGAATTGTTTACTAAAATCGCTTGTTTTAATGTAAATTCGGAATCGTTGTAATAATAATTGTAGGGTTAAGATAGACATTGCTTAAGCAAAAGAGCAATAACGCGTACCAAAGAGGAATTTTCACGAGGATGACAGCAAGCCCGTTCGTTTCATTGTAGCGAGCGAAGGTAAAAAAAAAATCGTTCGATCGAAAGCGAGGAGAAAACTCTGAGCCGGATTACTCAAGGGATGATCTAGGCAAGGGAATACGTGATAAATAAGAAGTAAGTGCTCCCTCGCTTTCTTCTCGCCATCTTTTTACTTTCCAATCGCAACGATAAGATGCATATACGCAGGACGAAGTAACGTGTAGAGCTGTAAAATGTATTTTACGACATTGATATAAAAGTTGGTTTGCTTCCCCATATCTCGCACTTTACTTCGCCCGTCTACTTCCGGTTCGGACGAAATTCGAAAAAAAACGTTTATTATACCGCGCTACGTTTATTTTTCCTCGTTATCGATAAGACGGCGTACGTCCTCGCCCTTTTGTCACGATCGAGTTTTTCCTTTCATTTATCTCGATCCCTCTGTTCGTACATCGAAGCCTCGTATACTCGTTTACTCCTTGGCTCTTCCACGAGAGATCGGTCCCTCGTTTTACCGGTCAACGCGAAGTACGTTGTTGGCCGACCGGCCGTTACGGAACCGTGCGCGCGCGAGTAACGTCCCTTAAACCTGTTCGTCCGGAGATGGACGTGCGGCAAAGAAATTCTTTCCGTATACGCACACGCGCGGCGACCGCTGGGCAGCGGCGGCGTTGCGATGATGTATTCGGTGCCACTTGCGCGTCTCGTGGAATCCCAGCGAGTCCCAACGTCTCTGATCGCGCGCCGATAAACTCTTATTCGGTTGGAAATAAAAATACATAGCGAGCTCGCGTATCGCTCCTTCCCTTCATTCGCCTCTGTCTGTCTATCTGTCTCTCTCTTTTCCTCTCTCACTCCCTCTCGGTTCATTCTTCACTCGATCTGACTAAGCACAAGTCCCTTACTTCTCTTACCCCGTTCTCTCGTTGGGACACAACAGTTACGAATGGGGTCGGTATACGGGGAAGAGACTGACGCCTCTTGCTATATCAAAAGCGCAAAGTGAAGGAATCCGCGAGAGACTCGAGGAATCGTCTTTCTCAACGCCGCGTACCATTTTTAACCCGTTCAACTCTTCTCAACGCTGGCCGACGATCCAAGAACTCCAAACTTTCTCCACCCCGCGAATATATCGGCTCGCATACCGAAACACCTCGGGACAAATTCGCGATCGTTCTCGCGTTCGCGCACCACCAAAGAATTCTGCAAGCTACAATAAGCGTTTCGCGATTGATTGAAATATTCACGCCTCTTTCGAGGGACAATTATACTTTTGTATTTCTTAGTCTCGATTTATTAGGCACGTCATCGAAGAAATGGAAACCTAGCCTTTAAACACGATGAGATAACGAGATTAGGACGTGATAAAATTTATCCGCGAATTATTCGCACGTTGAGCACTGGTTGCACTTCAAAGGTGCTGGAAATAACGCTAGAAATTGTCTACTAGAATTTCCAACGATTTTCTACCATCACACCATTCTCGTGGATCTTAGCGTCTATTGAACTCACCATGGAATGGTACAGAAAGATAAAAAGAAAGAGAGAGAGAGAGAGAGTAGTGAGTATAAACCGTCAGAAACATCGAGAGTCTAACATGATTGGTTAAACCGTCAGTTCGATAACGATCTACCGAACGAGACGAACAAAACTGCCATAAAACGGAGTCTTCGACAGCACATAGTTCCAGACCCATCGTCTCTCTTTCTTTCTCTCCCTCTCTCTCTCTCTCTCTTTCTCTTTCGAGCTCGAGCTTGCGCTTTCGAGTTTCCACCGCCTGCAATTACTCCGAAGTTATATTCCGCGCAATTGCGCGGAGTATAATTATCCTCGACGAGGTATACAAGTAGGGAGGTACTTGTATTTGGTCATAAAACGGCCAACTTGTTACACGACCGATGATGAATGTTTTACGCACGATAATAATAATAACGATTAAATATAGTGACAATAATAATGATAAGCGCGTCGGTGCGGCTTCGTTAATCGGGTTAACATTTAAGCCTTTATCATCGTCATCGTGAATCAATTCATACGACTGGAAGGATTTATCGAGCTACGTATATAAACAGTAGGAGTAGCTGTATATTGCCACAATCTGTAAAGTGAGCAAAGAGAGCACGCGGTATAGACACGGTATTAAATAGCCTGTCGGCTATATACGCCGTGCGCAGTTATGATATGCCACCGCGAAGTTTTCCCGCTGTCTGTATGAGTTTATATACGTGTTTACGTATGTGTGTGTTGGTATCGAAGTGTGCGTTTAGCATTGTCGAACAAAGCCCGATATCTCCCGAGGATAAAACCGGAATGTGCGTTTCCAATCGAGCCGCGGATCGCGCCGAAGAGCTTCCACCGCGAGAAGAGTGTGGGCTCGCGAGCTCACGGCGCCTGAACCGTTACTCAGGTGCCGTTTCCGGAACTTGATTCCACCGAGTTGTGTACGTTATATATTCGTTTATACGTGTACATAGCTATATGTACGTGTACGTGTGTTCGCGAAGGAGCGAGAGAGAACCAAGGGCGAGCGGGATGTATCGCGATGCTCGTTGAGCTTGCTCGTATACACACACGTATACATGTGCATGCACATGCGACTGTATGTGTTACCCGAGCACGTCTGCACTATAGGGAATCTCTTCGTTGCAAACGATGCACGTCGTGCAAAAGCATCCGCGACCTTTAATGTCATGAGGGCTAATGCAAAGCACCGGGAGAGGCTAACCATCGTTCAACGACAGGTGTGGCTTGATAGTAAACCTAGCAATTATCCTATCAACGAAGTCAAGCGATAGACTAATTGGACAATTGGATAAATATCATCGAAGACACAAAATTTACGTGAAATAATCCTGCGGGCTCAAATTTATTCAAGACGGGAAAAAGTATCGTGCAGTCGAACAATTACGAGCAGTGGACGTAAAAAATAATTAAGCGTATAATTCTTCTCGCAGGTATAATTAAATGAAATAAGAATGGAATGAAATTGAAATGGGAAACAGAAAGAGCATCTCTATGCTGGTGTCCAAATAGTATTTTTGTGGCCAACTTTATATTTGATAAGGAATTGATATTAAACGAAAATCATAGGAAAATGGAAGTACGATCTTTTTTAATGCAAACATGCACACTTCTGTTAAAGTCTAAAGAACGGTTAGGTAAACTCAAGACAACATTTGGATCGAGGGTAGATTGGGAAGGCTCGTCAGACAGAGATGGAGTTGGGTTCCGCGGAGAATTCATATTTTTCGAGCTTGAAATGGAAAACAAGTTGAAGAGGGTTCTTGATGACACCAGATTCGACGAAACAATCAAATACTTCCTTGATCAATAAGTTCCCGGAATTCGTTCAGTGAACTCAAAATACAAGTTTATCCATCAAACATGGTATTGTTCCTTTCAGAATACTCCCCATCAATTGCAACGCACTTATGCCAGCGCTTGATCCAGGTCTTGCAAAATTTCTAAAACTCTATTGTCGGTATAGCCATCCGAGCCATCCTCGATTTTTCCATTACCTCCTTTCGTCTGTTAAAACGCGTTGCTCGTAGTGGTTTTTGACTCGATCAAACAGAAAGAAATCGCAGAGAATCATATCAGGTGAATTCCATAGCTGTTGGATGGTATTCGTTTCGTTCTTGGTAAAAATTTCACGGATAACGATGGCACTGTGCGACGATGAAATTCAGTTCCTTCGGAGCCAACTTTGCAGCAACACGGCGCAAACCAAGATCATTAATTACTCCGGTTAATTTGCGATTATTGGTCAACATTTCTTTTACTTTATTGGTGTTTTCGTCAGTTTTCGATATCAACGATGCCTGCCACTGCGTTTGTCATCCTCGATGAGCTCGCGACCACTTCTGAAGCGTTCATGCCACTCGTAAACGGCTGCTTTCTTTAGAGTATCACTGACGAAACAGGTTCCCAACATTTCCAAGGTTTTCACACCATTGAATCCATTTTTAACGGAAATTTGTAATACAAACTCGTTGTTGCAAATTCAACTACATTCTTACAACTGTACAAAATCGAAAACACGTGCAGAGATAGATGTAGACAAGACGATGTAAATTTGACAAATGTCAAGCTATGGCGATAACATTTGGTGGGAGTGTCAATGATAGATCCGGTAACCTTACCAAAAAATAAAACTCTAATCAGCTAATTCAGAGTATCACCGGATGGTAAAACCGGGAACTTTTTAATCAAGGTAGTATATTCGAAATTTACTCATAATTAAAAAAATTGTTTTAATAATTTGATAAAACTACTGCAGTCGAGAGCTTTTTTAAAATTCTTTATAATTTATTTTTTAAACTTACTCTTATGGTAATCAAACTTCCAGACGATGGCAAAAATTGGACTCACCTGTATAAAAAAAAAACATTGCATTAAAATCAGGAGAAATAATTTACAATTTTTTACAATTACAATTTGTTTTATAATAATGCAATGGTTAGTGAATGGTTGTTAGCGCAAGCATAGTGAAGGTACAAAATTTAATATCCATTATCTGTACCAATTATGGACGGATATCCGCCCCAATTAATGTACCTATACAAGGACAATCATTATTTGAGTAATGAAAATAAAATCCCTGAAAATTATTCATTACTGAACATTTATTTAACTTTAATTAATTATGAATATTGGATCCGATAAAAAAAAACGTAAAAACCAAACAATTACCAATATAATTTTTTTATTCGAACAGGATCGTCGCTGTTCGACAAAACTTCGTTTTATCTACAATTTCTGTAACGTGAAGGTATGTTTTTTTCAATACAGCCGCGGTTCAATTAAAGTACCGAGTGAAAAGAGACGTGGGCAACAGCCAAGCGCGTTGGCCCTATATAGGGATATCGCTAGTGCCGATCATAAAGTACTCGTCCATAAGCGCGTTCGAGTCAAAATGTGGGATCAGATAAAAAGAGGGGTAAAAGGGTGGAGAAGAGGAGCAAAGCCGACGGATCTCTTCGGCACTATATAGGTACTAGTAGTGGTATACGTATAGTTCGAAGAGCATTCGCTCGCACCCAATGTCCACGGTGTCGGCGTTAAGGAGGATAAGAGAGAGAGAGAGAGAGAGAGAGAGAGAGAGAGAGACGATTGAAGTGGATATGCAGAGGGTGTGAGTCGGCTGTCGATGGAACCGCGCGCGAGATCGGTATATACCGCACCGACATCGTCGTTCTCCTTGGCGCAACGCAGAGAAGGAACGAAAGAGAGAGAGAGAAGCAGAGAAAGAGAGAGAAACATAGCCAGCAGCTACAGTTACACACAGAGAGCATCAGCATCCAGAACGGAAGAGCAAACGAAAGGGCTATATAGCGTGCGGAGGGAGAGATCGTATGTGTTCTGGTGCTGGCTCCCTTTCGGAAGGGGAAAAAGGACGGAGAGAGAAAGAGAGGGAGAAAGAGAGAGAGATAGAGATTAAAGGTACAAAGGTGCGCGCGCGCGCGCTCTCTGATGAGAAAGAGAAAGAGAGAGAGAGAGAGAGAGAGAGAAAAGACTCTTCGGCAGGACTAACTCCGCTCGAGGAGACGCGAGGACGAGAATAAGTGCAACACGCTACAGCAAAAGTTGGGCGATCCATTATACCCACTCTGGTTGTACCGCGCGCGAGAGACTCTCGAGTGAACGAGCGCGGGGCGCGCGCGCAGAAGCGTTTTCAGGCGAACGCGGCGGTCCGCGCCACGAGCGCGCCGATCGCTCTTTGGCCACAGAAGCAGCAGCAACCCAACGGCAGCTCTCGCGAATCTCGGTGCTCGCAGTCTCTTTTCTCCGCTCATCTCTTCTCTCTTTCTCCCTCTGTCTCGCTCTGTCGCTCCCTCTCTCTTTCTCTATCTCTCGTGGTTGAGAGTTTGCGTCAAGGCTAAATCCAAAGAGCTCTCTCGCGGTTCCTTTGTAGCAATGTCCGCGCTTCTGCATACATTCTCGCCCGATAAATATACCCTTTGGCAGTATAATCCCGAGCTCTCCCCGCGCTTGCGCGGATTCCACCAGCGCACGGTAGCTTCTGAGAATCTGCCTCGAGCTTCCCGAAGGGGTGCAAGCGAGAGGGATAGAAATATTTTTTATCCTTCTCACTCTCACTCTCACTCACCCTCATTCTCTCCTTCATTTTCGCCGTCTTTCCCTGTTTCTCTGTCTCTGGATCTCATGCTCGTTCGGTCTTCCTTTCCACATATTTTATCCAGACCTCCTTCTCTACCTTTTTCTTACCCTCCCTCCTCCTTCTCATCGTGTTTTTAGCCTGTCTCTCTTTCGGACGCTCGTTTCCTCCCTCCTTCTCTGCTCGTCTATTCTCCCTCTCGCTCTCCCTCTCACTCTCTCCTTTACGTGTATATGCTTCATTCCCTTCTTCAGCTTGTAACGCCATCTCGTACCAACTCGATCTCTTTTCCCTTCGCTTCATCCGTACGATCTCTTGTTGTCTCTCGACCTTTTTCCCTTCTCTACTCACGGTTTACCTTTCTCTATATCCCTTCGAGTAACACGTATGTGAATTCAATCGGTGACGCAGAGGGAAAACCACCGCATAAGGGACGCCGCGTTTACGCACGTTTCAACGTGTACATGAATATATATATATATATATATACATACATACACATATGTAAATACTTTATGTGGAGAGCAGTTATTGTTCTTGCAACTGTACACACCCCTGACGTCCTTGTCTCGTTCCGCGCATTACGCGCAAGTATACCTAATCTGCCAGCGAATAATATTAGCGCCTCGCGGATTCTCCACTCGTATAAGCGAATCGAAAGGGACGGAGAGGGTGAGAGGGCAAGACACGCGAGTGAAGACGGGCAAAGATAAATCCTCCTGGATCAACCGCCGTGTGTGATGTGTTTTCTCGGTCCCGAACAATAATTTACGTATTACTGAGAAACAATGCGATCCTCGACACCCGCGAACTCTACGGTTCTCGAGTATTTATTCTCCGTGTGAGAATAATTAACATTCTCACTCAATCATTTTTCATACCGTAATTACGTTTAATACTCGAATAATTGGCGAGAGAGTCGAGAAGGAGCGTGTGATTGTCGATATAGATGTACGAAAGTTGCTTCTCCGATCCGTGTTGTTTTCGGAAGAAGGGAAAAGGGCAAACGGAAAAAAAGATGGAAAGAATTTCCAATAATTGATTGACTCGAATTGATTACCACGTTTTAATGGAGAAATATTTTTGAGAATCATTATTTGTAATCACTTTGGCGGGAGAGTTATTTTGAATGATCTTTTTCATCGGCAGGCGCTCGTTTGAGGGGAGAGAGAGAGAGCGAGATACGACCTCGAATCTGCCGCGATATCCGAAAGATCTACGCTATAGATATTGTCCAAATTCGATTACGCCTTCGATGTTGGAAGCATGTCGATGATGGTAACAAAAATACAAGGTGCCTCGAGATGTACCGAATGAAATTACGGTACGAAAAAGAGAGAGAGCGAGAGGGAGAGAATGAGAAGGTGGGAAAGAGAAAGAAAGATGAAGAGAAAGAGTACGAGAGCGATCGCGTCGTTTGTGTAACAATTACTCAAGCAAAAGGTATACGCCCTCGATATCCCCGTGAAGTGTGTTTCACGACGCAATTTTCTCGGGTTATAAAAGCTATAACGCGAGAAGATGTAACAATGAGGAGGAGTTAATGGAGGCAGACACAGTTAGTACTCGGTAAATAAATCGTTAATGAAGTGCATCGAGCAGAGGAAGAGAAGAGAGCTTCGACATTTAGTTTTAATGGCCAAGGAGGTTCGAAGAATCGAAACTTTACAGCGGGCTCTCACGGAGAAGAGCGTGTGTCTGGCAATCTTCCGGTGTACTCCGGAGGATTGGAAAAAGGTGAAAGAGAGAAGGAGAGAGCTCGACTCTTTGGTGGGATTCTCAAGAGACGAGAATAGAAAGAGAGAGAGAGAGAGAGAGAGAGAGAGAGAGAGAGAGAGAGAGAGAGAGAGAGAGAGAGAGAGAGAGAGAGAGAGAGAGAGAGAGAGAGAGAGAGAGAGAGTGAGAGCAAGAGTCCAGCGAACTCTTATGTATATGTCCACACCCAGGACCGGACGAGTATGGAGAGACTGGAGAACGAAACTGATGGCGTGCGGAGAAACAGAGACAGAGAGTAAAGGAGAGAGAAAGAGAGGGAAAGAAAGAGAGAGAGCTAACGAGAGTGAAGAGTGGAGAGAAGGGGCAAGTATATATACGGGCGCACCAGTGCTGAAAAGTTTGCTCGTCACGCCCAATCGATGAGGAGGAAGTATAAAGAAGAAACGACCTCCCAAAGTCTCGAGGGGTGCGCGATGCTTATATATATATATACACATATATACATATATACTACGCTTAGAATCCATATAGATATACGTCTGCATGGAAATACATCCAGTGCAGTAAAAGTGACTGCGTCTCCCTCTCGTCTCGAAGAAGATAATAACTGCCGTCCGGGGGAGTTCGTAACACGTTCGGTGCGGCTCAACGACGACGAGGAGTTCGGCCCGCACTTGTGGCCGTCGAACGATTCGGCCGATATACGCAAAATATCTATATACACACAAGCACATAGATATATATGGATCTGCTCCTTAAAACAAGTACGTATAATGGGGATTTAACGCTGTCAAGGGTTTATCGTTTAACTTGCTCGTTACAAGCATATCCCCCTTCCGAGCTATACACTCGCGCATGCGTTTATACGAGAGGGCACGTGCACCGAGAGGTTAGAGAGAAAGAGACGGAGACAGGTAGGTAGAAAACGGAAGTTGAGTTACTGCAAACAGTACAGCACACCGCGACAAAGCTACGAAATGGGATCTCCGACAATGTCGAGACTTGAACATAGCATGAGGAAAAGAGAGGGAGAGAGAGAGAGAGAGATAAAAAGCTTCTGTTCGCCGGTTTTAGCCACAGGCCGGTGTTGATTTTACAGAGCAAAGACCGAGGGAGTAGAGAAGGGGGTATGCACGGTCGCTCGATGCCCCCGGAGATTACCAGGATGTTTGCCTTTCGCGTTAATTGGCACGATGAACTTTCCACTCACGCGAAACCGTCAAATTAGTTTGTCTTTGGACGAAGTAAACGGAAAGTGGTCGGCAATACCACGCGGACAGGCAGGAAAAGCGAAAGAGGCGCTGGCATCCACAAGAGAGAGAGAAGGGAAGCGCATTCGCGCTGTGCGCTGCTTACGTGCGCTAGCCACGAGTACGTTGCTCCGGAGGCGGCTTGAAAGAAACATCGCTTCACAATAGGAAACGCCGAGAGAACTGTTCGTACTTTCTCTCTCTCTCTCTCTCTCTCTCTCTCTCTCTCTCTCTCTCTCTCTCTCTCTCTCTCTCTCTCTCTCTCTCTCTCTCTCTCTCTCTCTCTCTCTCTCTCTCTCTCTCTCGTCGAAGAATATACGGAAGTTAACTATATAGTTTTACGAGTATGCATAGATATATTGCACGCAGGAATCGCACACGAGGCACATATACACGTAAAACTACGATCCCATCGCACGCAATTCGCAGAAAAATCATCGGCACTGGTCGAAGTTTGAAAAACGATAACTTTTAGGGAATGCGAGACGCCAAGCGGGCGTTTTTGAAAATCATTCCGTTCGGTTCTCCGCCTAACGAACATCCGAGATCAAACATTCGTATATATTCAAAAAATTCTGTAGCAAGTTAATTTGATTCCGACGCTAATTCATTTTTCGTAAAAATATTCAAGCGTTCAAAAAAAATATTCAAGCATTTCTCTATACCCGCGTTGTTTATTTATTTTATTTTCGTTATTTCGCTGTAGCGTTGGAGAAACGAATAAAAATGTCGCGTTTGGTTTGATAGATTTACGGGAATTCTCGAGATTGTCGCACATTGAGAGAGTGGGACAAGCTGTATGAGAGAAACGAGAGAGGAACGGAGATAGAAAGAGAGGGATGGGCGGAGTGGCGAAAGGGTCTGGCTAACCTGTCAGCGTGGAACACCTTGTTAGCCATTAATTATTCGTGAATTTGGCGCTGGAAATGTCGGAAAGCCGGCTGCTCCGGCGTGCGACAGCTCCAACAAGCGTATCGGAGGAGAGTCCGCCCAGAGTGCAGCGCTGTTGCCATACCTTTTCGCTTTCTTTACTTCTATCTCTTTCCCTCTCTTCCCCTCTTTCTCTCTCTCTCTCTCTCTCTCTCTCTCTCTCTCTCTCTCTCTCTCTCACTCTCTCTCTCTCTCGCTCACTAGTCCTACGTGCTTGCAGTTGCTCCTGCCTCGTGTATAACTCTCCGTACCCCACCCCCTCGCCCTTCCTCACCTGACCGGCAGCCTGTTTGCCTGCCTACCTGGGTGCATCGCGACCCTGGCTTCAGCAATCTCTCTTCCACCGCCAACGTCCTATTCGACACGTAAACCTACATGCACGATACAATTTCATTTTGCAAACAAGACAGTCAGCCCTCTCACTGTCACGAACCACTTACACTTTAAACGGAGCACTTGGCGATATTTTGCCGTTTGAGGGTCGTTCGGTACTCGATGTTGGTGTAACCGAATGGAAATTAACCGGTTTTGATGAAATATTCGTAATAATCCTTGAGAACAACATGCGAATGCAAAAAAAAATGCATTTCTGCGTAATCGACGTAAAAAGCTTCGTATGCGTGGCTGCGTGAGTCGAAAATGTTTCGCGTAAATTCTTAATAATAGGTGCGGGATGAATATGACAAAAAATATATATTTGAAAGAAGAAACCTGATACAACACGAATATCACATTCTCGTTCTCGATTGGTCGTAATTCGTCGATCGACGCTTGGAAAAACGTGACAATTCGCGATTTTTATTTTACACTGTTTGTATGTTGTTTTTGTCGACTGTGATAAGAACGAAATTTGTTTCGGCAGTTTTAAAAATAAACGCTCTCGTCTTGTCCTTTTTCATTTTTAATAACAATGCGACGTAAACAATTCATATTGAAAATTTCAAAATACAAATACAAAGATTGAATTATTCCTTATAAAAGAAAGGTATGTAGAATTTTCAAACAAAGATACGTCAATTCGAACATGTGTTGGACTAAAATTTTGACGTTGCGTTGTATTTTCGAAAAAAGAATCTAGCTCGTTGCGAAGTGGATTTAAAAATGAATCATCGCAAACTTCGCATAATACGCGAATTTGAACAAAATCCGACACCGCCGCAGGAAAGTTCTTGCATTTCATCCATTTTCACTCATATCTATGCGTACACGTGGATGCATATAGCACAGGTAGAACTATGTTGCATTCCGTGGGAGGAAGAACCATGGTAATAGAAGCGAAAGAGAAAGAGAGAGAGAGAGAGAGAGAGGAAGAGAGAGACTCCGCGAAGGCGTAACGAGCAGCCGAGAGTCACGGTCATGGACCAACGTTATAAACACACAAAGTCCACTGTGTGCGGGGGCTAATTAGATGAAAAAGGCCATGGAATTCTATTGTTGCACAGTCCCTAAGGTATCACGAGATAGTTGCTTACCTTACCGAAAATAATAGGGCAACGCTGCTCTGCTCGAAGTATTTTTTTCCTCGACAAGGAAAAACAGCTATTATCATTAAATCCCTGTGGATATCTACAAGAGACCTTACCTAGATTTGGGTCTACTATAACACCTTAAAACGAATAAGTTCGATAACCTTGCGCCCTTTTTTCTGTCAATGACAAAGTGCGCATGACCCCTGGAAATCGCCGAGGTAAAAGTACGGACGGTTTTACGTGTATTAGCGTGGTGTGTAGAATCGAGTTTCGTTGCGGCAGGATAATCGGAGAGAAACAGAGAGAGAGAGAGAGAGAATGAAAGAAGGAGAGAAAGGATCGAAGGCCGGGCGACGAGCTCGCTCGAGACGCGACGAACGACGCTTTTGCTACCCACCAGCACGAAAGCCCTCGCGCGTTCTCGCTCCGACTACCAATAAACTATACACTGCCTATTGTTTTATAAATCGTAAAATTTAATAGCTTCTCGCGAGATGTGTTAGGTGGTATGACGGTGCGTTAGGCCGCACGAACATTGCAAACCTCTTCTCTCGTTGCGCTGCACTGCATGTACATACACACACACACACACACATACATATATATGCATGTACATATGTACATATGTATATATATATATATATATACATATGTACATATGTATATATATATATATATATATGTGCGTAAATATATAATGATCAATATGCACGTGGATATTATACCTTTCGGCAGTACCCTCACCACGCCATTGCATATTATTATATGTACACCCCCCCCCCCCCCCGCTTTCATGCACAGTTCACCCTCGACCTAGCTGCATCTGAATTTTTCAGGTTAAATACTCCCCAAGCCCACTCACGCTATATACAACGTATATGTATAAGCGTACCCGCGGAACATGGTGGCCAGTGATCTCTCAGCCGGAATTTTGACCGACGGGAAAACGGTTCCATCGAAGATAAATAACGGCCTCGAGCTTGGTAACGAAAATTGCTCATTTCGTTCGGAATTTTGCAAACCGGAATTTTTCAGTCAGATTTTTATACGCTTCTTCGATGTTCGCGAACACGGTCGAATGACCATAGGATAAAATAAATGTTGGGGTTTTTATAGCAATAAAAAAATAGGAAAAGAAAAAGGAAACGAAGAATTTATAAATCATAAACATTGAGAAATTTTCTGATTTGAAGATCCAGCGCGAGTGAGTTCATTTTTTTTGTCAATAGTTATTCGATAAAGGAAATCGTGAATAAGAAATATTTGAGCAAAATAGAATAACATTAAATCGTACGAAAATACCGTTTATAGAAAATGATTGAAAGAAACGAAACAAAGAATTTATAAATCATAAACATTGACAAAGTTTCAGATTTGAAGATCCTCCGCAGGTGAGTTCATTTTTTTGTTAAAAATTATTCGATAAAGGAAATCGTGAACAAGAAATACTCGAGCAAAATAAAATAATACCAAATCGTACGAAAATACCATTTATGGAAAATGCTTGAACGAAACGAAACAAAGAATTTATAAATCATAAACATTGAGAAATTCTCTAATTTGAAGATACGACGAAAGTGAGTTCATTTTTTTGCCAAAAGTTATTCGATAAAGAAAGCCGTGAACAAGAAATACTTTAGCAAAATAGAATAATACCAAATCGTACGAAAATACCATTTATGGAAAATGCTTGAAAGTAGAAAAATTATTCGAAGTACAAAGTGCAAACGGGAGAATAACGAAACGACCGTGCGCATTAATTAAGCTCGACAATGTGTCGGCGAAAGAATCAACATTCCTGAAACGAGGCATATCTTTTCAGAATATCAAACGAGATACACAAAGCAAAGGAAGAGAAAAGCATCGAAACCGCGAAATAAGTCTTTAACGGCGTGATAATTGTATTCCAGTATTTTTTAATCCACGTATAACGTTCGGGAAAACAATTAGCACCAGCTGCGATCGTTAACAGTCGAGATATATATACCAAGATGATCTTTGAGGCGCGTAGTCGTCGTCGTAGTCGTAGTCAACACATTATTCCGCATTAAATATCTCTCTTAAGCACCTTAACGCTCCGGCCTTAACGCTTCGACGCAGACTGTGTTCACACCGCTACCCTATTATATATGCCATAATGCCACTGCAGGCTCGTTGAGAAAGGGCACACACACACACCACGGAAAGCTTTTTTTTTCATTAAATTTTTTAAAGTTGATTTTACATGGAGCTAGACTTTCCTTTATAAGACAGTTTTAAGACATCGTACGAGTTCACCACCAATTTCAATTGCTAATTTGCTCACCACTCAACAATGACAATAAATACCAACGGTTAAGAGCTACGGTGCATAATGATATGATACGAATACATACAAGGAAAATGCAACCATTTTCTGCTTCACTACCCTCTTATCGTTCAAGTATTGCAATACTGTTGGAGCGGAAAACGTTGTGTGTGAATTAACAGCAATTAAATAATATAACGTTAATTAAATAAATGGGGGAAAATTTATTTTTGTGTTTGGAATTTTGTACTACAGGAACGGCAAGTTGTACAAACAAGCGCTTGACATATTGTTATAGAGAATTAAATGTTCTATAAAAAATATCTCCTATACTTTTTAAATAAACTTCACCATTTCAATGATATGCGAGTTCAAAGTTCAAAATGTATAAAAATTCACTGGTTTTTTTTAATTTTACAGCAAAACTATTGACTCTGTGGAAAGCCATGAAATGACTTTTGTGTAGATCATTAAATTGACTATCAGAATTTTTAAATTTATTATTAATAAATATTCGTAGACGGTTTTTGAAAACTTTAAAGCTTTGAGCCTTTTAAGGCATTACATTTTTTTAAACATGTTTATTAATTAGAAGTCTAGAAATATTTAATGATAGATTACATTGCGATCATATTCAGAAGAACAATATCAGCACCTATTACAAGTAATAAAACAGCATCGTCACAAATATCCCATTTGTAATAAAAAAAAACTCTAATTATTATTATTTCAATGACGATTTTTTTGAGCTTGTTATGACAAAAATAAAGTAATCAAAACAAGAAAATAAACAAGTTGTCCTCTGTAATAAATTATGAAATATTTATAATTTTTAATCAATAAGTTTGTTTAAAAAAATTTGAAGATAGGTACATTGTTTTTTTTCTGTTATTGAGATCAAAGAATGATATTTTACTCCTGAGTATATTGTCCATTTTTTGTATAGATATTGCAATAAAGGCCAGCTCATCAGAACCAGTTATCTGACAAAAAATAAGCTTCTAAAGTCTTAAAAAAACTATCCATCAATATTTTATTAACTATAAATTTTCATAGCCAATTTAATGGTCTACAAACAGTCATTAGTTTTTTTATATAGAGTTTATAGTCTCCCTGTAATATTAAAAAATAAAGATGAATTTTCATACATTCTGAACATTAAACTCGATTATCATTTGAACGACTAAGGTTATCAAAAAAAGTATAGGAGATCTTTTGTGTAGAGCATTCAATTCTCTCTAAATATAAAAAAAAATCCACGTGTCCGATCTCGTCGCGTACTGTGATCGTTCGCGTGAGAGTTTTCTCGCTCGAATTACGGGTTACCGAATTGACAGTTCTCGCCGATGAAAATTCGCCTTGTGATCGAGGCCGAGCTTCGCGTAGCTCGCGCTCTCTCGGTACTGTGCGAATAGCTCGTTCTCGCTCGCACTTGCTGAGGGGACGACGCGTCCTCGCGTCGAGTACTCGCGTGCATTGTTTACTCCTAAGACGAGGCCTGTGTTCTCGTACTATGCGACGGAATAATATAAATTTCATACTGTGAATTCTCGAGTGTTGTGCCAGTGATCGCGCTGCCTTCGAGTTTTCGTGTCTCGGCCTGATCGGATACCCCCGGCAACGCTCTGTCCGAGCGAGGTAAGCCACGTCGGAGGGATCTGTGATGAAGGTGAGCCAAGGTCTTCGGCAGCTCGGTAAGTCGTTTGATATTTACTTGTCCGACGCCAAGTTGCATTCACGTGATGTTCCCGGACAATAACACCGCTCTAATTCAGAGTACCTTCGATCTCGTGTCGTTCTCGAATAATAATAAAATCACGATTGAGTTATGATTCCGATTCTCGTGTTCTGTACCGCGCTTGAGCCGATGGCCCGCGTGAGTTGACGTTCTCGCATCCATTGTCCGCCGACCCCGACCCTCTCTGCCAAACCTAGCAGTCTGAGCGGCCGAGCAATTCCGTCACCGTCGTGTGCCCGCCAACGCGTCCAGGTCAGCCCGGTTTCGTTGCTTCCGGCGAAACAAAAAGCAACCCCTTCGGTCATCGGCCAGTTTTGTCGTGTTGTCGTCTTCGGTGAGATCGTTCCCGTCTCCCGTCGTTGTTGTTATTGTTGGTAATGTGTTGTTGCGTGTTGGCCGATGACCAGTTGGTGCGATCGCGGCAAGTTCCCCCCGCGATCGCCAGTTCTGCGCCGGTTGTCGAGACCGGCGAAACAAAACTCGACTGGCGCCCAAGTCGGCATTTGCGGACGCGCGGGCGCAGCACCGACGGACGAAGGTGACGATTGTGGAAGGTGTTTGTCCCGACGTTGTAGGAAAATTTATTCGTCACAATATATATATATATATATATATATATATATATATATATATATATATATAGAGAGAGAGAGAGAGAGAGAGAGAGAGAGAGAGAGAGAGAGAGAGAGAGAGAGAGAGAGAGAGACAGACAGACAGAGAGAGAGAAATAGAGAAAAAGAGAGAGAGAGTTTGTAACTCGCGGATCTCACAATCACGATGTCGTGAGGTCGAGTGTACTTTGCGTTGTAAGAAAAAAAAGAAAGTGCGTGAAGGGAGGGGGAGAGGTTGGGAGAGAGAGCAAGAGAGAGGGTTCGAATAATAATCGTGGGGCCCCGGCTTGTAGCAATAACGATGTGGAATAAAAAAGGAGCAATAAGGTAAAAGCCGATTGCCCGTCGGTATTTTTTGATCTCGTGCGAGAGGAACGAAGGGAGAGAGTAAGAGAAAGAGAGGGCGTGAGTGTTTGTATGGGTGTGCATGCGGGAGAGAGAGAGAGAGCGAGAGAGAGAGAGAGAGAGAGAGAGAGAGAGAGAGGGTAAGAGTGAATAGAAAGAGGGATGGTGGAGAATGAAGGCCCAAGTTTGTGTGTGTATGTGCGCGCCATCATAACGTGAGATTGGTCCAGGCTCACGGGTTCGTCGGACTAGTCGAGAGAGAGAACGAAAGACCCTCGTGCGCGCGCGTACACATATATCGTATGTCAATACTTTTTCCTTTCGTTCTGTATGTAAATCCGAGAGGATAGCAGAGAGAGACAGAGAGAAAGGAAAAGGGGCAGAGATGCAGAGAGGGAAAGGGAGAGAGAGAAAAAAAGATGGAGAGGCCCATGAGGGTGTGAGAGGCCAGCATCAATCAATGGGCAGACGGCAGCTGATTAAAAAGTGCGCAACAAGTATGGATTATTAATGCGACAATAAACGTGCAAATTCCGGGGCGTTACAGGGTACCCCTTGTTTCCTGCAACTTTTTCATGTACGACGACGCACAAAAGGGAAGGAGCCAAAAAAAAAAGGATGAGCAAAAAATGACAATGCAGGAGCGTTCTAGGTAGATGAGTTCAAGGAGAACATCTACGGCAACCAGCCCTCTCATTCTCTTTCTCAATCTCTCCCTCTCCCTCTCTCTCTCTCTCTCTCTCATCTCGTATCTTTTGTTTCCGACGATCGAGACGGAAATATCCAAGTACCTACTTTGGAAAATGTACACTTAAGTTAGTTCTATCGTGACATTAAAATCGAAAAATTATTTTTCAGTTTTTCTCACATACAAAATGGCTCGCGAGCTCAAGTAAATAAAGAAAAATTGTTGCAAATTGACTAAAGAACAACATACTCCAAATTCAAGGTATCCAAGGTAATATGTACTTGCTGTATAATTACCAAAATTTCGAACATTTTTTTGTTTGGATTTTTTTGAAAAACTAAATAAAGCTTCTTTGATGTTGTATAAAAATGTATGCAAAGTTTTAAAAGGCTTCACCGTGTAGAAACCAGGATATTTATGGATGAAAATGCAACTTTTAACACGCGCTCTTATGAGAGGCTACCGAAAATTCTGATTTTCACCAATAAATATCTCAACTCCCGCGTGGTAAAACCTTCCAAAAATGATTACACACATACATATGACATCAAAGAAGATATATCCAAATTTTCAACAAAATCTTGAGAAAACGATAAAACGATAGAACTCCCTTAAGCAAAAGTTGTCAGTACCTATCCTTCTCCTCACATTTCCCTCGTATATGCAAAATTGCGCATCCAAGGTCTATATAACATATATCCAGGATGATGCGCAATTTTAACGTGTGCGAAACAAGGTAAAGAGGATACTGATAATTCTTCTATATATCGTGGAATTTTCGAGATACGTCAGAAATTATTTTGTACACCTTAATAAAGTAATCATATTTAATCGTTTTACCTTTTCTCTATTATACGATGATTTCTCGTACGAAAATGACGAAGAACCGTGTGTTTAAACACATGTATGTACATAGTGTATGTACAGCGATATATAATATAGTACTGAGGGAGAATTATGCGAATAACTTCATTTCTGTTAAATGGAGTATAATTTAAAGTTGAGCCGTGTGTGCCACGAGACTTTATCAATGCCGGGTGGGTTTGGCCGAAACGTGACTGACGCGGAATGAGAGAGAGAGAGAAAGAGAGAGAGAGAGAGAGAGAATATTCTCCTCCTGTCCCTCAACGAAAGGGAATAATTTTCTCAATCCGGTACACATATCTCTCGTTTGCATATACACGTCCATATATATGTATATATAACAATGATAATGCTGATAATAATAACAATAATAATAATAATAATAATAATAATAATAATAATAATAAGGCAAACGGGAGTAGCGCGTATAAGAACGAGATTGCGCGTGCAAGAGTGCGCGACAGAACGCGCTCGAGCGCTCGGGCGCGCGTTGCACAACTTTCACTATAGCGAGCGGCGTATACACGAGACGACGACACGCGTGGAGTAACCTACAGGATAGCGGAGAGTTCAAGACCCGTAATTAGCCTTGTCCGAGGATGCAAATTAACTTGGGGACTGCCGCACCGCCCGCGACTTTATTCCATTTCGTCCTCTTTTAATGTCTTCTCTTTTTCTTTCTCTTTCCCTCCTCTCTCTCTCTCTCTCTCTCTCTCTCCTCTCTCTCTCTCTCTCTCTCTCCCTCTCCCTCTTTATTCTTCTCTCACTCTCGCAGGTCTCCCCTCTCGTTCAACACACTACGTGTAAACATTTTGTATAAAATCTTGATATACATTACATGTATGTATATATGTGCATCGCCCCTCCCCACACCCCCCTCTCTTTATCAATGAACCGATTGCTCCAACACGATTTCAATTATCAATCTTGCGTCTACCCCTCGTATTGCGCTCAGCAATAAATTCACGTCGAACTTCGCGATATGAACTAAAACGACGGAACGAGGCATTCGTATCGGACGTCGACTATTCCACGACCAGCGTGTTTTGATTTTATATGCAAAACCTACAGGGTCATCCGAACGCGATGGAATCCATTAAAAAACGGGGCCAGCCTGCATTTCGATATTATTTTTTTACGAGTGTGTGTATGTGTGTGTGTGTATTTTTACAATAAAACATTCAACCGTCTCGATGATTTTTGAGATATTTATGCACATGCAATCTGGTCCAAACGAATGATACATTATAGGATACTTTTTTTTAAACAAACAATGAACGTTCCTCGATGTAAACATTCAACGTACGTGTAAACGCGAATATTTCGTCAATTCGGTGAACAAGTGAAGTTAACGTAGTAATGGTAGTCGGAAGGACATGCTGCTGAATACAACGAGGGCTCAATAATTCATACTGATCGATATCGTTGAAGGGAACAGAGCTATGGGATACACGAGCTGTTGGCTTTGTCGCTTCGATATACTTACATAGATGATATATACATGCATATATACATGTGTGTGTGTGTGCGCGTGTGTGTGTGTGTGGGTGGGTGGGTGTGTGTGTGTATGTATATAGGGAAGGTAGTGAAAGATGCGACGCGTGTGACCGCGCAACACCGGTTTCTTCGAGTGTGGGCTATCGTACTGCACTACATGCATATATATATATATATATATATATATATATATATATATATATATATATATATATATATATATATATATATATATATATACATGTATATAGGTAACGTTAGCCCGTATAGATTCGTGGGGAGGTCGGGGCGCAATCTTCATCGACCACTTGGCAGCCTCGTAAAAGTTAATTAATTAGACGAGAGAAGGGACGAGTGGCCGCGGGATAAGAACGAGATAAAGCGGAATTGCGTTGGCGTCCAGCAACAGAGAGAAAGAGAGAGAGAAGACGGAGACAGAGAGGAAGAGAAAGAGAGAGAGAGAGAGAGAGAGAAAGAGAGAGAGAGAGAGAGAGAGAGAGCGAACGCGTTCGGCAGCACATCGCTACTCCTTTTTGCCTCGTGAGCATCGCGGCACGGACTGGGACTACCACGCGGAGCTCATACCGTGTCTGTGTGTGTGTGTGTGTGTGTGTGTCGCACGCGGAATCGGGAAGCGTTTCTGGATTCTCGTCATATCAGGCTCTTCGCTATTTTGAGCACGGAATCGTCCGTATCAATCTATCAAATGAGACAAAAATAATGAAAAAAATGAAGAATAAAAATCTAGCTTAATCAACGCTGCGATGTTTCTATACGTGTCTCGATACGCAGATACCGCATGCGCAGGACTGAAAAGGAAGGTGGAGATAGACAGAAAACCTTCGGTATTTAATTAATTCGCTGAATAATTGAAAAAAAAGATTTGAACGAATTCTATCTTTTTCATGCATATATTCTATCTTTGCACGTCTTGCTAAAGTTTTCGGATAACCAAAAATACAAAATTTGACAATATTCTCTTCACGATTCGTATTGGACTGACTTTATTTCACTTGTCGAAGGTAGATGAAGGAAAAGAACAGATTCGTGGAAGTACGATGCAAGAACGTTTTCGTGAGACGTGACGCAGAATTGCTCCTATTTTTGAAACACCACCGGCCTTTGCCTATGTGCTGTTTGCGATTTCCAGGGCATCATGTGCAAATAAATTTTTTTGTAATAATACGCATCTAGTAATAAAAATTATACTGAGCGAATGTACAAAGTTTAATGTTGGAAGAAAATAATTAATCCGAAAGGACAAAAAAATATTATTCGTTATTCACGTAAAACTCTAATTTCACGCATTCCGGTTATGTACCTTGTATGTTTTTTTCGAAGTTAATATTTTGTAATGTTTCCAAGTATTTACCAGAACGTGCAAAGCTTTTACGATGACAAACCCGTTAGTTTTAACGAACGATGCGTCTCATTAAATTTCGATGCTCCACCGAACTAATTCCGCTTATCAGAGAACTAACGAAATGAAAATGACGAGGATGCCACAACGCGAATTTTGCACAAACTCGTATTTTTTAACTCCCGACTACCCACGGGGGAAAAAAGACAGGAATTATGCTTGTCAGAAAATTATTCGACGAAATTTTGTAAAAGAAAATTTATGTACAATTATTAGGATTGTACAGGCTTACGTTAGCGAGACTTTCGACGATGTAAACCAATGTGTACCTAGTTGGAAGCTTGCAGACAGGAATGAGACAGGATACAAGGCGATGAAACAGCCACCAGTCTAACATGAACTAAAACTGTAAATCATCTAGAAACATCCGTCGTAAAGATTTACTTTTAGTAATGCATAGGACAATACAATTGCATTAACGGGTTTGTCCATGGCATTATGTGTCACAGGTACAATTAAATATATAATATTCTCAATTTATTAAAATAAACTCTCTATTAAAATAAAATAAACTGTATAATTGTGTTGGTTAGAACGAACAAAGGTCGATAATATAGTAGCTGAGAAATTTTGCGAATATACAAAGTGATAGGTAACTATCTGGACAGAAAATACTTAGGTAGTCGGCGTCGTTACAGGCAAAACAGTTTTTGTAAATTGACCGACGACGAAAATTCGCAAAATTTGAAAGTTTGAGCTAACAATGTCCTATCGAACGCCCTATCGATAAATGTTGAGATTGCGGGTTCGAACTACCTAGGTATTTTCAGTATCCACATAGTTATCAAATACACTGTATATTAAGATATAATAGAAGCTCCCAATATTCTTCGAAAATGTTCGAAACAAATTCTGAATTGATAAATTGCAATTGGCATTGCTAAGATCTTTGTGACAATTGATTTTCGCGGATCGAAATGGAAACGCATTATTGTTCTATGCTAACCAAAAATAATCAACCATAAGAATTAAAAATGGGCGGAGAGTGGGCGGCCCCAACGCTTCCCGGCACGCTCTGATTGGATCACCTTTAAAAACGTATATCTCGTAAACTATTAAAAATATCCCCAATGTATATTTGCAACTTTTGTTTGTAATGATCCCATCTACCTTAGAATGAAGCTTGTGATACATTATGAAATTCACCCTGTATATTGTTTCCATAGAGAAAGCCAAAACCAACTGACCCGGTGAAAACTCGACATGAGCAATGCAAAAGTCATGGGTTCGATGATGCATGCAAGATCAGGCTGCTTATCCCTCCTTACGTCTGAACGTACTAGCTAATGTGATTCTCGCTCGAAATTCTTCTAAAAAATAGAATCTTAACACATGTTAGGTGACAAAATATAGCTGTATTGTGCGGTTATGAAACATTTTCTAACGTTTATCTTGCGGAATCTTAGATCATCCCAGACTACCAACTGTGGTCATGGGAACAAAATGCGGCCCCTTGCATGTAAGTACCATACGTGAAACAGCTTAACCTTTGTGGGCTTCCAATTCACAAAATACGATCTTATGCACGTACACTGGATGAAACCGCCTAGAACTAAAAATGTAGAATCAAAGTTACCGTGGAAAACGTTAATGCGATGCATCAATGTTCTAGACTTGTCAGAAACGAGTATTCATTTTTTTTAAACTTGTACCGATAGAACGTAAGCGAATATTCGAAAGCTATGTAAATCGATGCATCCTAATGCAATGTCAACGTCGATTTGTAAAGCTTGTAAGTTTAAAAAGTTTGTAGCCAATAGCTTAAAGCTAGAATCAATAAAATATAATGAAATGTAGTTTTTTACTTTAAAACCATTTTTTTCACCACTACTGCCTGTAAACTGTTTGGCAATGCACTCACGTATGATAAACTATACAGGTACGTTAATATTTATTTATTATTGTCTTATTTATTTTGATTATTTATTAGCGTCACATAATAACCGACACCGCATTGTCTTTGTCAAGTGTTCGAGACAAAACGGTCGCATAGAAATTACGAACAACGACATTGAGTGCAGTAGACTCTCCTCGATGCCTCGACCGCGAAGTTCGAAATTCCAACTATCGTTTTTATTCGAAAATTTATATTAATTAAACAATCCTTTCCTTATCAATTGTAATTAATTGTGCTTCGTTCATTTTCACATTTCGAATCATAAAATTGGAAACTTGGAAATTGGAAAAAGCTTTACAACAATGAAATAAAATATATTCGAACTCGATGAGTCCTTTTGTCAGAGATAGAGGGAGGCCCTGCGGTTAGAAGTCGAAACGAAGTTAGCACTCGGAGAAAAAGCCTCGTTCCAGTCACCCACGCACGACTATACTTATCTCGGTGACTTAAGGCCCGGTTATAAAAAAAAAAACAATTTAGCGTCCCAAACAGTTACATCTCGGCAAGCAAGGAGTGGTGGGAGGAGGGTTAAGGGCGTTCTGGTTCACGAAACTTTCTTCGAACAGCGAACCGCGACATACGGGGGAGATCCCGTATAACTGTGTTCGCGATTGTCGCGGGAAAGAAAAACGATAAAAACCAGGAGAATGGGTTAATTGAATGTAAAAAAAAAGAGCGAAAAAAATTAGACAGCTCGCAAGTCAACGTGTACAATTAGGTGTCAAAATTTTCCTCGGTCTACCGAAGGAGCGAACCTGCAACGACACGACATGACGCAGCGAGAAAGCGTTTCTCAGAATGAAGGGAACGCTTTTAATACGCGGAGGCAACACACGCACGCGCGCGTGCGTAAGTGTGGACGAGAGGGGCACTCGCATGACCATTCTTCACGCTCCGTAATTTGAGAAATTTACTTCCAAATGACAATGCATCTGGCATGTACGCGTACATACACGCGTGTATATATACATGCGCAGGAAGAATCGACGGAACGTTGAAAAGAGAAGGAAACGCGCCAGCCGAGTAATTGGACGTTAAAGCGGGCGTACGTGTACGAGGCTGTCTCCTTTTTTTCATGAGAGCCCATTTTTTTTTTGTTTTTCGAGAGTCCCGTCTCTTTCCCTCTCTTGGCATCGAAGCCAGTGTCTCCGGTCGCGCGTGTTCTCGATCGTCGGATAGACACGTGCACTCTCTCGGGCGGTCATAAACACGTTCAAATTTTATACGCCAGGCTCTTCTTTTTTTCTCTCCGTCTCAGCGACGAGGGGATCCACCAGATTTACAAGCTATCCGTGAAATATCCGGAAAACACGGCTATCCCGACAACGCCCGAGGCTACGACGAAAGGCAAAGAAAAAGCGAGCCAAAAAAATAAGAAAAAACAAACAAGTCGAGTATAAAAATGGAGAAAAAAAGATCGCCATCGTTAATTCGGTCGCGCTCCTGTCTTGCAAAGTATCCGGTTTGATCGTCACTCTCTCCCTTCCTCTCTATCAGCCCGAATGAGATTCGGGAGGACACGCTGTGTTTCACAGGACCGGTGTTCCCTCCACGCGTCGCAGGAGGGTTGTTTCGCCATGAAGGCACGAGAGACATAATGTACGACCGTGGCCAGAAGAAGAAGAGAGTGTCGACGCGAGTGGAACGCGTCAGAATCGCGAGTCGCGATCGGCGGTACGTCCTGGCGAGTAGGTATGTACGAGCGGGACGGGAGTGTTAGCGCCTGTAGTCTAAAAATCACGATGTGGATTCGCGTACACACCGCGACACGATGCGGCGGGACAAATGCTGCGCTGGCTGGTTTGTTCTGGTCCGGATTTTACGAGAGTCGCATTGGGATTCGAAACGTTTATATATATATAGAGAGATACACGAAACGTGTCGGCTCTCGAGCGAACGATTCGAGGATAAAGGGAGAGAAGAAGGAGAGGACCCTAATCGCGTAGGTGATCGTCAGGAGAGTCGCAAAGTCACAAAATCGCAAAACACAAACATACGAAAGCTATTAAACTCCATAGTTCTGCCAAAAAGACACGCTCTCTTCCTCTTGTTGGTAAGTATTATATCTATGTATGAGTCATTATCCGAAATAATAGCATAAGTTTGAACCTCGTGGTCTTAGATTTGTTTATAGCTTCAAAATTCATTTGCGCGTATCGAGGAGACATCGTTTAGATATTTTTTTAACAATGTATGTTTATCTCATGTTTTTGTGACAAATAAAAATAATCAAGAGTATCGACAGAAATACACGCTCTTATATAAAACATTTTTAGTTTTCTCTTCTTCTCTTCTTCTTTTTGAGAAATATTTCTATTCTTTCGATAGAAATATTTCTCAAAATTCTCTCAATTTATCGAAAGAATAGAAATATTTCTCGTCGGATACGAATTCAAGAAAGGTGTTAAACAAAAATGTTTAGATATAAAAATCTAGTTTTAACCAAAAATCTAGAATCATACATGAAAATTTATTTCTTTTTTTCAGATATCCGACAGTGATTTACTTATTTATGTTAGTAGAATTGTGGAAAGGTGTTGAAAAAAAATGTTACAATATCAAAATCTAGTTTTTGTGAAAAATCTAGAATTTTAGATGAAAATTCATTTCTTTTTTCAGATATCCGTCATTAATTTACTTATTTATATCAGTAGAATTCGGGAAAGGTGTTGAAAAAAAAATTTATAATATAAAAATCTAGTTTTTGTGAAAAATCTAGAATTTTAGATGAAAATTCATTTCTTTTTTTAGATATCCGAGAGTAATTTGCTTATTTATGTTAGTAGAATTCGGAAAAGGTGTTGAAAAAAAATTTACAATATCAAAATCTAGTTTTTGTGAAAAATCTAGAATTTTAGATGAAAATTCATTCCTTTTTCCAGATATCCGACATTGATTTACTTATTTATGTTAGTAGAATTGAGGAAAGGTGTTGAAAAAAAATGTTAAAATATAAAAATCTAGTTTTAGCCAAAAACCTAGAATTTCAGATGAAAATTAATTTTTTTTTGCAGATATCCGTCATTAATTTACTTATTTATGTTAGTAGAATTCAGAAAAGATATTGAAAAAAAAATATTAAAATGCAAAAATCTAGTTTTAGCCAAAAATCTAAAATTTCAGATGAAAATTAATTTCTTTTTCCAGATATCCGACATTGATTTACTTATTTATGTTAGTAGGATTTTCAAACTGGGGCAATCCGTTTTTCGATAAGAAAAAAAGAAGTTTCAACGTACATAAACATACGCTTATGTATAAATAAGTTCACATAGAAGTAGACTTCCGGACGTGTAATCGTCGTATAGCGTGTGCGAGAGCATTAATTTATAATGGTCAGTGTCATTTCCCATTTCTCCTCCACGACTGTGTACGCTCGTTCCGCGTTGCTACCCGTTTAATCATTCCACCGACTCTCTTTATCTCCGTAGCGACCCGTAGTGCGTAATCGCCTTTTGCAAAAAATTCGCAGTGTTTATTCGAACGATTACTATTCCGCTCTGATTTTTTAAACAATCATCCCCCGTTTTCTATATTCCTCGGTGCTTCTCGTTTTTTTTGTACCGAAACAAGAACTTTTCGTGTGTACGGTACATTCGCATCCAGCATGAGGAGAAGCAATGTACGAGTACCTTTCGCTCTCTTTCCCTCTCCGTGGTTCGCATCGTGAACACTCATCAGGAACAGCAACGGAATAACAACATCGCGAATGCTCGAAGTCATGTTTATATCGGGGATTCGACGGCAACTCGGCCAATGGACCGAGCCCCACGTTCTATTATGAAAATTCTTATCCCTCGAGATAAAAACAAAGTAATTCAAGAACTCACGTACCTACATCTGGAATCGACCAGAGAAATGATCGATTTTCCAAAATATATTTTTCGTATAATTTACATTTTCAAAGAAAAATTAAATAAATATATTCAACAGTTTGTTATTCTACGAACATATTTTTCCCAGCATACTTTGAATTTTGAATTTATCATCGAAACCGGTGTAATAAATATCGGCAAAATACGATAATTTCGTTGCTGAAGTGGAAACAAGCCCATAGTCGGATCAAAGTCAAAAACTACGGTTACTTTTGCACGGAACACCCGGTATATAATTACGCAAACTCGACTCGTCTATTTTCTCTCGTCTCTCACCGGTGAGTCCGTGCACGTCGAGACGGCGCAGTTCGGAACAAAAGGACTTGCAGACGTATAGTGACTCTGCCACACGTCCCATTCTTCTCTCTCTATATCTGTCTCTCTCTCTCCCTCCCTCCCACCCCCTCCCCCTCCCTCACTGTCTCTCACTCGCAATCTTCAATAGGACGAACTGCGTGTATTTTACTTCCCCTCCGGACATTTAGCCTATTAATTACGTACCCTGGCCGCGAAGCAAGGATATATACGCATACATATATACATATACACGATACCGTTATCGTATAGCAACGCAGAAACACGTAGTATATCTATATTAGTCGAGACGAGAACTTGTCGAGCCTCGGCCGGACCATTTCTTCGTTCGCGTCTTCTTTCATTTTATATACGAGAACGTCTCGGAACGACGGGCATAACGGAGACGGACGAGATCTAATATCTCTCGGGGTGAAGAACAAAAGAGGGATACTCGTCATCAATCACTCGGGGCGACAAAATTTAAGTCGTCTGCTGACGGGCTCATGATGTATAGCTATATATGTATATGAGAAAGCAGTATGCTGGTACGTAGCGGTGGTTTTATCGAGTACTCTTCTTCATAGCGATGCGTGCGCCCGTCTGTGTGTCGAGTGCGCTAAAGGTCGCTGTGGGAATGGTCAGGTCGTTGGCAAGCGATTTGTGCGCTCTTCGCGTAACTTTATGTAAGCCTTAAGGTCAATAGCGAAAGGAATATATCGTATATGTCGTACGGGCCTCCTGTTAGGTCAACGTACTACGACATAGAGAGTCGAACCAACGAGTAGTCCTCTCTCTTTCTTTCTCTCCCGCTCTCCCTCACTCTCTTGCTCTCTCCGTAACCGCTTAAATCTGAAATCACTTGTACAGAACCGTCCGTTTTAGGCGCGCGAGTCGCCTGAATCTTGGAGCAATCACAGAGAGGAGGTACGACGTCGTTGTCGACAACAACGAGACACAGAGAGAGAGAGAGAGAGAGAGAACGACGGACCGCATCGTGATTCTCGTTTTCCTTGTCGCGATCGCTTACGTCAAGGAGACGTCTCTCACGCGGAGGAGTTCTAACCGCGAAATTACGCGTGGCTGATGTTGGATCGTTGCTGCCGTTGCCTGGGATGCTGCGCCGTGCACGAGGCTCGGTCTCTCGGTGCTGGAAAAGAGGAGATCGCAAGAGGAGCGCACAGCATCGTCAGCACACGCAAACACACACTGGCACACAGCGAGAAGACACGCGAGAGAGACGAAGAGAGAGAGAGAGAGAGAGAGAGTAAACGGCGTGGCCAAGCCCGTTCACGGTCTCTCAGCGAGCAACGAACACACGCAGACAGACACACAGAAACAGGCGTAGACGGAGAGAAGAGTATTACACACTGTACCAAGTCGAGAGAAAAGGCAGAAGGATCGAGCGCGCGACTCGTCCGAGTTATAAGGGAGAGTAAGAGAATCTGCCCCGAGCTTCTCCTCCTCTCCGTCGCGTCTCGCTCCTTCTCGCTCGATGCCCGCTCGCACAAACCCCTCCTCTTCGACCGACCAAACCGGACTTTCGTACTCCAACAAACCTGTGCAAGGATGATTGCATTCCGGACATGCGGAGATGCAAAGATTTTATGAAACCCCGCGCACTCCATTCGCGAGAGGGGAGATGAAGCGAGACGGATGAACCACGATGGGAGACCGAGAGAAAAAGCGAAGAGCGAGAGAGGAAAGAAATTTTCAGTCAAGACAACAAAAACAAAAACCTTAAAAAAAGAAATACCAACAAAGTAACCAAACCAACTCCAGTTTTTGCATTCACATCGGCTCAGTGACCACGGCAATAACTCTTATCGAATATTAGCAGTCGAACGAGGGTACCTACCTATACACAGACACACACACATAAAACTTATATTGGATGAAACTTCAAGATCGCGAAAACCAATCGGATACGTATTATATATATATATAGTATAATTGTAATATAATAATATAATAATATATATTATAATTATAATATATATAATATTATAGTATTCTAGTATATATAATATAATATATAATATATAATATGTAATATATAATATACATATAATATAATACTATATAGGTTGTATATTATAATTACAACATATATTATTATATTATTACATATATTATATTATATTATATTATAGTATATTATATTATATTATATTAATTTATATTATATTATGTTATATTATATAGTATATTATATTATTATATATACAATATAATATAATATTATAATAATATTATAATGTAATATATATATATATATATATTACTATATAGGTTATATATTATAATTATAACATATATTATTATATTATTACATATTATATTATATATTATATTATATTATATTATGTTATGTTATATTATATTATATTATGTTATTTTATATTATATATTATATTATATTATTATATATACAATATAATATAATATTATATAAATATTATAATGTAATATATAAATATATGGATGTGTGTGTGTGTGTGTATATATAATAACGCCCTTACATCTCCGGATATACACATATATGTAACAAGGGGACACGTTGATTTATGAAAATAATAAATAATACGTTGCAGTGTTGACGGCTTATTAGTCATTTTCAGTTAAACCATTAAACATTTTCTCGTTACGTAATCGTAGAGAAAAAGTCGTTTGAGAAAGGGAGAAAGGGAGAGATGGAGTGAGAACGAGAATGTGTGATGCATTGCGAATGGGAAATAATATATCGTTATATTCCCGCGCAAGGCGTGTCTCACTCTCGTCTCGCGCGGTTTATAATACCACGGCCGCTTCGCGTATCATCGTGGCTACGGTATACGCGCATAAACGTATCTGTATATGTACATGTACAGTACATTTATAGGTATCTACACACATATATATATATACATGTATATATGTATATGTATATGTACAATGTAGATAATGCGAGTGCCCTCTCCGCGATGTGTATTACTTTCCATTTAGTAACGCTCGTTGATGATATTTAGATTACGACTGGGGCACGCGCCACACGTCAACGATTCGTATATACATAGATATTTACGTACGTATATGTATACATATATATATATATATATATATATAAATCGGCACACCATGTGGCACAGCCGCGTGCGAAAGCGCACACCACGCCGGTTATTCGAGTGAATGCTTCACCTGAATCGTTCTTCCCGCTCTATTCCCCGGCCCAGAACCCAGACATTTATATATATTTTCATACGCGCACAACGCCGGGTGTTTATTGTCCGTTTGAGACGTTTAACATAATATGAAACGGCGTTTCAGGTGACTCGAACCTTCTTTCTCTCATCCCCTCTCTCTTTCTCTCTTTCCTACTGTCACTCTTGTCTCGTTGAACTTTAACTCGTATAAAACATTGTACGGAGAAAGTTGTATACATATACGTTGGCTTGTTCTCGCGCATTAATAATGGATTATCACGCTCGAGGATCGAGCCAAGATTGAGATATCGCAAGATGACGTTCGGCTAATGCGAACTCTCGCGAGATCTATTCACGTGACTCCGCACGCTTTGGGTTTACCGTTAAAATAATTGAATCGTAGTTTAAAACGAAATTAAAATAGGGCCGTTTGTAACAACTGACTTAAATAACTCGTGATCAAAATATCTCATACATATCGCATAGTTACATACATCGCGTGTAAAGGGTAATAGATTATTTGATTGTCCTCGAGACGTGTGCAAAGATGGTAAGTTACGGGTATCCGCTATACGCGTCCGATCGTTAGGGAAATAGTGAGATAAAAAGAATTCTATTAAAACCGGCTTCCCGGCTCATTGTAAACTCGCGGGTGAATAAAACGTGAATCACGTCTCGATGTGGCGGGAGGGGGAGGCTGGAGAGGGCGGAGATGAGGCGGTGGCGTCGACTAGCGTTATCTCTCTCTCTCTCTCTCTCTCTCTCTTACTCTCCCACATTTCGAGGGACGCCTCATCTCGTCGTTGTGGGCATAAGAAAATGGTAAATGGCGGAGGCACGTGTAAAGGGGTGAGGAGAGAAGTGTGCGAGAAGGAGAAAGAGATAGAACTTACGGTCGCGCGCGAGCGAACGGACTTCTCTCGTCGTCCACCGAGCCGAGGAGTATAGGAGAAGGCCCGAAAGTGGGCATGGGAAAAGGCGAGGTGTATCGTGCCAGTGAGTTAAGGCTAAGACTGGATTCCGCAGGGCGAGGCTCTCTCTCTCTCTCTCTTTCTCTCGTTTTCTCTCCCAGTGCTCCTCTCTGCTGCTGTTGCTGCTGCTGCTGCCGCCGTTCCTGCTGCCTCCTCTCGTTGTGGCGGTGGGAGTGTACAAGGTCTTCGATACCTCGTAAATTACCGCTCCGCTGCTGCCCGACGCCCTCACCCTCGTTTTATACCTTCTTCTAACTACAACTACAACTACAACTATTACTACTACGACTATACCTCGTTTGCACCCTCGGCCCTCCGCCCTTGCACCTCTCTCTCTCTCACTCTCTCTCTCTCTCTTTCTCTTTCATCTCGTTCTCGTCGTCGTTTCTTCGCCTTCTCTTCCTTATACACTCGCTTATCCCCGTGCGAGAAGACCGGACTTGGCTTTCTCGCTCGCCTCTTCTACTTCTTCTTCCGCTTATTCGTTTTTCTTTTTTCTTCATCTTCTACTAATACCACTACCACCACTCATCCGACACAGAGCAAGTGAGAGAACGAGCAACGAGCTTCGACGAGACTCTAAGCCTTCTATGTTTTCGTCCTCTCGTTGAAAGAGAGAAGTAGCGAACAGCATCGCGAACAGCCACGGTGATGAGTTAAGTCTTCATCCGGACTGCTCCGGCAATCTACCCCCACGCCCTTTTCTCCCGCCCTACCTCACCCCGCTTCCTCTCCTCCGCCCCTCCTTTCATCATTCTTCGAGTCATCCTCGCCGCGTTATGCACTCTGTTATATCCTCCGCGCTGTATATACCTATATATATATATATGTATATGGCGAGAGAAATGGATTAAGTTGATTTGAATACAGTTGATTCGAGCGAAAGGGAAAAAGAAAACTTTAGACGAGCCGCGCGTCAAGACTATTTGGTTTAGAGCTAAATTAGTTAATCAAAATTTAAATAAAAAATTCAATCGATTATCACGATTATTTGATCACAATTATCCTTAAAAAAACAATCTTTTCGTCAATATTTTCCCTGGAAAGAACTTTATCAAAGGCGAGAATAAGCTCGTTACGACGAGAATAAAATTGATCGATATGCAATAAATGTTGCCGGTGATCTCAAAACGTTATTGTTCGAGCGTAAAAGAAGAATTTATCGTCAGAGTAAACTAGGAAGTTTGGTCAAAATTGTATCCCAGAGAATCGGCGCTTTATAAAGCAATCGTGAATAAAGAGAGCTCACAGGACGCGTGGTCTAAGAGTCCTGTCGGCGTATTGAAATGCATTTATCCACTGGGAAATTAGAAGCGCTCGAAGCGTAAAGAGAGAGAAACAGAGAGACGGAACAAGAAGAGAACGAGTCTAGGGTGCGCGAGTAAGGATGCGAAGAAATTTATATATATATATTTATACAGGGGGAGCGAGCAAGAGAGAAGAGACAAGTTTCCTTCTGCTTTGGGCCTCACAATCCTTGAAATCGGACGACCTCTGAAACCACTTTTCTGAACTCGAATGCTGGATGCACAACGCTCCCTCCTTCCACGCGCATTCACAGTCTACGCGTAAGTGTGTAAGTGAGCCAAAGGCTACGTGTGTATATGTGTGTGCGTGTGTGTGAGGGACACACACTCGTTTACCACAGCCTGTCGACCGAAATACCTGCTTACCCAAATTGTATTAAATATCGTAATTTATTCGTTCTCGACGTATTTATACGAAGTTAAACAAAAAAAAGGGCGAGAGACTTCCCCAGGGTCACATCGTGGCACAAAAGCCCGCCGAATAACATACTGGCATACTAATCTGTGGCCGCATAAGGCGAACGTATATTGAGAACCGAGGAATTCGAAGTTGTGCCAATTTCGCAAAAAAAAAAGACAAAAAACCAGCAAATATACCAAAGACACATTATATATACTTATATAGGTTTTTTTTGTTACCTTGTTTAAGCATTGCCCAAAAACTAGAATTAAGAAAGGTAACAGGTGCGCTGCGCGACTGTTTCTAATGACCATGTGTTCCCACATCCTAAGCTCAATTACGTTTATATACATATACGTATATAAATGAGAGGCAGTGGCATAGGGGTAGCGTTCGCGGTTCACACGCAATGGGCCCGGGTTCGAATCCCGTCGGTACCAAGGAATTTTTTTTTTTCTATATGATTTTTCTGTGCTCTCGATGGTTTGGAAACCACCTAAAAAACATGCTTGTCCACTAGAATCGTTGCTGGAAATGTGTATGAGAAGAGGATGTTAGAGACGTTGCTGGAAAATCGGAGGGGTTTGTCACTCGCAGATTTAGTACCACAACGATTTCCAAAAAAAATCGATTTCTTGCGATTTCCACTGCGATCCCCCTGGTTTCCGGATTAATAAGACAACCTGCGATTTCACGTGATTTTTAGTGATTCCTAGCTTGATTTCAGATGGAATGGTTCACTGATTTCTCGAGTCACTAAACCCTCGGGAAAGTTTGTATGAGGAGAGGGCGAGGGGTTGTTCAATCGCAGATTCAGTGGCACAGCGATTTCCAAAACGAATCAATTCCTTGCGATTCCACTGCGATTTCCAGTGATTCCCGAATTTCAGAGATCAGTGATTCCTGGACTGTCAATAGAAAAACTTTGATAAATGCTTGTTCGTTTAGAAAAAGGATGAGTGATGCCCAGCGATTCCAGAAATCACATGATTTCTTTGTGATTTCCAATGATGTCCTATACATTTGGAGACATCACGAGGAAATTCGACATAATCATTCGACTTTAGCAATTTCCTGCGATTTCCAGCGATTTGTAGTGATTCCTAGCCTAATTTCAAATGAAATGGTTCACTGATTTCTCGAGTCACTAGTCCCTCAGGAAAATTTGTATGAGGAGAGGGCGAGGGGTTGTTCACTCGCAGATTCGGTGGCAGAGCGATTTCCAAAACGCATCGATTCCTTGCGATTACTGTAATTTCGGAATGAATAAAATAACCTGCGATTTCTCGTGATTTTTGCTGATTCCAACGATTTCCAGTGATTCCCAAATTTCAAAAATCGGTTATTTCTGGGCTGTTAATAGAGAAACTTTGATAAATGCTTGCTCGTTTGGTGAGGGGATGAGTGATGCCCAGCGATTCCCGAAATCACACGATTTCTTTATGATTCCCAATGATTTCCTATACATTTGGAAAAATCACGAGAAAATTAAAAATAATCATTCGACTTCAGCGATTTCCTGCGATTTCCAGCGATTTTTAATGATTTCTAGCTTGATTTCAAATGAAATGGTTAACTTATTTCTCGAGTGACCAAGGCCTCAGGAGAAAGTGTTGGAAACGTGTATGAGGAGACCTTGCTGGAAAATGTGAATGAGGAGAAGAGATGTAAAAAGGCGAAGTACGTCGTACATTGAAATTTGTGCATACAACCACCCCGGTCCGATACCTATCTATCGAATATGCACCATGTTACTATCTATCTATCTCCATATACGTTTATATTTATGTGCCTCCAGTTAATCGATCGTGTCTGACAATGAACAAAATCGAGACATACACAAACGAATACTCACACAAATACACATAGGCAGGGAGGAAACACACGTGCAAGTTGGTCACTATATAAAAGTGGTTTTCGTTGCACGCGGCACGCCTTGAAATTCCAAAAACCAAGAGTCCATAAGTATAGTCCCACCCGCGCCTCCATCCCTGATCCCTCCCTCCCTCAATTCCCCAATGTACGACACATCCTTCGTTCCTCGCGCGACATTACAATGTTTCCTCGTGAAGCCGTTGAACCGTTGACGATAAACCGAGAAGGACAGTAACCAGAGACAGAGAGAAAGAGAGCATGGCGTGTTTCTGTCTCACGACGACACATGACACTCGACATTAGTTAAATAAAGAAACCACAAAAAGATTAAAAACAAAAAACCCCTACAAAACATAATATATACTTTGCTCATGCGTGAAAACACCTCTCGGTCTTTATTCTCGAAGGATTATGCATTGCTCACGGTCGAGGAGAATATTCACGAAATTCCCAACGATCGTTCCCACCGCATATAAATCCGCGTATCGGAGGCTCTAAAGTTCCGTCGCACGGGAGACGTAATGAAGCATTTGTAGGCGACGACGGAATGTCTGTTGCGCGATGAGCCATCAACCATGCCCGAGTGAGAGAGAGAGAGAGAGAGAGAGAGAAAGATCGAGGGACGAGAGAACTTACCGAGAGAAAGGACCTTGCCACCGATCGTCAGTCTCTCGCGTCGGCCTTTTGGGGATGCATCTATATATATCGCATTGTAACCATTCACCTCTCTCCTTCTCTGTCTCACCCTCATTCGCTCTCTCACTGTCCCATCCAAGAACGGTAGGGATACATAACGATGAAACGTTCACCAAGCCGATCGGCCGCTGTATTGTTGTGCCTAATTTACCGTTAAATTGTTTACATCTCATTAATCGCGAAGCGAGAGCGAACAAGAACGAGAGATATATCGTGAGCGCTCTGTATTATACATAATACCTTATGGTATATTCACGCAAACACACGATATATATATATATATGTATGTGTGTGTGTGTGGTATACATGTATGTAGAAGCGAGAGCGCCGCGAACAATCCGCGCGGCATGCTCATCGATGCACGTCACTCATCGTGACATGCCGGAGCCTCTGGACCCGCCGTCGGTTCGATTTTCGAACGCCCGTCTGTATACTGTCTGCAAGAAGCCAACATCAGCGCCATCGGCAACGCACGTACGCGCTTATAATCTTTCCCGGCCGTTCGTATCTTCTTTTTTCTCGGTCTTTCTACCTCGATAGAGCTCACCCACTCTCTCCCTAATGTCCGCCCTCCAATCACTCGATACGTCAGGACGTGCTTTGTTCTACGAAGATATACAAAAATTATTCATAGAGTTTGATAACGAGAATGGAAAATAACGAAAACGTTACGCGTGCGTTTATAATAAGAGAATAAAATTGTCAGAATTTGTTGAGATAAGAAAGAAAAGAGTAACGAATAAAATTGAATTGTTTTTGAATGATTATCGTTGGAAAATAATTTAATCTTTCTCCAGCGTGATTCTAATTTGTCGAAGGATAATTACAAAAGAAGGAAAAGATAGGAGTTGATAAATCGATTTAAAAAATTGTTGGGGAAATTGACTTGGAAATTTATTGATAAAATTGTTGTGAAAATTGACTCGATCTGAATTCTTGCTTTGTTGCTTGCTCGCACGAGGCTGGTGGCTATCGGGTGATAGATAACGCGGAGAGAATTCTACGAACTATCGTGGCAACGGGACCGATATAAATTTTCTCGTTTGAATTTATCACATTACTCACTCTCGTACGAATGATTTTAGTACGATGCGAGAAAAGTTCGTTGTTGCAGAGGAGTAATAAACTTGGTACACGCGACTCGTTAAGATAGAGGAGCAAATTGCAGTTTATAAGCCGGAGGGGACAAACGTCGTCCGTGCCCCATCGGGTTACCTTAAAAGTGTCCCTCGCTTGCACCTGGTTCACCCTGACGGGATGAGCACCCTGCTCCTCTCTCCGCCCCCCCCCCCCCCGATTCCCCTTCTCCCCCTATCCCCCTTCTCCAACAGCACACCATCGATATCGCAACCAATCGGAGAAACATCTCCAAGAGAGGGAGAGAGCAAGATTTTTATCAGGGAGTTTCTTCCCTTTTCGCGCGAGTTGACACAACTTTTTCTCCTACAAGGCAACAGGTTCGTCGAGCTCCTATCGATGTATAAACTCTCTATCTCTCTCTCTCTCTCTCGCTCTCTCTTTCTCTATCTTCCTTACTCTCGAGCACCCGAGAAACACTCGATTATTTTAGTCCTTCGGCAAATTCAACGAGAAAAAAAATTCAGCTGAACGAGCTTGAAACGAGCCATTACTACTACGTTTGTCAACAAACTCAGGAAAGGTCTTAAGCCTTGAGAAAGACAAAAACTTTAACAAACTCGCTTATATTTTGATGAAAAATAATTATATACATACGACATTGATAATTGTCAAGTTCTGTGAAATAATTCACAATTTAGAATCTCGATAAAGAGAACGTAAAAGGTTGAAAAACAAGAACAAATCAGCATCAAAGGAGATTAAAAAAAACTGTTCGATAATTTAATGACCAATAATTATAAACGAGATAAATTTGTCAAATTCTCTAAAATAATTGGCAATTTACGCGATCCATATTGAAAAATGCAATCGGTTGGTAAACAATAAGAAATCGATATGAAACAAACATACAAAAATGACCGAAAATTTAATTGAAAATAATTATATATTGACGAAGTGTGCCAAAATGATTCTCAATTTTCGCGATCAATAAAGAGAACGAAAAACAGTAAAAACAATTAAAAAATCAGCATCAAATGAGAATTTTTAAAAACTCACCGATAATTTAATAAACAATAATTATAAACGAAATAAATTTGTCAAATTCTCTAAAATAATTGACAATTTACGCGATCCATATAGAAAAATGCAATCAGTTTGTAAACGATAACAAATCGATATGAAACAAACATACAAAATTGACCGAAAATTTAATTGAAAATAATTATATATTGACGAAGTGTGCCAAAACGATTCTCAATTGTCGCGATCAATAAAGAGAACGAAAAGCAGTAAAAAACAATAAAAAATCAGCATCAAATGAGAATTTTAAAAAACTCACCGATAATTTAATAAACAATAATTATAAACGAAATAAATTTGTCAAATTCTCTAAAACAATTAACAATTCAGCCAATCCACATCAAACACCCAATTGCACGAAAATGATTCTCAATTTTCGTGGTCTCTGTTTAGAGAACGAAAAGCATTAAAAAGAAAAGAACAAATGGATATAAAACGAGCATGAATCAACGGCCATTTTCCTAACTTGTCGATAACCAGAGCCATATCATTGCTGGATGCCCACACGAGATGGAGGCCCACATGCCCGATGCGATGCGCATATATATACAGCCGCGTGTGTAAGCACGAGGAGAAAACCGAGAGAAAGAGAGAGATTTGATTTGATTTGATATATTTATTATGCCCTAGCAGGCTATGGGGCAATACAGAGTGCGCACAAATGCAAAACCAACAATTTCACTGTTGCCGGTTTTGATTCATGCTCGTGGTAAAACAATGAATAACATGATTACAATTTTAAACTTAATACTTAAATCTAAGCTTAAAGCTAGTAGCAATTGAAGGTACAGGTAACACATTGTTACAAGTACATAGTATAGTGGTAGAGTACATAATAGTAACAAGATAAATGATATATACTAACGATGAAGATGAGGGATACTTAACGCTAACAGTAATTTGACAGACTCCAGATAGTCACAATAGCCGAAACCCTCAAGTAGACTGAGCACCCAATTCCCTTTGTAGCAGATACCTGAACTGTCTATCCTTGAATAGTTCGATGGACGACGCCGAGCGAATTTCAATAGGCAGTGAATACCAGTAATGCGGCGCAGCAATCCTAAACGAGCGTTGAAGAGTGGTCGTACGATAGTTAGGGATATGGATATGAACGTCAGAAGGGTCACCCAATCGTTCCGATCGCCTTAAATCCGGGAGTTCCCTCGGCAGGAGTTGCCCAATATACTCAGGCATGTTCAGGAAGAGCGTACGATACATCACTGCGCCTAGAAAACAGAGCCTACGATTCTTCACTGATAGCCAGTTTAACCTCAGCCTATGTTGAGTGATCGGTTCATCCCTCCGCAGGTCAAGTACAAACCGCACACACTCGTTCATTAGTCTTTGGAGTCTTAAATTAAGGGCATCAGAAAGATCCAAATATACCAGGCAGCAGTAATCCAGATGGGGGAGGATTAGTGCCTGCACTAACTTCGTACGGACTTCAACGGACAGCGCAGCTTTGCGGTGTTTCAGCCTATGCAATGCTCCGTGAAGAGAGAGAGAGAGAGAGAGAGAGAGAGAGAGAGAGAGAGAGAGAGAGAGAGAGAGAGAGAGAGAGAGAGAGAACAAGTAGGAAGAGAGAAAACAAGGAGGGAGAGAGAGAACAAGGAAGAAGAGAGAGGTGGCTATGCAAATATCGTGTCTGGTATAGCGAGCTATATACCCGTAGTATTTTGTCGACGAGCCGAGAGGGTAATAAATGCTATTGTTTATACAGTGCTTTGTATTGTCGCGGCGGATATCCGTACGTTCGAGGACGTGCAAAAGGCTCAGCCGAGATCGGAATTTGCACGGAGAAGGAAATCAAACGTGGGACCTTACGATGTTGTAGAGCAACCCCCTACCCTCCACTCTCCCTCTCTTTTCCCCCCTATGTAGATACACGTACATATATAGATATACCCTGAGCGAGAAGAAAAAAAAATTAGTTCATCGATGCGTATGCGCATGTACGGTAGAAATTACCAAAGTAAATTTCATCGGCAACAGGCCGCACTGAGAGAAAATCCGATTCGGGCCGGTATATTCAACGAATATAAAAGTTCTTAGGAATTTCGATCGCGGGTAGGTACGTCGTAAAATCTTTTTCGAGTATTTCGCGAGCGTTCTCGCGTTGCTGAATTTGCGATCTCTTCGGCAACTCTCACGTCGCACCTCGCTTCTTGTCGACGATATGGAGAGTCCATCGAATACAGAAAATCGGCAAATCCTACCGCGAGTTCTCGCCCCCCACCCCCTCTTCTCTCTCTCTCTTCCTCTCCCACCCCCTCCTTGCGTCGATTATACTTTCACGAGAAGCGAAGCTTACTGGGAAGTCTATTGGATGCGCGAGAACAATACTGTCGGGCAAACAGCCGTTATTGCAAATGTTTCCCGCATATATATGTATAAACGAAATGGTGGAATAACGCTGAATCGAGAGAGGTCGATTTGCACGCGGTTGGATAAGAGACCACGTGCGCCGATCTATCGCCACGAGAAGGTATATCGATATAGAAAACCCGAAGTCACTGTAATGATCTTTTGAACACGCTATACATACAACACGCTAACATTTTTGCTCCTATCGGTTACACTATTCCGATACCTTCGTTATATCTCGCTTCCAAAACCCCGATATTGGCACAAGGGTGGAAGGGAGGTCAACTCCACTTCGAATTTGCTCGTTTCCCTAATTGGTTCATTATCTAAATACCGTATCGTCGAGCCCAACCATTGTGGCGCGAACTTGTTCTCCGAACCGTGTCTCTGTATGTGCTTGCACGTACTCCCCCTTGTGTAACGTCAAATTTACCTCTGCTCATTGCACGAATATCGTTTACCAACAACGATAAAGCTCTTGAACGAGACAAACTTTGGAACTTCGATATCTCGTCTTGTATATTCCCATTGGAAATATTAAATTCAATTGTAAAAAAATGGAGAGTCCCTTGTAACAAAGTCTCGCACACTCAACGAGATAAATCATCTTTGGGGTAATAAATGATTGAAAGATACAAATTTTGTTTTTGATAAGGTACGAACTGTTATATGTATAACACAGTTATGTGTAACACATGCTTGCAGGTACTCCCCCTTGTGTAGCGTCAAATTTACCTCAGCTCATTGCACGAATATCGTTTACCAACAACGATAAAGCTCTCCCGAGCCAAAATTTTTGCCCTCCAATAGCCTCCCGCTCACTCCAAATTTAAACTTTCTGCCACTCTGGAGGTTGAATGGAAGAGTCTGCCTTCCGTTCAACCTCCGCAGACTTCTCCGCTCAACCTCCAGAGTGGCTGAAAGTTTATATTTGGAGTGAGCGGAGGCTTACTGGAGGGCAAAACTTTCAACTCGGGGCTTGAACGAGACAAACTTTAGAACTTCGATATCTCGTCTTGTATATTCCCATTGGAAATATTAAATTCAATTGTAAAAAATTGGAGAGTCTCTTGTAACAAAGTCTCCCACACTCAACGAGATAAATCATCTTTGGTTAATAAATGATTGAAAGATACAAATTTTGTTTTTGATAATGTACGAACTGTTATGTATAACACTGTTATGTGTAACACATGCTTGCACGTACTCCCCCTTGTGTAGCGTCAAATTTACCTCAGCTCATTGCACGAATATCGTTTACCAACAACGATAAAGCTCTCCCGAGTCAAAATTGTTGCCTTCCAATAGCCTCCGCTCACTCCAAATGTAAACTTTCTGCCACTCTGGAGGTTGAATGGAAGAGTCTGCCTTCGGTTCAACCTCCGCAGTCTCCTCCGTTCAACCTCCGGAGGAGTTTGAACGACTTTTTGCCTCTGGAGGTTGAACGGAAGGGTCTGGCTACAGGCAGCCTATAGGCAGACTCCTCCGTTCAACCTCCAGAGTGGCAGAAAATTTATATTTGAAGTGAGCGGAGGCTTACTGGAGGGCAAAACTTTCAACTCGGGGCTTGAACGAGACAAACTTTAGAACTTCGATATCTCGTCTTGTATATTCCCATTGGAAATATTAAATTCAATTGTAAAAAATTAGAGAGTCTCTTGTAACAAAGTCTCCCACACTCAACGAGATAAATCATCTTTGGTTAATAAATGATTGAAAGATACAAATTTTGTTTTTGATAATGTACGAACTGTTATGTATAACACGAATTTCAATACGGTTATTACTTTCTTTCGGGCAGCGATGACTGCAAGAAACAAAAAAAAAATACACAGCTGGTTCCACAGAGCTCGAAGCTCGTCGATGCGCTCCCATCACTTTGATTGATCTTCTCATTTCGAATACGGTATATTATTGCCATACATCATCGGTAATCAATAGTGGCAAACCTGAGAACTGTGACTATCTATACCCACTTAGTTTCCCGAGACGAAGAGACACACAGATGCAACGGAGAGAGAGAGAGAGAGGAACAGAAGGTTTCCCGCGAGAGACGGAAGTGCGAGAGAGGAACGAGCGTCCGCTTCGAGCATTCGACTGATCATTGCTCATCATTAGTCTCCGTCGTCGGTTGGTATCGAAGATAAGAAAGGAATGAGAAAGAGAGAGCGAGAGAGAGGAAGAGAGAATATTGCCAAGGCGTTAAAGCGACGTCCGAGCTCGAGTCATCATGATTCAAATCCCAACGCAGAGGTCGAACCACCCGAATGATGAAAGATCGATTGTGTTACGTGGACGAACGAAAAATGTGAATCTCGAAATTAGTCAGGTCATCGGCTATTCGATATATCACGCTTTATAGCTTCGAAAAATGTCGATACAAAAAAAAAGAACAGTTTCAACGCGATGTCTCGTCAAACTACGAGTACATAATATTGATAGATGTATTGATTTCACGAAATATATATCCCTCGTGAAATCTTCGATCGGGCAATGTTCATCGAATGATCGAACGGAAGAGAGAGAGAGAGACAAAAAGAGACTAGACGTGTTAAAAAAAAAGTCGCTTTCGAGCATTGGCAGATTAAACTTTGTTAACTATAGGTTGAGGTCGTAAGTGCATACATACATATATATAATCTTTTTGATCCGATCCGCGCATCTTTCCATCATCCTGCGCGAAGACCTTTCCGCGCAGAAAGAGAGAGATGGAATATTCGCGGTACCCTGGCAGGAAAGCAACCAAGTACAAATAAAATATGACACGATGTCCTTTATACTTATACGGTTAACGCACGCCCAAGTGTCAGTCATCTGGGTAACGAAGCAGCTGCGGTTATATACCTACTCGCAGAAAGAGAGAGAGAGAGAGAGATACGTCCACAACGGCAGTTGAACCTTCTCCACCCTTCTCCGCCAACCTCCTTCTCCTTCACCCTTTTAAAAAGTCGGCCTCTTCGCTCCATGTTGAACCTTGCATCATGCGATTTTGCCTTAGTCGGTGACGAGAAGAAACGGACCCGCGATGAGAGACTTCGATTCGAAATCTCGGGACCAAGTATCCCGCTTATCTTTAATCTCTGGCGACCGTGTCAAAAGTGACGAGACATCGAGAGTCAAAATCACTCGCACGCACGAATATTCGTTTTGCAATATTCTTAGCTTTAGGAATATTTCTTTTTATAACGGAATAATCTTTCTTAATCAAATTTTCTGAAGTTTAATTGAAAAAATTGGCAGAATTATAATTTCAAAGGCTGAATTTGAGAAACATTTGAAAGTTTGACATTGTCACCTGATAAGAGACGTATCTGGTGCAGGATTTTAGAAACGAAACAGAATAGTGCGACACACACATTCTCTCGTTTCCCCTGTTCGAAATGTTCGCGTTTTCACGGGACTTAATTTCACTAACTCATTTCACGCTCGGGTTATCGGGTCTGTTGGATACGTCCTGGAAGCGAGTGGAAGCACGTTATACGAGAGGTGAATTCTAAGGTAATGGAGGTATTATGGACGAACTGTTCCTAACTTTAATTTGAGCTGAGGTCGCGGGACCTCGCGCGAGCTACTATAACTTCCACCAAGTCTAAACGTGGTGGTTATAAATCAGTTAGCGGGGACGCTACCGGGTCGAAACTTGCGCGCGGCACTAGGACGAAAGTGATTTGATGCAACTTACACCTACGTATATATATATACAAGTAGTACGTGCGTGTGTGGATGTACGTTAAAGTTGAGATGTGGCCCGTTCTGATACCTGCGCGAGACTCCTTGCGTGCATGAACGTTCCGCGTCGTATATTAAATTGGCCGGATATTCATAGCGAATATCCATCGCGAGAATTCGTAAACCCGAAATCTTCTACGCAACAGGACGACCTACATACATATCGAGAATAAGAAAAGAAATAAGAAAGAACAAACGAAACAAGCAAATTAATATGAAAATGAAAAACATCGTTTTCTCTTTACTATTTGCAAACGTCGACGGATTAACAAGATCGTATCGTTCGAATAAAAAAAGTCGCCGAATTTCGTAGCTTGACTAAGTCTGTTTTAAAGCGAATACATTGATATATTCGTTGTCTATTCCGGACCGATCGAATAAATCGATTCTTTTCATCGGTTTAGGCAAAGTTTCGGATTCTCCTACATATTTTTCATGTAATGAGAAAAAAGTAAATAAAAAAGAACAAACGAAACAAACAAATTAATACGGAAATGAAAAACTTCGTTTCTCTACTATTTTCAAACGTCAACGATTAACAAGATCATATCGTTCGAATAAAAAAAGTCGCCGAATTTCGTAGCTTGACTAAGTCTGTTTTAAAGCGAATACATTGATAGATTCCGTTCTCTATTCCGGACCGATCGAAATAAATCGATTCTTTCATCGGTTTAGGCAAATTTCGGATTGGCCTACATATTTTTCATGTAATAAGCATTCGCCCGGTCTACGTGTACCTACATTGCGTATAGTCCCAGTTTTACTCCATTTTCCGCTGAACGTTCCCCGCTCCGACCCTCCTCTTATCCTCTTTCGCCTCCTCGGATGGAACGGACATAGGCGAGGATAGAGAGTTCATTTGATTCTCTCTTGACTAAGCCGCTTTGCAGTTTCCAATATCCTCGTAGAATTTCCATCTTTTTTTTTCTTCTTCTTCTCTCCCTCCTCCCTCTGGCTCTTGTCGAGCGAACGTTTCAACAAGCAGTGAGCTCATACAACCGTAGTTGCTCTAATACCGTATGCAATGGATCCTGTCATATATATAGACATATACAAGTACGTTTAGCCTCACGATATTTTTTCCAGAAAGAGGGTTACTGAAAAGCAATTCTGTTCTATAGAAGAGTTGCAAGCAAGAAGAGCCGAAGCGCG